>BLSH010482092.1:1679566-1701442 GCA_018402905.1 Glandirana rugosa | reverse complement strand
TCCCAGGGGTCCGGGGCCTGCCCTCCCAAGCACAGCAACCGGGAGAACAGCGCTGCCTACCTGTGTGCAGCAACCGAGCGGCAGATCTGCAGAGCGCCCTCTCCTCCGTGGGACGCCAGGGAAGAAGACTGCCGCCGCCAATCCACGAAGAGCGTCCCGGTCGTTGCCTAGCAACGGCCCGCGGCGCTCCCTGGTGACGTCAGACTTCCCATGCGGCCGCCGAGGAACTAGCGGGCTCAGCGCGCCGCCCGCTGCAGGAACCCCGCCGCTGCCACTGCAGCAAAAGTAAGAACCTATATCAAAGAGGAAACAAGATAGCCAGCTATACAACATTCCGCTGTGTGTAATGTAAAAAGCCAGTACCTTATGATCCTGTTGTGCGGTGTCAGTAAATCCCAGCAGACAGTAGCTTTATACTGTAGTTCTCTAAGCCGCAGCATCCAGTACCTTATACTGATAAACCGCCTGTCTTGTAATCCACAGGTACAGTAGACAGTAATTTATACTGTCATTTTGTAAGTACAGTAGACAGCAATGTATACTGTTTCCTCCGAATGTACAGTAGACAGTAATTTATACTGTTTCTTCCGAATGTACAGTAGACAGTAATTTATACTGTTATTCCCGCTGCCGCCGTATACAGTAATTTATACTGTTATTTGTGATAAGGCGTACAGCAATCTCTCTCGTTATTTCCTCTGTGACCGTAGACAGTAGTTTATACTGTTATTTCAGTCGGGTCGGTCTTTGGTAACCGCAGCGTCATCCTGCCCGCAGGAGTATCCAGTAATTTATACTGTTTATCGCCCGCTCACGAAACCCCACCTCCAGTAGGCATCTGGTCTGCAATCCGGAAGGGGACGCCAGGGCAACCTCCGAGAGAGAAAAGAGAAGAAAAAAAAAAACAAAGTAAATATAAAATCAAAAAAAAAAAAAAAAAGGTGTCCGGAGCGAGGACGAAAAAAGAACAGTGTTGTGGGGCAGACAGCCGCCCTTTATGGGCTAGGAAAGAGGTGGTCCTGAAGGGGTCAGAGGGGGCGGAGCTGACCCGTAGTAGGCTGACATGGGGAGGTCCAGGAAAATTTTATATACTCTGTATGATCAAAATATTTCAGAAAGGTGCCTTTCATGGTGCTCATTTCAGCCAGTGTTGTGATAAAATAATACACTTTTGCGCTTTAGGATCCTCCTTTGTAAAAACCAAATCACTGGAATTTACGTTTTACATAGTTCAGGTGTTGATATAATATTAAATGACCCATAAGTAGCCTCATCCTCATTCCACTGTAAAAGGTTTCTTCAGATTAGATACATGTCTACTGCAACACTGTCAATGCTTAGCTCATGTGATGGACAAGTGTGATCAATCTTTGAGACCGATAAAAGCTTTAGTGACAGTACATCCACAGAGATTCCATCTCTTTGCTGCTGTATGTCTCTATCCATGTAATATGGTCTCTCTTTGTAGCTCTTCACAGGAAAGTATGCCTAGGTTGGCCTTGACTATACATGATAAGTGCTCAGATAACATTTCAGAATGGCTGCATAAGTGCTCACTGGTGTTCTCTACTAATGTAAAGCGCAGGTGCAGCTTATTTTTCTAATTTAAACATCT
This sequence comes from Glandirana rugosa, assembly GCA_018402905.1. Classification (NCBI taxonomy): domain Eukaryota; kingdom Metazoa; phylum Chordata; class Amphibia; order Anura; family Ranidae; genus Glandirana; species Glandirana rugosa. The sequence continues at coordinate 1,699,827 of BLSH010482092.1, read as the reverse complement.
CGTCACGTCTGTGACGGGCATTTCTCAGTTAATCCCCCAGTCTTGATACTCTAGCACCATGGAATCCTAAACAAACTGTTCACAAGCCTTAAAAGCAACGAGTTAAAACAGCTTGTGCAGTGTGGAAGTTGTAATACTGGAGCTACTGGGGGTTTTATACCAGAATATGCTCAAGCTTGGATAAAGTCTGTGTATTAATGAGGGTCTGGAGCAAGCAAGAAATAGCTGGGATCTGAAAGGGCCAGTCCAACCAAAACTGATATTACAGTTTTTGGTAAATGATGGAACGGTTTGCTAGATCTTTTAGGGATTCTGGTGATGAGATCTCTGTTGTTGAGCTCTCTGTTTTGCATATTTGCCAAAGTCATTATTAAGGAGCCCCACTCTCCCAATGTTTTTTATTCCTTTTTAGAACTCTTAATGGACAAAAGTAGGCAGGACAAGGGGATCTCAATGTTGGTATCCCCAAGAGATGTAAACGTTTAAGTGGTGGAGCTCACCATACTTCATGTATAACTTAATATCATTTATGGGGCAAGAGAGCCTTTTGAAACTGAACCTGTCACCAGATGGTGTAACAAAGTAACCTCACTAGACAGTAGCAGGCACCATAAGCTCCAACATCTTGGAAACTCTCAGTATCATATATTGAATTTAAGAAGATGATTTGGTACTCTATGGTGCAATTATTGCTTAGTGATGTTTGTTTATAAAACTTGTCTTGCAGCAGAGCAGGTTCACTGTAAATCTGAACAAGTAATGTGTAGCAAAATAAAACAGTGCTTATTTGCCCTCACAGGGGTGTTTCCACATGAGCCGAGCTATTTTTTTTTCTTGGTCTTCCAGAATGATTTCACATCTTATCTAATATTTTTAATTTTTACATTTTTTCTAGAATCATTTTAGAAGTCTAGTTGACTATCTTCTGTGTACACATGGTTTTGCTTTGAACTGTAGAATCTCTTCTTTAAAGAAACAATTTGAAATGAATATCAAGTTAGTGAAACGAACATGGGCAGAAGTCCTTCAAAAGGCTTCCGTCTGCTATGGGACCTGTTGTCACCCATGTGTTTTTAAAAAAATGCCATTTCAATTATTTATTAATAGTTTTGATGTTTTTCACAGTATTACATTTTAAAACATAGTTTTAAATACATCCACTTTTAGTCACAAAAATATGAAACTTAGTACCTAAGGTCTAGAATTTGCTGTAGATGGAAACAAATCATATTCATTGTTTTTCTGGTTCAATATAGAAATTAAATGCATGGGTCTGATTCTGATTGGCAGTAACCCCTACCATTCCACCAGTGGTTATAAAAATCACTCAAAGTCCAGCATATAGAGCAGCAAAGAGTAAGTTCACCTTTTCAGAAAAAAAGGGCTAACACCCTACACCCCCCACCCCTTCTGGCTGTCAGAATACAATAGGTGCAGTGGGAGATTCTTCCATCTGGGCTGTATAGTGTGGATGAAGGGATCTCTGCAATTATTTTTTTTTATTCAGCATGCCGGCCGAACTAAAAAACAACTATAGTCAAAATCACAACCTTGTTTAGAGGTAATCAGTGACTGATGGTACACATTTTTTACTTTTTGTGCAGTGTTATTTGCTAACAGTTATTTACTTTTGTTGCAGTGCATCTCAGCTCTTAGAGAAGAATCCTTTCTCCATCAACAGTCCATTAGGCAGTGGAACTGCTAACCCTCTACTGCCGTCACCCGCCAGCCTTCAACTTGCTCAGCTGCAGGCTCAGCTCACCCTACAGAGGCTAAAATTGGCTCAGAGTGCAGTGACCACAAACACAGCTGCTGCTACTGTACTCAACCAAGTCCTCTCGAAGGTGGCTATGTCCCAGCCACTCTTTAACCCACTGAGAAATGCCACCATGATGGGTGCCCCTGGCCATGCAGGAATGGCCTCTCTTGGACCCGCCATACACAATGCCCGATTTCCTTCTACTGGACTACCATTCTCTGCCCAAAACCCAGCAGCCATGGCACCAAAACATACTCAAAATCCAAACCAAAACTCTGTGCCACAATTTGGTAAAGTCATGGGTGGAAATATGTTGGAGGGATTCCACGCAGGTTCTCAGCCATTTGGATCGGAGACAGAACAGTCTGGGTATCATGGCTTCTCTTGTGGACAGGAAGAAACAATGGATGGTCGTTATCCTCCCAAACACAATAATGCAACAGGATTTAAGAATCAGTATTATGGCACACATGGACCACACCATCCAATGAGCCATAAAGGAGACACCAGCCAGGGGGTCCAAAAGGTGTCCTCAAACAGTCAGTGGGAATCCTCCCATCGTTGGCAATCATCTGGTCAGCCCTTTGACAACAGAAGCGAGCTCTACAACCCAGAAGAACCAACCTCAGACACAAAATTCAGCCCTTCAAGTTCTCCAGGTTTCAGCAGACATAATAATGGAAAACCCACAAACTGCGTCACTTCACTGAAGAATCTCCAGCCACAGGAATTGAATGACTTCCATGGTATACCTCCCGCTCACCTACCACACACCTGTACAATGTGCAACAAAAAAGTCTTCAATTTGAAGGTTGGTAACTTGAGCTGCTGTTCTGTCAAAAAAAGAAAAAGAAAATTAGTTGTGTCTCTATTGGTTTATGTTGGTTGGACATGATAGATTTTTATATTAACACGGACAACAAAGGGTTAGAATTGGTAATCACTGCTGACAGTTTGTATTATTTTTGTCATATGTTTTTTGGGGAGAAATATGAGAGGAATAAGAAATTAATTTATGTATCCCCAGCTGTATATGCATTATTTCTGTATAACTTACATGCAGTGACGGCCCATAATGCAGGGCGCAGGGGCGCCCCCCTATCCATGGGTCCGGCCTCCTAATCTACATGGGTTTTTTTTAAGCATGTGATTAGAGCCAGACGCTCTAATAGGCTTCAAAAAAGGGTGAGCTTGGGACGCAGAGTGGGTGACCCGACTGGGGGGGGTGGCTGTGGCTACATTGTTTGCCGCACCACCCCCCCCCCAAAAAAAAATATATATATACCACCACCCGTCACTGCTTACATGGATGAATATGTTGCCTGGTTCTGTTTTACATAGAGTCACTGTTTTATGAAATTGTTTGTATGTGTATGTTTTATAGTCCATGAAGCAGCCGCAAGCATCAAGGGATGATGTTAGCTAATTGGGTAGATTCCTGCTGATCCATGTGAACTTTTTCACTTCTGCTTAACCACTTCAATACCAGGCACTTAAAACACTTCCCACCCAGACCAATTTTCAGCTTTCGGTGCTGTTGCGCTTTGAATGAGAATTGCGCAGTCGTGCGACGTTGTACCCAAACAAAATTTTTATCATTTTGTTCCCACAAATGGTGGTATTTGATCACCCCCTGCGGTTTTTATTTTATGCACTACAAATAGAGAAATAACTAAATTTTTTGGAAAAAAAGAGTTTTTCTGTCACAAAACTTTGTATAAGTACATTTTCTTCTTCACTGATGGGCACTGATGAGGCTAGACTGACAGGCAGTGATGAGACAGTACAGATTGGCACTGATAAGTTTGCACTGATGATGGTGCACATATATGCGGCACTGATAAGCGGCACTGATAAGCAACCCTGGCTGGGACTGATACGTGGCACTGATATGCGGCACTGATGGACACTCATAGGCGACACTGATAGATGGCACTGGGCACTGATGGGCACTGATAGGTGGCACTGCTGGGCACTGATAGGTGGCACAGGTGGGCACTGATAGGGGGCACAGGTGGTCACTGGTGGGCACTGGTGCATATAGGACTGTTAGGGATGGCACTGGCAGGCATCATATATGGGCACAGTGCCATCCCTACAGTGCACTGCACTGCCTTTACCTGGTGGTCTAGTGGGGCTCCCTGGTGGTCCTTGGCGGCCTCCAAGTTGTCTCCCTGGTGGTCCTGGGCGGCCTCCTCCTCATGGTGTCCAGGGGGGCGCCCTGGTGGTCCTGGTCGGCTCCCTGGTGGTCCAGTGGGGTGATCCTGAGGGTGACTGCACTGATGAACGTTCAGTGCAGCCCCCCCCCCCCCATCAGGAAAGCAGCCGATCGGCTCTCCACTGCTCAGGTCTGCAGATCTGAGCAGAGGAAAAGCCGATAAACGGCTCTTCCTATTTACACTGTGATCAGCCGTGATTGGTCACAGCTGATCACATGGTAAAAGGCTTCTGATGGAAGCCTTTTACCTCGGTCGGTAATGGGGTGGGTCAGACTGACCCACGGCACCACCGATCGCCGCAATGCGCACCCCAGCGGGCGCGCGATCGCAGATTATGCTGAGGACGTCAATAGATGCCCAGTCAGGATAGTGAACCCCCCGCCCGGCTGTCATTTATCAATAAGCCGGGCAGGAAGTGGTTAAAAGTGTGGATCTTCTTTAAAATATTACTACCCTAGAAAGGCCACTACAAATAGCCAAGTTCTAATCTTTCAGCTGGTCTGACAACTTGGCATTTCAGTGAGCAGGAGGTTTAACCAGATACCAGGCAAGGGTCGATAACAGCTGGGTTGTTAGTGTGTATTATTTTGTAGGAATGTAACATAGACCTGATATCAAGCAAGAGTCAGAGACAGCCAGGCAAACATCAAGTACATAAGTATATATGCAAACAGTCCAAAATTGAGCAGAGGTCACTTGTTGTCAGAGAGTTTGCTGTCTGCATCTGATGATATTACTTTGCATGGTCTCCTCTCCTCTGCACTTGTTCCTTAAAGTGTTACTAAACCCAGTAATATGAAAATAGTTAATCCGCCCTCCCGCAGTACCCACAACTTATAAATCTTTTTTTACATGAAAATACTGCCACTATATACCTGTATACCACGGTCACGTGATAAACTGCAGGGTCTGCCTGAGTGTTCAGGTAGGAGGAGATTTTCCACTATAGCCTGTGTACTCATGCTGTTATGGGGGATGGAGCGTCCATCAATCAAGATGTGACATCCCACCATGTTCTTTTTTTATTTACTGGGCATGGAGGAGGAGGGAGGGACTGGGCTTTTATTTAGGATCTGTATACACGCCCACATGTGTAATGTCAATATCATGTGGCCTGAAAAGCTCAGTTCAACAAGGAAATATTTTCTCCAGCAATAGAGACCAAACTGAGCATATGCAGCTTTACTGCTCTGACTGTGTATTATCTGGCCTTGCCAAGAGAGACCCCGCGGGAAGGGGAGGATCTATGCATATAGGATCAAAGAGCCTTTTTACACAATACAGAGGATTAACCCCTTAAGTTCCACAGTGAGTATAACAAGCATGCTATTCTGCATATACAGACAGATTTTACTGTTGTGGGTTTAGTAACACTTTAACTCCTTCCCACCTGCAGTCTGTGAGCTAATGTTGGGATGTGATTTATTAATAAACATCCTCGGTTTAATAGCCATAAGCCAGCACTTTCTGTGGCTGGTGGCTCTCAGTCCTGGCTGTCACTGACACCTCTAAACCTCACTGACAATTGGGAACAAAAAAGTTCAGCCATGACATAATGATCACATCTTAACCAGGAGCTTTATGAACAAAATAAGCCTTCAGCCTGCAGATTGCACTGTAGCCAGGAGGTGACAGTGCTCATCTGCTTAACACAATAGAGAGTTTTGATGCCATTTCTTGGCTAACTTAAAAGGGTTGTGGTTTTTTTTTTCGGACTCACACTTACATAGGTGGATGCAGCATCAATCCGATACTGCATTTGTCCCCTGCCAGCTCTAAGGCTGAGAACGGAGCAATCAAACACCGCTGATCACTCGGTTCTCAGTGTTCCATGAGCAGAGACCTGGTGACTGTCGGTCACCGGCTCTCTGCTCTGCCCCTGGAGTGCTGGACTGTGGAGTGGACGGGAGTGGTTGGCTCAGGCTCTCAGCGGCTCGCTGAGAGGCTGAGCCGGGTGCTGGTCCAGGGTTCTGGGTAGATCCCAACCAAGTGGTTGCGGTCTTTCCCCAGCCTTGACCGGCTCTGTGACATCAGCTGACAGCTCTCTGTCTGCTGAAAATGGATCACAGGAGTGCAAAATAAACTGGACTCCTGTGATCTATAGGAGAAGTACAGCCAAATGACATTTGGCTGTATTTCTCCTTTAAGTAAAAAAGATTCAAGCTTTCGGGAGAACTTAGATCTCTTCTTCTGCCGGCTTTATACATTTTTGAAAAATAGTTCAGAAACCCACTTATTTATACACAAATTACAAGGAGGGACAATGACATATACTGTATATTGGCAAAATGTAAGTATTTTTCCTTGATACATTTCAGTTGTAAAGGCTTTTGTATGAGATAAGAGCTCACAGTTTAGAGCAGTTATCAAGGCAGTTAACAGAAAAGGATTTCAGGCTCAATTCACCTCCAATGACAGTCTTTTTGAAATGTTCATAGAAGCAATACAGCTATTGTCACCTCATTGCATCCCTTTGAATTGTCCACACTTTTGGTCAAAGGCTTGAGAAAAACAGATTTAGTTTTTTTAAAAAATCTGAGAATTGATAAAAACCATAAAGGCGCATAGTGGTACATACAATTGCTGTCCTGATTTAGACCCCGGTCCAGAGATTAGAATTTGTGTATAGATTTACATTTCTATTCCAGCCTCTCTTTTCAGGATATACCATAATTATTGCCATCATTTTTAGATCATGATTGTAAAGCATGCTGTGGTCTCTGCTGCAGAGAGTGGATGGGTGGTATACCTAGAACCACCACTGCTATCATATTGACAAGCACCCAACCTATAACAGCTTATTGTGAGAGGTTCCCTAAACATTCCAATACTAAATGGAACACCTCTTAGCACGCAGAAGAGATATGAAACCTGCACACATTTCCAGAACAAAGGGAACAAAGGGTAACTTATGCTGAAGATTCTTAAATGTGGTATACTTTAACCACTTGCCCTCCGGAAACTGTACCGCCCCCCCCCTTCATAATCAGGCCACTGTTTGCAATACAGCACTGTGTTATTTTGACTAATAATTGCGTGGTTATGCAACGCTGTACCCAAATGAAATTTATGTCATTTTTTCCAAGAAAGAGAGCTTTCTTTCGGTGGTATTTGATCACCAGTGGGTTTTTAATTTTTTGCGATATAAACAAAAAAAACCCGACAATTTTAAGAAAAACAATATTTTTTTACTTTCTGCTTTAAAACATTTTCAATAAAAAAAATTAAGAAATCAAATTTCTTCTTGAATTTAGGCCAATATGTATTCTGCTACTTATTTTTGGTAACTATGAAAAATATACTGGAATTATTATTTATTTATTTATTTTTAATACTAATAATGGCAGCATTCAGCGACTTATAGCGGGACTGCGATATTGCAGCGGACAAATAACGGACACTTTTGACACTTTGTGGGAACCAGTGACAATAATACAGTGATCAGTGCTAAAATGATACACTGTCACTGTAGTAATGACACTGGCTGGGAAGGGGTTAAACATTTATTTATTTTTAATACTAATAATGGCAGCATTCAGCGACTTATAGCGGGACTGCGATATTGCAGCGGACAAGTAACGGACACTTTTGACACTTTGTGGGAACCGGTGACACTAATACAGTGATCAGTGCTAAAATGATACACTGTCACTGTAGTAATGACACTGACTGGGAAGGGGTTAAACATCTAGTGCGAGCAAAGGGTTAAATGTGTGCCTAACCAGTGTTTATGTGTACACAGTGTGCTGTTTTTACTAAGGAATGTGATGAATTTTCTTTCCCTGCAGGGAAAGAAAATCCATTACATTCCCGCTGACTGGACAGAACTCTGACCGGTTTACATATGCAGAGGTCTGTCCTATGTCTCTCCTTGCCGATCGGTGGGTGCCGGCAGACATCCATTGGCTAGCACCCTCTGATCGGCATCTGTTGTGAGTAATCATAGCAGAAGCAGTGCGCGTGCCCCCTAGGCGGAAGTGCAGAATTACATATATATTCATGATTCTGCACAGAACGGTGGCCCTGTAGCAGTAAATCTGCTATGGGGCAGTGAGGAAGTTGTTATATTGTGTGCAAAATGCCTCAGAGGACTATATGTTGGGGAAACAGGTCAAACCCTTCTCCAACAAATGAACCTTCATAGGCTCACAGTTAACAACAACAAAACAGGTTTCCCTGTGGTGGCACATTTCTACAGCAGAGACCACAGCATAAATGATCTAAAAATGATGGTACTGACTGGGAACTTCAAATCACAAAACGAGAGTCTGGAAAGGAAATGCCATTTCTCCTACGTTCACTGACAGACGCAGCTCTTCATGACTTTGTGGGGTTTTATGTTCGTCTTACCAGGAGTTAACTAGGCAGGGAAAAGAAATCAGCTGGCCCCTCCCCTGGGGGCCGTCCTCTTTTCCTACATTAAAACCCCCCCTCACAGAGGAGCTCTCCAGTTTCAATGCCTAGTTTGCAAGGAGTTGACCTGGCTTCCCTATGGGAACTGCGGTCCTATTGTGACCATTTTTTCTTTTTTATTTTCTTTTTTCTTTTTTCAAAGTTGATGTGTTTGCATCTTCGGATGCTGCTTTTGGCTGCAAAGTTCTGCAGGCGGCAGTGTAGGCGCGTCTGGCGCCTCCTCAGAGGTTCACTTGGGTACAGTTGTTTTGCGTTTACCCACCCCTCTTTTTTTACACAGCTTGGGGACGTCCCCACAAAGTCATGAAGAGCTGCGTCTGTCAGTGAACGTAGGAGAAAAAGGGATTTTATTATAACTTACCGTAAAATCCTTTTCTCCGAGTTCACTGACAGACGCAGCACCCACCCCTCTGGGCTCTGTTTTGGTACGGCTTGTGTACAAACTGGAGAGCTCCTCTGTGAGGGGGGGTTTTAATGTAGGAAAAGAGGACGGCCCCCAGGGGAGGGGCCAGCTGATTTCTTTTCCCTGCCTAGTTAACTCCTGGTAAGACGAACATAAAACCCCACAAAGTCATGAAGAGCTGCGTCTGTCAGTGAACTCGGAGAAAAGGATTTTACGGTAAGTTATAATAAAATCCCTTTTTTCACACAAATTCCAAACTCTGGACCAGGATTTAATTTGGAACAGCAATTTTATAAAAGCCTTCTATAAAGCCAAAATAAAAACCTTATATGTCCCAAAAATATATATGCAAATTAGTTCTAGAGTTATTGTCAAGTTAACCGAATTAAGCTGACTTTGCTAAACATGGCCTGGGCATGTTGGTATCAATAACCTCTGATCACGAACAGGCTAAGATGCAGCTATTTTTCTATTTAAGTGAATAAATACAATAGCGCACTACTGTGTGCTCTTTCTGCTCATCTTTCTTAACTTTTGGGCCATCTGTAGTCCTGAACATTTGTTGGCTCTGTAATTTACTAGTCAATAGCAATCAACTGGTCGCCCATTCCTGTCTATTCACTGAACAAAAACAATCTATAACTGGCCAGTTGTAGGCTACATTCACTCAAGCCTCCTGTTTTTGTGGTATATAAATGTAGAGAAATTGATCTAGGAAGTATAATTAAATATTATACTTTTTTAGATTTCTTTTTCCTGAATTGAAATGTGCCTGGGTTTACATGCTTTTACTGTGTTTAGCCATGTTCACAGTACCTGATCTGCCTTTAGATGAATGGATTTCTATTTTCTCTAAACACAAGTTACATGATTGCAGATAAATGCACAGTGTGAGTTATATGATCTAAACACATTAAATGCATTTAATATGCCAGCAGAACTGTCCTTCAAATGCATATAAACACATGTATGTATCTGTCTATGTTTATAAGGCAGTAAGTGTGGGCAAACATCTAATTTCTTTGCAAACAACTATCCTGGGATCAGTTATGGTTAGTCTACAATGAAATATTAATTTTTGTAACGAAACATTTGTCTGAAAAAATCTACTATTTAGACCAGGGTTTCTCAATCAGGGTTCTGTGGAACTCTAAGGTTCCTCCAGGGGTTGCTAGGGGTTCCTTGAGCAATGAGCAATTTCTGCCTCTCTAAATTCCCACTGACACCTTTGATCTTTTTAGCTATCTGTAAGGGGGTCATTTTTCCCAATGACCACAAGTGCAAGGAGCATTCTTCCCACTGACCATCACACTAATGTACCATAAATTGCAGATATAGTCATTTTTAGCAGGGGGTCCCTGAGACCAGAATGTTATTTCAAGGGTTCCTCTCTGTTCAAAGTCTGAGAAAGGCTGATATAGATGATGTGGATCACAGGAGCCACCTGGAAGTGAAACTGTGCACTACCGATTACATTTCTGTATTCCACATCCCATAAAAGTCACATAAATAACTGTTAAGGTTGGAGCCTGAAAAAGCTTCTTGAGTGATACTTCTGGTATGACTTGTAAATAGCTGAGTAGTTTGTAAAGCTGCTCCCCGGGTCCAGGTGTTTGCAATCCCGGAGGAGGCTCTGTGAAGGCTGTGTGTCTACTTTTGAGTGACATCATGTGTTTCTTGTCACAGTATCAGCTGACAACACCTATATCTGGCTGGCGTGCATGTCACGCTCTTTTATATGTAACCTGTCAGCAATATGTTTAGGTTACATTCATGCTGGGGAACTCTGGGCCTTAGAGTTTTCTTTCAACCAGCTTTTTGTGGTTATTTAGATCATTTATCCTGGTTCAGGATAAATGATGGTTAACTAATACAAGCTAGTTTTGGTCCATAGTCAAATCCTAGATTCCTACGATTTCTCAATTTAAACAAAAACTGAGACATTGTCAGAGCAACCAAATTCACAATTACTACACCTTGAGAAAATGTCCTTTTCCAGGCTATAATTGCTAGTATAATAATGGTGTAAACTAGTGACTAGGCCTCACGCACATTTAGAGAGAGTCTTTACATTTTGCTAGCAGCAAGATCTGCGTAAAAATCCCGCGCATGTAATGTTTGTGCAGTGTTTAAATGCATACATGTACGTTATTGGCCGCCGTCACATATTAATAATGCTTACATGTTAGCCCTAAATGAGTCCAGAGTAGGGTTGCAACAAACAATTATTTTCATAGGCGATAAGTTGGCTGATTATTGTTTCAATTAATCTTATAAAAACCTTGAAAAAAGCATGGTGTAAAATTTAGTTGTTATGTAAAGTTTTAAAAAAAAGACAATTTATTCTTGAATATCTACAGTATATGAAGTGGCAAATATAAATAACCAGCTATATGTTTAGGAAACAAAATATCTAATCCACGCTCATAATAACAAATAGAAGAGATACAATGTTTCTACTTATCAAAGGAATGAACTCCGTGTGTAGAATAGCTTAGTTTAACCATTTAAAGACTAAATCTTTTCTGACATTTGTTGCTTACAAGTAAAAATCCAGTATTTTCTGCTAGAAAATTACTTAGAACCCCCAAACATTATATATATATTTTAGCATAGACCCTAGAGAATAAAATGGCGGTTGTTGCAATATTTTATGTCACACTGTGTTTGCGCAGCTGTCTTTCAAGCACAATTTTTTTGGCAAAAATTACACCTTCAAAAAAGAAAAACTAAACAGTAAAGTTAGCCCAATTTTTTTGTATAATATGTAAGATGATTTTATGCCGTGAGAAACTTGAGAGAATCGTGATCTTCTAAGCAAAAAAATGTGAGTCTCATTTTGGCCAGAATCGTGCAGCTCTAGCGCCTGCTGAGAGAGACAAAAATAGAGATCTGGTTGGAGTTTACCAATCCAGTGGACCCTGGCTGCTAGGAACTGCTCCTGGGATGGAGTGATACAAGAAAAACTGTAAAAGAATTCCATAAAAAATGCCCAGGTCCAGATGGCCGTAGTCTTGTTAGTGGATAAGTACTTTGTCAGACTCTAAAATTCATGAATGATGGGTAATTTATTGAAGAAAAAAACATAGAATCTTAATAAAAATGATAAAACTAGCAAGGAATTTGCATTACATAAACAGCTGTGCAACTCATTGATGTCAGTGGGCAAAGGGTTTTTTTTTCAGGCACTATACAGGTGCTATTTTTAGCACTGCAGCGCCTGAAAAACGACCCAGTGTGAAAGGGGTCTAAGGGGTTATACTGAGAAATAGTGAAAGTAATAATTTACATATAACATATCATATAGCATATACAATAATACATATACCCAAAAGTTGAATATACAGGGTATTTTAACCCTTTCACGCCCAAGCCTTTTTCTGACATTTGTTGCTTACTAGATAAAATCTGTATTTTTTGCTAGAAAATTACTTAGAACCCCCAAGCATTACATATGTTTTTTTAGCAGAGACCAGAATAACATGGCAATCATTGCAATATTTTAAATCACACAGTATTTGCGCAATAGTCTTTCAAACACAATTTTTAAAAAAAAAAAATACACTTTCATGAGTTAGCCCAATTTTTTTGTATAATGTGAAAGATGATGTTACAGTGACAGGTCGTTACAGGTGACAGTCATTCATTAATATAATGTCCCCTGCTTCTACAGCTGGTTTGTAAGTGCCTATTTTACTGGGAGTTTACACACTTTGCATACTTGCAGTTAGGGATGGGCGAACAGCTCGGCCTGAGCATGAGTTTGAGCCGAACATTTGGCTATTTTTCGAACACCCGAATTCGCAAGGTGTTCGCCCCGCTGAACACCCTGCAATGCACTGAGCGCTGTACAGTGCATTCTGCACCCTGATTGGGCAAAGCTTGTAAGCAGTGTAAGCTGGTTGTTAAGGAGCGGAGCTGGGAAGCCAGTCGCGGCGTCCTTAACAACCAATGAGCCATCAGCTGTCAATGGGTTCCCTGCTGACAGCTGAGTAATAAAAAAAAAAAAAAAAGTGGCGGTTAAAAAAAGAAAGAAAACAATAGTGTGCCCCCCCCCCCCCCCAGTCCATACCAGGCCCTTCGGGTCTGGTATGGATTTGGAGGGCCACCCCACGCAAAAAAACAAAAACAAACAACAGCGTGGGCTCTGCCCCCCACCCCCAAAGCACCTTGTCCCCATGTTGAACCAATGAGTCATCAGCTGTCAATGGGTTCCCCTGCTGACAGCTGAGTAATAAAAAAAAAAAAAGTGGCAGTTAAAAAAAGAAATGCCTCTGGTATGGATTTGGAGGGGCACCCCACGCCAAAGAAAAACAAACAAGGGCCTCATCCCCACAACCGTGGCTGGTGGTTGTGGGGGTCTGCAGGCAGGGGGCTTATCGGAACCTGGATCCCCCCCCCCCCATGGGACTGAGGATTGGGTACTTTCCCCATGTTCCTGAGTTCTGCTGCGAACTGAACAGGGGGGTGTTTGGCCCATGTCTACTTGCAGTGTGTCAGAAAGAAAGTGGCCATGTGGGTCTTTCCAGTCCATGATTCAACAGCTCCAGCTTGCAGTTTCCCACCTCAAGGACCTGCCACCAACAGCCTAGACCCCTGCCTCAGTCTACATGCCCCTCGGCATCTTTCCTGACATTATAGTTACACAGTCATTCTGGTTGAAAAAAGACACAACTCCATCCAGTTCAACCAACAGAGGGAAAAAAAAAGAAAACGAACACACTGAAATCATCAGCTGAAACTCCATCCTCTGCAATAACTACATGACAGCTGACTCTGGGGAATGCAAACACACTTCCATAGCTCCCAACTGTCCCTGATTTTAAGGGACTGTCCCTGATTTGGAACAAAGTCCTGCTGTCCCTCTTTCCTCTTCATTTGCCCCTCATTTTTCAAAAAGTGTTCCCCAGAGCTAAACCTTTCATCCAATTTCTAAATTGCTGCATTTGTAAATTTCAGAAGCCAGTATAAAGGAATAGTAGTGGTAAAAAAAAAAATCACTTGTGGGTTTAACTAATTATTCTTTGCTATAATTTTCTTGTAACCACTGAAGGACCGGAAGGATTTCCCCCCTAATGACTAGGTAATTTTTTTGCGATTTGGCACCGCGTCACTTTAACTGACAGTGGTGTGGTCGTGCAACATTTACCCAAACAAAATTGATGTCCTTTTTTTCCCCCACAAATAGAGCTTTTTTTTGGAGGTATTTGATCACCTTTGCGGTTTTATTTTTTGCGCTATAAACAAAAAAAGAGCGACAATTTTGAAAAAAAACATATTTTTTACTTTTTGCTATAATAAATATGCAAAAAAATCTAGAAAAAAACGGATTTCTTGCTCCAGTTTAGGCCGATATGTATTCTGCTACATATTTTTGGTACAAAAAAACACAATAAGAGTATATTGATTGGTATGCGCAAAAGCTATAGCGCCTGCACAATGGGATAGATTTATGGCATTTTTATTATTTTTTTTTTCTACTAGTAATGACAGTGATCTGCGATTTTTAGGGGGACTGCAACATTGTGGCGGACAGATCGGACACTTATGACACTTTTTTGGGACCAGTGACATCTATACAGCGATCAGTGCTATACAAATGCAGCAACTACTGTATAAATGTCACTGGCAGGGAAGGGGTTAACACTAGTGGTGATCAAGGGGTTAAATGTGTTCCCTGGGAGGTGTTTCTAACTGAATGGGGGCTGGGCTGCCTGGAGGTGTACAGCTATGGCAAACCGACGTACAGCTACGGCGATTCGCAGGAACGAGCTGACCTATCGCAGTATAATGACGGCTATTTCCTCATTGCTGGGTAGAATGTCATTGCTTGATCGGCGCTGTCAACACCCCCCATGGTGTTATTGTAGTCTATCACTACTTGTTGCTTCATGATTTCTTTCCCACCTTTCGTGCGTACCATAATAGTGGAGGTATTATGAACTGTACTCATTAGGCACACGTCTTTCTTGTGACAATGTTGCGGTGCCATCATTTTGCCTTTCTGCTAGGCAACCATTTCTCTAGTCTTCAGCTTCTTATAGCCAAACATTGGAGGTATGTCACACCAGTTAGCCCTGACGGTTCCATAGGCATCTGTTTTGTTTTGCAGAAGAAACCCATAAAGTTCAGGAGATGTATAAAAGTTGTCGGTTGTTAAGCAATAGCCTAATTTAGCAATGGCTCAATGAGTGAAAGAACGGAAGATGTTGCCATTCCATAGTTGCTGTATTTTGGATTGAATTTTCCTTTTCCAGGGTATATGACTGCATTCCAAATGTAGCCAGTTGGCGATTCGCATAGCATGTAGGATTTTATGCCAAATCGTACTCTCTTTGATGCAATGTATTGTACCCAGCTGAGCCTTCCCTTGTAGGCCATTCGACTTTCATCTATGCCGATATCTATTTCTGGCACATAGCTCTGTTGGAAATCCTTTAGAATCAGTTGAGATACTTCCCAAATTTTCTTTAGTTTTGGTGCAGGATGAGTAGTTTCATCAAATTCTTCGTTGTTTTCGAAGTGTAAATATTTCATGATCAGAGAAAATCTGTACTCTGACATGACCGTGCCAAAGAATGGAGTGGCAAGTAATTTATTACCAGTGGCGTAGCGTGGGTTGTCAGCGCCCGGGGCAAGGCAAGTAATTTGCGCCCCCAAACCCATAGACTTTTAGCACTCAATGAGTCCCTTCGACTAATACAGTATAAAACCCTTTACCCCCTAAGCACATGTATTTTATGATATGTAGTTCTACAGTAATTGAAGACATACAGGGAGATACAAAGTTTGCTTTGTTTCTACATTCTGGATATGCAGTTCTAGAAGAACCCAATGCCTAATAAAAAGCATACATTGCCTAGCCCGGATGTGCTGGGATATGTAGTTCTACAGTACCAAAAAAGGTATAGGCAGCCTATACATTTTCTGGTGCTGTAGAACTACATTTCCATGCACACCCAGGCTAGACAAATTATGTGACTAAATAACCCAGCATGATCAGACTAGGAAATCATCCAGGTTCTAAAAAACGACATATCCCAGAAGAACAGCCTATACAAGCCATGAATTTATTTTAATAGTCAGCCTATAATAGGCTTTAGAACCTTGACATTTGATTGATCTAATGAGACCTACATCTCTTTGTCTGATCATGCTGGGTTATTTAGTCACATAATTTGCCTAGCCCTGTGATATTTAGCTCTACATCACCAGGAAAGGCATAGGCTGACTAGTAAGATAAACCCTTGGCTTGTAAAATTGTTCTTCTAGAATATGTAGTTCTTTTAGAAACCTGAGAGGTTTGATTCCCCAGAGACCTAGTTTCCTAGTCTGATCCTGCTGGGCTCTGTAGTCCCTCAGTGTGTGGCCTGGGCCATGCCTGTCTCTGTACAATGACTGGTTGCCTGGCTGAGATCTGCACTTATCATGCAATAATCAGTCCATGGGCAGTGAGGACCTGGTTGTCACCATCCTCAGGGAGGGACCGTCCCCTGCCATTTCTTTGCTAACTTTGAAGCGACCTCTTGCTGTGACAGTTCCTCGGGGCTCCTCCCAGGGTGCAGGCTTTTACCTGGGGACAGGTGCAGATAGGAGGAAATCCTATCCAGATCATTTTCCAGCAGCTGCCTCCTCCTGCCATGTCCATGCCGGACACAGTGCCCCAACTCTGGGTGATCATAGGGCCCCACTCCTGGACTGGCAAAGGGCAGCCTACGCTCTGCAGACAAGGACACCAATTCCCCCTTTGCTGAGGAGTGGATCCCTGATGAGCAGGTGGCCACATTATCCTTGGACTCCTCTGGGGCAGCAGAGATCACTAATCTAAGAGAGAACGTCATTGGAGAACTGCCACCGCCACCACCCTACAATCTGCAGCCAGGTGCCAAGAGAAAAGGCCTCCTGTGCCCAGTCCTCTATGCCAGACACCTGCAGGGGCCATAGGGACAAGCTGAGCCTCTTTTGCTGCCAGGAACACATGGTGATCTGCCAGTCACACCATGATCACACCAAACCAGTGGAGGAGAGGGCAGCACAGCTCAGAGTGAGTGCAGTCTGCAGATGTCTGTGCATTACATAATAAGGCTACCCTGGTCTTTAAAGGGGTAAAGCATAGCATCCCCCTGGACTGGAGCGAGGGTGATGGAGCAAAGGAATTAAACCTGACTGGCAGAACAGCTCAGAGTGAGTGCACTGTGCAGATGTGCATTACATAGTGGGGTTATCCTGGTCTTTAAAGGGGTAAAGTAAAGCATAGCACCGTGCTATGCTTTACTTTACCGCTCTAAAGACCAGGGTAACCCCACTATGTAATGCACAGACATCTGCAGACTGCACTCACTCTGAGCTGTGCTGCCCTCTCCTCCACTGGTCCTATTAGCACCCCCTGGACTGGCCATGGAGCATTGCATCAAAAGATCAAACTACAGGGAAATCTCATTCCCACTGACTCAGTCACTCTGAGCTGTTCTGCCAGCCAGGTTTCATTTCATTAAGGGAGGGAGCTGGCGACAGTCAAATGGCAATCAGGCATGCATGTTTGCTGGCCAGCCCCAGGCTGGGTGCCCGTGCAGCGGCCTGCTATTAGCACGTGGTGGTGGTGGCGTGACTCACTGATAGTCCCTTTTCAGGCTGGCTGGCACTGGCAGGGCTGCGCTGCCAGCTAGCTCACCTGCTATCCATGAGGATCAGGGGATGGATCATGTATAACGCTCGTCTCTAGCTGCAATAACCGATGGGGGAGCCAGGGGGGAGGATCCGAATCCGACGACTAGGGGAGTCCCAGTCAGATCTGGCAGGAGTCACTCAGGAAGAGGAGAAGATGGCGCTGTCTCATGAGGTGGACCGTGGAGGCGGGACTCTCCAGGAGCAGTCTTCGCGCATGCTCCACCCGCAATCATGGATAGGCCAGCCCCATCACCGCACATGACCCTCTTTTGCCCAATCACAGGGCGCCGGCCGCTCAGCTGACCATAAAAATGGCGGCCGGATCGCAGGGGACAGAGTAAAGATAAAAAGGAGATCGGAGCCAGAGTGACACACACTGGTGCGGGAATTCGCCCCCCCCCCAAATCTTGCGCCTGGGGCAACGGCCCCCCTGGCACCCCCCATGCTACGCCTCTGCCAATACCACTTCTGCAGGGGTTTCCCCACCACTCCCTGAAGTATTATTATGCCCCGAAATTTCCAAATGCCATCTTTGGTCACTGGTTCCCACTTTCTGCTTCTTGGAAACTTCCAATGCGTAGTATCTAATTGTTGCTCTTTGTACCAGTTTGTCTCAGTAACTATTTTTTTAATAACCTCATCAGTCAGAAATAGTTGTGAGTATGCCAAGGGGTTGTCGTCTTCAATGTCTACTTTCATAGCAGGTGCTCCAGTGAAAGGGAATCTTGGGGGCGCTGCGTGATCTGTACCACAGTCAATAGAGCACCAAGTTCGCTGAGCTCAGTTGCAGAATGGTCGCTGTTGTCACCCTCAGTGTCTGATGACGAATTTCCCCACGAAATCACGATCACTCAATTCTGCAAGTGATTCTAATTCACTATTGCTGTTTTCTAGCTGGTCTAAAATCGCTTTTAGAGGGACGCTTTTAGGATGCCATGGACGTTCTCAAGTTTCCAGGCAGAAAGAATGGTAAAAGTGCAGGCAGGACACTGGACAAAGCTCTAAGGATAAAATTGAGGTCAAATGATTTGATACAGTAATGTAATCCTAACAGATTACAATGTATTGTGTGTGTTATGTTTTGTACTTTTTTGAATTTCGACGCTCGCAGGGAACGGAACCAGGAACACAGATGCATCGGGCTGAGGAGTTGGCCCGGAGGATACAGCGGGAGGACATCGCAGGATTGTAGGAACAAAGTAAGTAACTGTACATGGATACCGCTGTGTAATCCCGAGTGTGGCTCGGGGTTACTGCTTTTGGTATTGAAAATTAACCCCGAGCCACACTCGGGATTACCGCCAGGGAGGTTAAATATACAGTCAATGAAGCAGTGTGTGATTATTAACATGTTCATGCAGTTTTAGAGAACTGTCTTTTGCCTTGTAGTTTTCTTCTGTTTCTGTAACTTAGATGTTATTATCTGCAAGGAGTCACAGCCAGCTGCCAACAGTTAACATGCTGGTGCTGGTGACCAACGACTGGTGAAGAAACCAGCCTGGGTGAGGACTGCACTGTATCCTGTTTATTAAAAGTCAGCAGCTACAGTTTTTGTAGTTGTTGACTTTTAATTTTTAAATAAATGACTGAAGAACCGCCTTAAGCCCTGGTTCACACCAATGCGTTTTTCAAATCGTGTTACTTCAGCGCAATTTCAACGCTGCAGATCAGTGCGATTTGCACCTTCGATTTCATTGCAGCTTGCAATTTCATGTAACAGACATCTAGGCAAGTCTCAATGGCATCCATAAAAGGAGGGCAGGAACCTTTTTCAAAGTTGCTGCGAATTGCGCCACAACGATTTTAACGGTTCCATTGCCGGCAATGGGGTGCGACTTATCATGTGATATTGAACAGTGTGAACCATGGCTAAAACAAACATACACTACATTGCCAAAAGTATTTGGATGCCTGCTTTTACACACACATGAATTTTAAAGTGGTTGTAAAGGCAGAGGGTTTTTTTTTAATCTTAATTCTGTGCATTAAGATAAAAAGCCTTCTGTGTGCAGCAGCCCCCTAACACTTACCTGAGGCCCTTCTCTGTCCAGCGATGTCCACGAGTGTCTCAGTCATCTGTGATTCTCCCTCCTGATTGGCTGAGACAAAGCATCGGTGCCATTTGCTGCTGCTGTCAATCAAAGTCAACTAGCCAGAGGGGGCGGAGCCGGGTCAGGGTTCCGAGTCTGAATGGACACAGGGAGCTGTGACTCAGCTTGGGTGCCCCCATATCAAGCTGCTTGCTGTGGGGGCACTCAACAGGGAGGGAGGGGCCCGAGAAGAGGAGGATTGGGGCTGCTCTGTGCAAATCCACTGCAACAGAGCAGGTAAGTATAACATGTTTGTTATTTTTATAGGAAAAAAAACAAGACTTTACAATCACTTTAACCACTTGCCGACCGTGTATCGTAGATACACGTCGGCAAGTGGCACTCATTGTTGTGGGAGGACGTTATATAACGTCCTCCCACAATCGCGCTCCCGCGCGCCCCCTGGGGCGCGCACCTGGGAGCATCCGTGACCGCCGGGTCTATGAGACCCGGCGCATCACGGATCACGGTAAATGGCCGCTTGGAGCGGCCGTTTACCATGTGATCACTCCGTCAAATGACGGAGCATCACATGTAAACGAGCCGGCGGAAGTGCCGGCTTGTCTCCCCCCTCTCCGCACCGATCGGTGCAGTGGGACAGGGGAGGGGGGAGAGGGGGGAGAGAGGAGATGCAGCGGTGCTGTGGGCAGGACAGGGTGACGTGGCTAGCCACGCCTCTCCCCCCTCTGTTCGGCCGTGAAGGCGGCCGA
>BLSH010482092.1:1612455-1625021 GCA_018402905.1 Glandirana rugosa | reverse complement strand
CGCCAAAAACAGCATTTTTTTAGGAGGCACATTATCGTGGAAGCTGTGCACAAAAAAGCCAAGCACAGAGCTAAGGTCACCTAGTCACCAGTGTATGATTTTGATCAGCGGTAAACCTGTAAAAATACAGAGGCTTCCACTTCTGACTTTTCCTTCTGAAAATGCCAGCACAATGGCTCTGTTGTTCCAATATTTATATTGATTAACCTGGAGGAGGTATGCAGATAAGAATTTTTAACTTTCCTTAAACTTTTCTGATGTGCATACAGGCTCTAGCTTAGAAAGCATTCAGACCCATGGGTCAGCATTACAGCCAGGTAAAGAAAAAGAGAATTTTTAGAAGAAAAAATAGCATTTTTAGAAGGTGTCTTCAGGCGTGCTCCCTACCTTCCCTCAGGCTCTGAGCCACGCTGCCTGGAGAATATAGAGGAGGTGGGTGGGGCCAAAATTGACCAGGCGGGAAGCAAGTAGGGGCCACACCTCAACCTCATGATGTGACGTCACTGGGTGCTAGTCACCAGGTGGCAGGCGAGTCTAGCAACCACTGAGGTGGGCAGCAGAGAGGCCAGCGGACAGTGCAATAAGAGAGTCTAGATACTCTGGGCGGCGCTGCTGCTGAATGTAACAGTAAGTGACTGCCACAGCTTCGGCACCCACCTCCCCTTTGCAGCAGCTTGCGGAGCATGGGCGCAGTGCACCCTCCCAGGATCAGCCCTGAGTGTCCGTGTGCGGATGCCTTGCTCCTGGGGGGGTTCCCCTTGCAGACGCCCATGGTGCCTTCAATGATCTCTCAGTGGGTACATACAGTCATAAGGACACCAAACAAGATGGCTTGGCACAAGTGCTCTGTTTTTTAGGAGGAATTCAAGACAGAATGTAAATGTCTCAGGGTACTGCTTGGGCACAATTAACATTTATAGATATTCCCTACAAGATAGAAAAGCTTTCAGTTTGGGCACTTTCACACTGGGGCGTTTTTCAGGTGCTTTTGCGCTTAAAATAGTGCCCTTATAGCGCCTGAAAAACACCCTCCCATCCAACCCAGTGTGAAAGCCTAAGTGCTTTCACACTGGGGCGGTACGCTTGCAGGACGTTACAAAATGTCCTGCAAGCAGCATCTTTGGGGCAGTGCGCTGAGCGGCTGCACACCGCCTCAGAAGCACGCCGGCACTTTTAACCCCTTTTTAACCCGTAGTGGGAGGTTAAAAGTGCCCTGCTCCCGCTTGCATAGCGGCGCTATAGCAAGCTATAACAGCAGAAAAGCCCCGCTGAAAGTGGCGGCGCTTTACCGCTACTGCCCCCCACTCCAGTGTGAAAGTGCCCTTTAGGTCCACCTTAAAAACAAGTCAGTAATAGCAGATCCTATATTTCTGTACTGATTGATCTCTACACAGTAGCTGTGAAGCAGAAGATGTGCCTGTCACTGTTTGTTGATTATTGTGGTAGTGTAAGGTAACACAGGGTATTCTTGTGAAAGGATCATTAAAGATGGAAATTCCCTTTAGGTGGATCCGGAATAAACACTGTAAAATAACTCAACAGCCTCACTGTGAAAGAATAGAACTCACTGGTGACTTTGTATCCTCTTAATGCTTGTATTAAAGTTGCATTTGACGTAACAACTTTGACCTGATTATTTTAGCCAGCAGGAGTTGGGCTGGCAAGTGTTTAGAACCCAGCAGGGGCTCTGCTCACACATTACATAATATTCCATCTGTGGTCAGATCAGTGTAATAGCAGCATGCTAGTACGGCGCTGTATTGTTATAAGCCAATCGTGAAACTTTTACCAACCCTGTGTGCTGCTTAGGGAGGAGGGTTTGGTAGCGAGCGCCATCCGCTGACTGAAATTGCATAATGCAAGGGGGTCCTTACAAATCCAAGGCTAAACCCTAACTTATAAAGTTCACCAAATGAGAGATCTGCACAACTTTAGGCACCTGCAGGGCTGCAATGCCAGCAATTACTCTGAAAATTATTGCCATGAAATGTGTGAAGGCCCAAAAGAGGCAAGTTAAGCTTCCATTGCAATCTGCAGCTGCAGTTTCAGTTGTGTGAAATTGTCTTTGTTGAATGCTCACAAGATGTCATTTTGATGTCACGCATAGATTTTATTAATGTATGCCTAGGAATTATACTATTTAAAGACAGGCTCGGGTTGGGGGGGGGGGGGGATGTTGGGACGCATTGGTACCCACCCAGTTTTCTTGGCTCAAAATGGAAAGGACAACAGCTGTGCCTGTTGTCTGGAGGTCACATTTGTCTCACTTGCAATTTGTTAGAAAATCTCTTGAAGTTGTATGACCAATTAATGTTTTTACATGACAAAATATAACTTCTTCCAAAACAACACTGAGCATTTTTAGGTGCATCTCATAAAATTAGAATATCATCAAAAAGTTCATTTATTTGAGTAATTCAATTTAAAAATGAAACTCATATTTTATATAGATTCATTACACACAGAGTGATATTCAAACATTTTTTCTTTTAATTCTGATTATGGCTTACAGCTAGCGAAAACCCAAAATTCAGTATCTCAGAAAATCAGAATATTACATAAGACCAATAAAAAAAGGATTTTTAATACAGAACTGTTGGCTTACTGAAAAGTATGTCCATGTACAGTATAGTATGCACTAAATTATTGGCCAGGTTTCCTTTTGCATGAATTACTGCATTGATGTGGCGTGGTGTGGAGGCGATCAGCCTGTGGCACTGCTGAGGGGTTATGGAAGCCCAGGCTGCTTTGATATCGGCCTTCAGCTCATCCACATTGTTGGGTCTGCCGTCTCATCTTTCTCTTGACAATACCCCACAGATTCTCTATGGGGTTTAGGTCAGGCGAGTTTGGTGGCCAATCAAGCAAAGTGATATCATGGTCATTAAACTAGGTATTGGCACTTTTCGCAGTGTGGGCAGGTGCCAAGTCCTGCTGGAAAATGAAATCAGCATCTCCATAAAGCTGGTCAGCACAGGGAAGCATGAAATGCTCTAGAATTTCCTGGTAGAGGGCTACGCTGACTTTGGACTTGATAAAACACAGTGGACCAATACCAGCAGATGACATGGCTCCCCAAATCATCACTGACTGTGTAAATTTCACTCCATTTCATTTCCTCCAGACTCTGGGACCTTGATTTCCAAATGAAATGCAGAATTTTCCACAGTCAGTGATGATTTGGGGAGCCATGTCATCTGCTGGTGTTGGTCCACTGTCTTTTAAGTCCAAAGTCAGTTCAGCCCTCTACCAGAAAATTCTAGAGCACTCCATGCTTCCCTCTCCTGACCAGCTTTATGGAGATGATTATTATATTATTTATAGGCGGTATCCTGTCACGCCGTAAGGATGCCCAGGAACCGTGGATTATGAATTTGTACTGATCAAGCTTGTTTGCATTGTTTTATTTGGTGGAACATTGGGAGGGGTGCTCGAGTGGCCTATCGTGTTAACTTTGTGTGGGTGATCCATTATGATGTGCTGGAATGAGGAGCCCTGAGCCGGGATTGATGGAGGGATTGATTACATGCCTGCTTACTTTCTTGATCTAGTAAGGAGACTTGCTGGGCACAGTGGTGTGGTGTGTTTCTAATTCACACTGTGAGTCGGTGCTGGGATTCCTCCTTCCTCCTATCCATTCAAAACTTGTGTGTTTTTAGCGCTGCATATGGACTCTTTTTAGCTTTATGGAGATGCTGATTTCATTTACCAGCAGGACTTGGCACCTGCCCACACTGTCAAAAGTAGCAATACCTGGTTTAATGATCATGGTATCACTGTGCTTGATTGGCCAGCAAACTCGTCTGACCTAAACCCCATAGAGAATCTGTGGGGTATTGTCAAGAGGAAGATGGGAGATACCAGACCCAACAATGCAGACGAGCTGAAGGCCTCTATCAAAGCAACTTGGGCTTCCATAACACCTCAGCAGTGCCACAGGCTGATCACTTCCATGCCACACCACATTGATTTAGTAATTCATGCATAAGGAGCCCTGACCAAGTATTGAGTGCATGCTATATTGTACATGGACATACTTTTCAGTAAGCCAACATTTCTGTATTATATATTTATATTTGTATATTTATGTAATTTGGGGTTTTCACTAGCTGTAAGCCATAATCCTCAAAATGAAAAAAGAAAGAAATGCTTGAAATATATCACTCTGTGTGTAATGAATCTACATAAAATATATGTTTCACTTTTTGAATTGAATTACTGAAATAAATTAACTTTTTGATGATATTCTAATTTTTATAAGATGCACCTGTATGTACGTATTAACCTTCATTGCAGTATGTCTTAGGACCTGTGTACATTTGCTTGCTTTAGAATTGCCTTTCTTTTCATTGAAATCAATGGTAATGCAAGTTAAGACAGTCAAACGCAAATCAGAAGCAACTCAGAAGCATGCTGATTCATTGAGGGATATTTAAAAAAAATAATGTGAAAATCCACTCCGTTTTCTTTTTTGTTTAGCCGGCTGGCTGAATAAAAAAAAAAATGAGCCATATATGGCCAGCTTAATTCCTATCTTGACCTATGTGAAAAATGCTCTGGCTCTACACTGACACCTCTTGGTATAGTATTGCTTGAGCAGCAGGCATACTTTTTTGCTCTCCTCATCCATTTCAATAAGCAAATCTTTTTTCGTCTGTTATGGGGATAGCTTGATTGAATGTCTTATTCCAGGATAAGTACCAATATTTAAGTATATGTAGCAATTTTGTATTATTATTATTCTTATTCTTAATATTATAATACAGGATTTATATAGTGCCAACAATTTGCTAAGCACTTTACAGCTTAATGGGATACAGTACAGTTACAACACAATTCAATACAAGAGGGTTAGGAGGGCCCTGCTCGTGAGAGCTTACAATTTAATAGGGAGGAACAAGTGGTACAAATGGTAATAACTGTGAGAGTTGAGTTAAAGGAGAAGGTAGAATTTCAGTTTTTAGGTAGAGGCAGGATAGGCTTCCCTGAAGAAATTTGTTTTCAGGTGGACAGAGTAGGAGATAGCCAGACAGATTGGGGTAATAATTTCCAGAGGATGGGGCGGCTCTAGAGAAGTCCTTGATGTGAGCATGGGAGGAAGAAACAAAAGAGAAGGAGGTCTTGGAAGCATCTGAGAAGACAGTTTGGGTGGTATTGTGAGACAAGATTGGTGAAGTAGCTGGAGGCAGAGTTGTTAATGTCTTTGCATGTTGTTGTTAGTGTTTTTATTTTTTTTTTTTGGGTAATCAGAAGCCAATGGAGAGATTGGCAGAGTGAGTGGAGGACACTAAGTGGTTGGTAAGGTGGAGGAGTCTGACTGTAGTATTCATGATAGACTGAAGGGGGATAGCCTATGTAAAGGTAGGCCTTTGAGGAGTAAAAAATGCAGTCATCGAGGCAACAGATAAAATGGAAGTGAATGAGTAGCTTGGTGGTTTCATTGGTTAGGAAGGGGCATATGTTGGAAATGTTACGGAGGTGAAGTCTGCAAGATTTGGACAGTGATTGGATGTGGGAACTGAAAGGACAAATCAGAGCCCAGGATTATACCTAGCACCCTGGCATGAGAGGAGAGAGGAGGAGGATGAGAGGAGGGACTGATAGTTGTACTGATCTTGATGGAAAAATGAGGAAAGTGGGGGAAGTATTTTGAGCTCAGTTTTGAAAAGATTTGGTTTTAAGAAGTGGTGTGACATCCATGTTGATATGGCAGTTAGTAATGTGAGTAGAAACTGAAAGGGTGAGGTGAGGAGTAGAGGGACAGATTTGGGTGGCATCAGCATAGAGATGATATTGAAAGCCATGCAAGGTTATCAACTGACCAAGGGAAGAGGAAGAGAAGAATACTTATATAGCGCTAACAATTTACAGTGCATTATACCAGCATTTCTTTGGAGTGTGGAAGGAGACCGGAGTACTCTGCGGAAACCCACGCAGGCACACGGAGAACATGCAAACTTTGTGCAGCAAGCGCCGTGGCTCGGATTCGAACCGGCAACCCTAGTGCTGCGAGGATGAAGTGCTAACCACATAGCCAGTGTGCTTCCCCACAGAATGAGTCAGACCAAAGCATTGCAAGACCCCTAAAGAAAGAAGAGGAATTCTACAGTGGGTAGGATAACCAGTAAAAAGCAAAGTGTTGCAGGCCATGGGGGTGGAGTTTTTTTAGGAGGAGTCGTTGGTCATCTGTATCAAAGGTAGCAGAAAGATCTAATAGTAAGAATGAGGGGAAAATGGCCATTGCTTTTAGCAGTTAGTAAGTTGTTAGTGAGAAATACAAACCCTTTGGCGAGTAAAACAGCTCTTATACAGTATAAGCATTTTATCTGTGTATTTAGTTGTTTGCCTGGAGTTTGGCATTAAACCCTAACTTGGATTTTATGCAAACAGCTACCATGAAAAAAATTATATAAATACTCAGCTGACTCTAACTTGAACATTTGTCTTCATTGCCTCTCAAGTAATAAAGATGTTCTTTTTGTGGGTCTTTTTCATAAAGCAGGGCAAAAAAACTATGAAAGGGTGAATAGCATAGCAACTCTTAGTAAAGAAAGATACCCATAGATATCAGAAGGCAGAGAGCTTTGGCGGCAGTGCTTATTTTGGGGGGTATAATTGCAATTAGGAAAGGGGATCATGTGTGGATACCATTAGGAAACATCCAGATTGTGCAGCTGTCATCTTATATCAATGGGTAAAGTAATCACAAAGAGCCTTACATCACTGATCAGCTGACGCTTTTCAGCCAAGAAGATGGCCTTAGTCATAGTTATGACCAAGGCCGTCTGCTCAACCGAAATGCATAAGCAAATCAGAGATATAAGTCTCTTTGTGGGAGCTGAGGGGACAGGGAAGCACTCATGTTGGGATTTTAATATACTATATAATATTCTCCAAATAGATTTCTGGCCTTTAACTATTTATGTTAACAGATGCAAAGAGTGACATTTTCCAAGGTTGGGGAATATACATCTGGAAAAAGCAGTATATGTGCGTGACATTTTATCACGCAGTACGTCACCTAAACCACCCAGGTTGTAACATTTCTGTCTTGGAGAAATTTGATGAGCTATACATTTTACATCAGGGCAGATACAGAGAATAGTAAATCACTGATGGTATTAATAGCGTGAACTCGACACCCTGAAGTTTTCCAGTTTGGTGGTATACATTAAATATGCATTAACTCTTGATGGTCAGTATGGCTTAGAGGAGACAGCACTGTTTTTAGCTCTTGTGAGCTTGTATTATACCAAATTTGCCAGGAAGGTCTGAGCCTTCTCAAGCATTTCATTCCATGACATGTGCTTGTCTATGGCAGCTGCACAACCCCCTGACCTGCACTTCTCCTGACCTGAGGGATTAGACTGAGCATGTGCTACTGGAAAGGATACAAGTGGTTTATTTGCCATGATTCAAACTTTTATTAAATGCAATCATATTTGATAAACTATTGGAATTTTCTTTTAATACAATAAAAACATTATCAAAAAGTGCATTCATGAATAGCATTCTTCCTTAAATATTTATGTAATTTATGAAGATATTGAACTTTAACATTGTGCAAAGAACAGTTCTGTACAGCAATGCCCATTTAGCTATTTGCCCCAAATAAAGGAGGAGGTGTAATAGGCTGCTGTGGTTTGCCGAACTTTCCAAAATGATAATAAAATAATAAATGGCCAAACTAGGTGGATCACTTTGTATTTATCTCCACAAGTGTTCTCTGATTTTAAATTAAGGCAGTTTGTGTGAGTAGATATATTTGCACAGCAAATATTGGTTGAATTAAAATAATTTCTTTATTATAAATGACTGTGTGAGACACAAAATTGACTTTTTATTATAATCTTCACAAGTATCGGAATGCCATTATTTACCACTATTCTGGAGCATCAAGAATTAGTAAGTTATTATTTTTAAACCCCAAGTCTGACTTGTTTTGAGCCCCCAAGAGTTAGTGTGTCCCTGTTCTGGGATCACACAATATGAGTGTAGAATTATTTAGGGATCTTCAGGTTTCAGGTGCCATTGGCCCAGGGTTCCAAGTGTTAATGTTCAAGATGAGGTGGGGACAAGGCGCAGGACATGCATCTTCTACCAATAAAATGAAGTCCACAGTGGAACCAAATGGTTAGGGTTTGGTGGATCTCCATAAAGTGGGGGCCCCTCAAAAATAGGGGTAATCCTGAGTAGTCTACATACAGTTGTACCAGAGCAGCACCAACTAAATGATCCTAGAGTTCAAAAATGATTTATTAGTTCAATAAGTGGCCATGGAAAGGACAGACACCCAATGTGTTTCAGGAGCCCAAAGATCTTCCCCTTCTTCAGGGCTTAAGTACAATGAAAAGATTGAAGGTTTAATTGTTTATTGTATGAAAATTCAGATGTGAGCAGGACCAGTGGATCAAAGAATTAGCAATTACTGATTCTTTGATCCAATGTCACAAACGACTTTTTATAGAGTAAACCTCTAAGACCCGGTGACCATGCAACTTTTGAGTCTTTAAATCTATTCATTATACTTAAGCCCTGAGGAAGGGGGAGATCTTTGGGTCCCCAAAATATGTTGGATGTTTTATGTCTTTTCCATGGTCACCTACTGAACTAATAAATAATTTCTAGACACATAGATTGTTTGGCGCTATTGCTGGTGCAACTGTACTGTTTTTCGGGGGGGCATCATTTTAAGGTCACCAAGGCTCTGCCCCTTTTCGACAATGTCATTATCACATTATCATGGTCAGAGACTGCAGATATAGTACAAGAGATGATCAGAGACTGCAGACATAGTGCAGGAGATGGTCAGAGACTGCAGACATGGTACAGGAGATGGTCAGAGACTGCGGACATAGTACAGGAGATGGTCAGAGACTGCAGACATAGTAAAGGAGATGGTCAGAGACTGTGGACATAGCACAAGAGACAATCAGAGACTGCACACATAGCCCAAGAGACTGTCAGAAACTGCATACATGGCTCAAGAGGATAAGGACCTAGTGGGGAACCCCTGATCCGATCCCTGAATCCCTACCTGCGGACGCCCATGCTAGAGCTCCAAGTATCATTGGGGAAGATTTACTAAAGCTGGAGCATGCGAAATCGGGTACAGCTTTGCATAGACCATGGCTAAGTGGTTAGCACTTCCGCCTAGCAGCACTAGAGTCGTCGGTCCGAATCCCAACCACGGCACTACCTGCATGGAGTTTGCATGTTCTCCCTGTGCCTGCGTGGGTTTCCTCCGGGTACTCCAGATTCCGCCCACTTCAAAGACATGCTGGTAAGTTAATTGGCTCCTGTCTAAATTGGCCCTACTATATGTGTATGTATGAATGTGAGTTAGAGGCCTCCTTAGATTGTAAGCTCCATGATGGCAGGGGCTGATGTACATGTACATACAATGAGGGAAAAAAGTATTTGATTCTCTGCTGATTTTGTACATTTGCGCACTGACAAAGAAATGATCAGGCTATAATTTTAATGGTAGGTTTATTTTAACAGTGAGAAACAGAACAACAAAAAAAAAATCCAGAAAAATGCATTTGAAAAAAGTTATAAATTGATTTGTATTTTAATGAGTGAAAAAAATATTTGACTCCTTCACAAAACATGTACTTGGTGGCAAAACCCTTATTAGCAATCAAAGGTCAGATGTTTCTTGTAGTTGGCCACCAGGTTTGCACACATCTCAGGAGGGATTTTGTCCCACTCCTTTTTGCAGATCCTCTCCAAGTCATTAAGGTTTTGAGGCTGACGTTTGTTAACTCAGACCTTCAGCTCCCTCCACATATTTTCTGTGGGCTTAAGGTCTGGAGACTGGCTAGGCCACTCCTAATGTGCTTCTTTTTGAGCCACTCCTTTGTTACCTTGGCCATATGTTTTGGGTTATTGTCATGCTGGAATACCCATCCATCCACGACCCATTTTCAATGCCCTGGCTGAGGGAAGGAGGTTCTTACCCAAGATTTGACGGTACATGGCCCCGTCCATCGTCCCTTTGATGCGGTGAAGTTGTCCTAACCCCTTAGCAGAAAACACCCCCAAAGTATAATGTTTCCACCTCCATGTTTGACGGTGGGGATGGTGTTCTTGGGATCATAGGCAGCATTCCTCCTCCTCCACACACGGCGAGTTGAGTTGATGCCAAAGAGCTTGATTTTGGTCTCATCTGCCCACAACACTTTCACCCAGTTCTCCTCTGAATCATTCAGATGTTCATTAGCAAACTTCAGATGGGCCTGTACACGTGTTTCTTGAGCAGGGGGACCTTGCGGGCGCTGCAGGTTTTCAGTTCTTCACGGTGTGGTGTGTTACCAATTGTTTTCTTGGTGACTATGGTCCCAGCTGCCTTGAGATCATTGACAAGATTCTCCCATGTAGTTCTGGGCTGATTCCTCACCGTTCTCATGATCATTTAAACTTCACGAGGTGAGATCTTGCATGGAGCCCCAGACTGAGGGAGATTGACAGTTGTTTTGTGTTTCTTCCATTTGCGAATAAATGCATCAACTGTTGTCACCCTCTCACCAAGCTGCTTGGCGATGGTCTTGTGGCCCATATTTTGAAATGCATTTTTCTGGGAATTTTTGTTTTTATTCTGTCTCTCACTGTTAAAATAAACCTACCATTAAAATTATAGACTGATCATTTCTGTCAGTGGGCAAACATACAAAATCAGCAGGGGATCAAATACTTTTTTCCCTCACTGTATAACATGTAAAGCGCTGCGTAAATTGGTGGTGCTATATCAGCACCTGTAATAAATAATAATAATAAACCAATCAGTTTCCAGCTGAACTTAGAAGCCCATAGGCTATCATGCACGTCTGCACCAGATTCTGAGTGCTCCAGTTTTAGTAAATCTTCCCGACTGTGTCATTAGTTTAGGGCTCCACGTATCAGTGTTTCATTGGTCTAGGGCTCCAAGTATCAGTGTGTCATTGGTCTAGCACCTACAAACGTTAGTGTATTATTGTTATCGGACTCCCATATATCAATGTGTCATTGTTCCCAAATTTGTATTAGAAGATTTTGCATGTCCAGAAACATAAACACAGATGAACATTAGACTGTGCATGAGTTTCTAATGAAGAATATATGAGCTCTAGATAACAATGAGAATTTTTATTGAAAAATACAATTGTTGTGTTTTAATTCTTGTAGAAGCCGGGTAAAACAGTTGATGCCATTATTCATGACCTTCATTCACAGAGGGAAAAAGACGTGTTTCGTGATACAGACAGGTAATATTGATCGCTTGGGGACAGTGATTAAGACATTGGAATTTAAGGTTTTTTTTCTGGAATTTCTGTCTTTGATGTGCGTATTCTTACTGACAGATACAGAAATGAAAGGACGAGATCGCGCAGTCCAGTGAGCCGCTCTCTGTCTCCAAGGTCCCACACTCCCAGCTTCACATCTTGCAGTTCTTCACACAGTCCCTTAGGACCTTCCAGAGCAGAATGGGGGAATGGCAGGGAGTCTTGGGAGCAGAACTATGGCAGATGGGAAGATGAGCGTGAACAAGGTTCATGGCGAGATAACGGGGAAGAGAAGAGAGACAGGACAGATCACTGGGTCCACGAACGGAGGTATTACTCCAGGCAGATTGATAAGCAAGAGATGGATGATCGTCCTGATGGGTCGCGAGGACACAGGGAGAAATACAGCAATCCTCATTCATCATCCAGACATAAGAGAGGAGACAGTGACTATTACAGGAAGGAGTCAAAGTCAAAATCAGCGACGAAAGCATCTGATACACCTGGAAAAACCAAGAGGAAAGAAGAGAACAAGTCTCGAGATATTAAGGAAGTTCACACTGAAGATTCTAACAAGAAAGATGGCTCAGAACCAAAACCAAGCAAAGAGGTTGAAGCCAGCATCCAACAAAGTGCAGATAAGAAGAATAAGACAACTGAGACAAATGAGGTTGTTAAAGAAGACAAAGATGTTGAAAAGGTAAGCAAAACCTATATTTGCTTATTGCATAAAATATTTTTTTTAATATTCATGAAAGAATGAAAAGTGTTGTTACTGATCTGATGTTAATTTTACTGATCTGATTATAGCATGCTAAAATCTGGTTTCTGTGAGTCACTGCACTTTAAAAAATAGAATTACCTCCTTGCACTGTTCTAAAACCTGCACTGGTCTGTTTCCGAAAACCTTGTATCTCTAAAATGACCCTAAAAATCCATACCTGAAGCCAGCGGTGGCTGGTGGCATATTTTTCCTGGGGGATGGCAATCCTTCCGTTGCCACCCCCGACCTGCCCCCCCCCTTCCAAAAGCCTTTGTCTGGTCACGTCCAAAATCTTGTCACGTTCCTCCATTAAGATAAAAAATTTCACGTCACTGAGTGTCTTTGGTCTAAAATCGTACGATATTAGTCTAGTCATTTTAATTGTAGTCTAGTCATTGTTGTGAAAAGTAAGAAAGTACTTATAATTTTT
Source organism: Glandirana rugosa (assembly GCA_018402905.1). Taxonomy (NCBI): domain Eukaryota; kingdom Metazoa; phylum Chordata; class Amphibia; order Anura; family Ranidae; genus Glandirana; species Glandirana rugosa. The sequence continues at coordinate 1,612,564 of BLSH010482092.1, read as the reverse complement.
TTTATAAAATACGTTATTCGTTTATATCCAAAACGAATGGAAAAGTTGTAGAAACAGAAGAAATTGTTGGAGTAAACAGAGTCAACAGAATAAGAAGAATAGACGTGAA
>BLSH010482092.1:1567716-1602025 GCA_018402905.1 Glandirana rugosa | reverse complement strand
GCCCCCCCCCCCCCCCCCCGAGGATCGGCACCCAGGATCACAAGGGGTGCCCATCCAGGATCACCAAGGGTGTCTACTGCCTACCCAGGACCACCAGGGAACCCACCCAGGACCACCAGGTAAGGCACTAAATGTCCAATAGGGATGGCCCATCCCTGATACCTGCCAGTGCCTCCTTTTCAGTGCTGCCTAACAGTGCCACCTATTGGTGCCCATTAGTGCCACCTATGAGTGCCCAGCAGTGCTGCATATCAGTGCCACCTATCAGTGCCCATCAGTGCTGCTTATCAGTGCCCATCAGTGCTGCATATAAGTGCCTCATCATCAGTGCCGCCTCATCAGTGCCAATCAGTACTGCCTCGTCAGTGCAGCCTCATCAGTGCTGGAGAAAACGTACTTAGGATAAAAAGGAAGTGGCGCTCACTCTTTAGTGAAATTATGTACCATGAAGAGTTAAACTGTAATTGAAAAATACTATTAGTGTTCATAAATAATGAAATATCCCCCTCCTCTTTGAATAATATAAAATATAAACTGATATAGTTACTTAATCAATCAAGATATGTGAAAAAGTCCTTAGAACATACAAATGTTGGTGTTTAATTAGCAAAGAAATCAAAGTTCATCCACCAAAAGTGCAAAGAAGAAGTGATTCCACCGCTCGGAACCAGACAGGAAGTGACGTCAAACGGAGGCGGGTGTTTGACGTCACTTCCTGTCCGTCTGGTTTCCGAGTGGTGGAGCGCACACCGAGAGCCGACGCAGCTCGTATTCCAACCATACATGCTGTACATGCTGGTGCTGGCAGTCAGCACACAGAAATGTGAGTTTTTTATCTTTGTATTTTGAGCAAGTTTTTATTAAAACTCGTTGCACGATGATGTGTTCAATGTTTTTCTTCTGAGTGAAACCCGAGCCAATGAATGGAGAATAGAGGTGTCTAATGCTTGTATTGTAAGCTAAGGAGGAATTAATAGAGGCCATATGACGGCCTTACTGTGAATGAAGGAGAATCTATTTCTGCAAAAGGATTTATTACCAAAGGCGTTATTATATTTTATTTCTGGTGAGTGCGCATTTGTTTGAGCATGTTCTGTGGTGGAGCACGGTTTTTGAATAGAAAAAAAGGACTTTATGAAATTAATTGGAATCACTTCTTTGCAATTTTGGTGGATGGACTTTGATTTCTTTGCTAATTAAACACCAACATTTGTATGTTCTAAGGACTTTTTCACATATCTTGATTGATTTATTAACTATATCAGTTTTTTATATTTTATATTATTCAAAGAGGAGGGGGATATTGTATTATTTCTGAACAATATTAGTATTTTTCAATTACGAGTTAACTCTTCACGGTACATAATTTCACTAAAGAGTGAGCGCCACTTCCTTTTTATCCTAGAACACCATTGATGTGAGTATTTCACATAAAAGGGGCAGCAAAACTCTTAAGCAATCATTTGAATTATTTTAGTGGCGCCAATCTTGTGTTTATTATTTTTAGAAAATGTACTTATTTACAAAGTTTTGTGACAGAAACAAAGAAAAAACTTTTTTTTTTTCAAAATGTTATTTTTTTATTTGTGGTGCAAAAAATAAAAACCCCAGAGGTGATCAAATACCACCAAAAGAAAGTTGTATTTGTGGGGAAAAAACTGATAAAATGTTGTTTGGGTACAGCGTTGCACAACCGCGCAATTGTCATTCAAAATGTGACAGCACGGAAAACTGAAAATTGGTCTGGGTGGGAAGGGGGGGAAGTAGCCAGTATTGAAGTGGTTAATGCATTCTCTGCATTAAGGTGAAAAACCTTCAGTATGCAGCTCCCCTGCTGCCCCATATACAAAGACACACAGAGTCAGTTCGGGAGCGGGCACACACGCTCGGGCAGCATGCTATGGAGGCACTCGGCCGGGGGGGGGGGTTTGCAGGAGTGCTGGCAGGGGACCCAAGAAAAGAAGGATCAAGGCTGTTCTGTGCAAAACCACTTTATAGGGCAGGTAAGTATAACATGTTTCTTATTATTATTATTTTTTTTTTTTTAAACGTTTACAAAAGAGCAGTAAAACCATCCATGTGATCTTTTATTAATAGCCCCATCGTCTCCTGACTTCGTGTCCCTTTCTATAATTCAGCATATAAATATTATCTCAAAGACTGATTTTTGTGTAAAAGCTTAATTTATCAATATTGATAAGAATTATGAAAAGGCAAGCTTACACAGTACACTTCGTGCTCCAGGAGGGTATATTGAACTGATAATGTATACCCTTGGTAGACAGCTACTATTATAAATATTTTAAAAATCTAATCGCAATGAGTGTATTTAAAACAATCATAAATAAAAATCACTCTAGTAGCTCTTCACCTCTCACATTCCAACCAACTAACACCATCAAGTGATAGAATGCGAGCAAAGTCACTCTGCAGTGAGCATAAAGTCTCTAAGTATTGATTGTCCATATGATAAGTGTTTTTATTCACTCCCGGATTGTGACTCCAGACACAAAAGTGCAACACGTGGAAACAGCTCCCCTTTTACACCACACTGACCAAAATTAGTTGGCATAAATAGCAGGATTCTCTCAATCACAATGGTTGTTCCATCCATGGCTGGTAATCACCTTCATAGCAAACACCATTCACTGTAACTCAGTAGGGGAAAGAATGAGCCACATAGTGTAAACCCGTTCAAATTTAATAAATAATAATCCATCCCCCATTAACCACTTACCAACTGGAAGGTTTTCCAGCTTTAGGACCAGAGCACTTTTCGCGATTCGGCACTGCGTCACTTTAACTGACAATTGCGCGGCCGTGCGACGTTGTACCCAAACAAAATTTGCGTCCTTTTTTCCCCACAAATAGAACTTTCTTTTGGTGGTATTTGATCGCCTCTGCGTCATTTCTGATCGCCGCTATAAACAAAAGAAGAGCGACCATTTTGCAAAAAAAAAAACAAATTTCTTACTTTTTGCTAAAATTCAAATCCAAAAAAAAAATATAAAAAAACAATTACTAGTAATGGCGGCGATCTGCGATTTTTAGCGGTACTGCGATATTGCAGCGGACATGTCGGACATTTTTGACACTTTTTTGGGACCAATGACATTTATTCAGCGATCAGAAATTTAAATGTCCACTGATTACTGTATAAATGTCATTGGCAGTGAAGGGGTTAACCTGGGGGGAGTCAAGGGGTTAACTGTGTTCCCTGGGTGTGTTCTTACTGTGGGGGGGTTGGGCTACCATGGGCATGAGAGATCTAACTGATCCCAGTGACAGGGATCAGTAGATCTCCCATGCCTGCACTAACATAATGGGGAACCGCCGTGGTTACATCGGCGGTTCCCCGTTCTTTCCCTGTGGCCGCTTATCGCGGCTCGCCGGCAGACATTGAGTCCGCCCAAGCCGCAGGCACACTCCTCAGGAGTGCGGCGGCGCGCACGCGCCCCCTAGCGGCTGTTCGCAGATCGCCGTCTTTTTACGGCGATTCGCACTCAGCATCCCGACTGCCGCTGTGAAAACACGGCACGCGGTCGGGAACTGGTTAAAATTACACTTACAAAGGTCATAGAATAATGGGGCAGATCAGTTTACCAATGCTTCACTATTATTGTCAATAAAGGCCCGTACACACGGTCCAATTATCGATCAACAACGGTCTGTTGGACGAAAATCCGATCGTGTGTACGCACGATTCTACAGCCAATTTCCAATCGTCGTCCAAAACGAGACTAGAAAACTTGTGTTGGCATTAGCCGATTGTTGGCTCGTGTGTACAGATGTTGGCCAGCAAAAAGTTGGAAGTGCAAACACGCATACTCTGTTGGCCAATTACTAGACTCATGTCAGTATGCTAGACCAAACCGCCGTCGCCCAATTTGGACAAAAGTTGGACGTTCGGTTGACCAACCATCAATCAGCTCGTGTGTACGAGGCTTTAGTCTATGCTTATCTCCCACTGAAGCAAATATTTATTATTATTATTATTATACAGGATTTATATAGCGCCGACAGTTTGCGCAGCACTTTACAATGTTAGGGCAGACAGTACAATTACAACACAATTCAATACAGGAGGAATCAGAGGGCCCTGCTCGTTAGAGCTTACAATCTAGGAATGGATATTTAACTCTCTGTCCTATAGAATGAACGCAATACAAAGAGCATGGTATGCCGACTAGAATATAAACATTAAGGCTTTGGTCCTTCTGATCCCTTCATTTAATCCTGCAAGCCTTTAGCAGCGCTACTAACATGCCCTTTAATCTAATAATAAATCAACAATTTGCTGTGTTAAACCAGCAGTCATTAAGAGATGGTATTGCATGAACTTAAGCATTTAGGTCCTAAAAAAAGAAGTGTACCCATTGATGAAAATGATCCGTTGACTTGTGTCCCAGCCTATGTTATTTCATCTGGAGCAGTCGAATTTGATATATAGTTGACACTGGTTTGCATAGCTGTTGTGTAAGGAAATTGCCCTGCGTTGACCTTGTCTTGTAGCTTTGCTTTGCACAGTTTTTTTTACATGTTTTCTGTATGTATAAATTACTTTGCATGACTTCCCTTGGCAATATTAACTCACAGAGACATATGACCGGGATATCTGCCTGGCAGCATTCAGTCTTTCTACAGTCTGCGTTCCTAAATAATTCTATATATGGATCAAAGTTCTAAACAGACCTTGTAGTATATTGACTTTCCTCAGGTATTAAATGGTATATGATGCGTTTGTGGTTAATGAATGTTTGTTTCTCAGAAAATGTTCTGGGAATACCTCCAGCTCCATCTCTTTCTAATCATGAGCTAACGGTCAGATGGAGACACTATCAGTATCTATGTGGGCAGGCAAAATGGTCTGGTAAGCACGGACAGTAGCTACGATGGCAGCACTGAAATTCCTTTAGGGCACTGATATACAGTTTATTAAACAGCCAGGCCTGACAATGCTGCGACAGATTTAATGGTTGGGGATTAATATTTCCCAAGGCTAACAGACTGCTTGAAGCATTGCCATATAGACCTTAAAGCAAGACTATACTTAAGACTCCGTGGCACCAGCTGTAAATCTTGCTGCAAATAATTTTGCTGATGTACAGGCATAACAGGACATTTTTAATTTACTGCAGTCATATTGCAAACATTGTAGACTGAAGGCATCTGAAGTAGTTTATTTCCACCTACTGTATATATGAATTTCTTTAAACACATATTTATAGTTTAAAGAGTGCAGCATATGTTTACTGTATAATGCACAGTACACATAAGTACAGTACTCCTAATAACAGTATTAACAACTTGACCTCCAGAAGATTTACCCCCTTCATGACTAGACCATTTTTTGCGATACAACACTGCGTAACTCCACTTTTGTGGGGGAAAAAATTGCAAATAAAGAAAAAATAATATAGCGATACAAGTCATATTGTAATTGAATGTTATTAAAAATTACCTATCCTTTTCGATCTGCAGCTCTGTAATTTTCTATAAATGCAATGCAATATGGCTACCTGGAGTTATTCTGTACACAGAGTGTGTACTGACCACTCCCCAGAAACATAATTTCCTGCTTGTGTGATTTTCTCACTGATTTTCCCAGAAGTCAGATTTCAGGCCTCCCTTGAAACAAAAATGTAATTTTTGCTAAGATACTTCCAATAGGAACACGTCTAAAGGGATGCAGACCCAGCAGATTTCCTCATTAGTGCGCTGCAGCTGCACACCTGGTAGATAATTATGAAACCCACTCCCATTAGACTCAGTACAAAGCCACAGAGAAACACATAGGGATTTCTTTAGAATAACAAAAGGTAGGAATCTGCAACAAAGGTTGTTATAATCCTTGCACTGTACACAGATCACCCAGAAGGGAATGTTTTTTTCTCAACAAAAGTGGAGTTACACTTTAACTGACAATTGCACTGTCGTGCAACGCTGTACCCAAATAAAATTTATGTTCTCTTTTTCCCACAAATATAGCTTCCTTTTGACAATATGTGTTTGCCTCTGCTGTTTTTATGTTTTGTGCTATAAGCAAAAAAAGACTGTCAATTTTGAAAAAAACAATATTTTTTACTTTTTACTCTTTGCTATAAAACCTATCCAATCAAAATATTGAAAAAAATCTAATCACTGCATAAATTTAGGCCAATATGTATTCTGCTAGATATTTTTGGTAAAAAAAAATCCCAATAAGCATATATTGATTGGTTTGTGCAAAAGTTATACAAACTATGGGATATTTTTATTTATTTATTTATTTTTTACTAGTAATGGCAGCGATTAGCGATTTATAGGGGGACTGTGATATTGCGGCGGACATTCTGACACTAACTGACACTCACTTTGCCTGGAACCAGTGACACTAATACAGTGATTAGTGCTAAAAATATGCACTATCACTGTACTAATGGCAGTGGCTGGGAAGGGGTTAACATCAGGGGCAATCAAAGAGTTAACTGTGTGCCTTGCCAGTGTTTTTACTACAGTGTGTGAAGTGCTTTTACTAGGGGAAGAGATGGAATTTATTTCAGGGACACAAATCCCATCCTTTCCCTTCTGTCAGAACGGCGATCTGCCTTGTTTACCTAGGCAGATCTCAGTTCTGTCTCTCTGTCTGATGATCTGCGGGTGTCGGAGGACATCAGGTACCGTGCACCCGCCACAGGAAGTGAGCTGTGTAAGGTATTTACTGGCAGAAAAAAAAATGTTTTACTATCCAAAGTTAAAACAAAAAGGGCAGAAGATTTAATAGATGGAAAGTTGAAAAAATGACTGAAGGTCCACTTTAAATAGCTAGCATTCAGTCAGGATGTTGCTCTCTACATAATTTAAACTGTAGCACAAACAAGAAGAAAATCTCCTCCTTGATTTATATAACCATGTCCCTGCTTGTGCCTAGTAAGTGTCACTAGGGTAAGCATATGGACACTGAACACTAGAAGGAGCACGTTGATGCACGTATCTTGGGAGCTGATAATTTCCTGTGTTCTCTGTCTCTGCTCATTGTTATCATTTCGCATTGCTCACAAGTCTCTCTGTGGACTACAGAACACCACTCCTCTGTGCTATGAAAATCCAAAGGGGGGAGACATTCTGTAGTCCTAAATACTTGTGTTTATGGATGACAACACTGCATCAGTGTGTTACGGGCAAGATCAGCAGGTGAAAATAAAGAGAAAAAAAAAGAAAATGAATGCATCCACCACATCTAAAGACTGGTGAGGTGCAATATATTTCATTGTTGCGCCTGGGTTTAGGTATGCTTTAAAATTGTATTCCTTCTGTTTGATTCATAAAACACTACCTTCAGGCTGGATTCACACCAGTCCAGTGCAAATTCCAACCTGTCTGCTGCCGAGAAGGGGCGGAGCTGCCATTCGGCGGCTCCTGTCCGTTCTCACAGCGCAGCAGCTGCGGGGGGAAGGAGGGGCCACAAGCAGGGGAAAATATCCCAGTTCAATGCGGAGTGCATCTCGTGTTAGATGCGCTCCCATTGAACACAGCGGGCTGGGAATTCGCACCGAATTGCACAGAAAACGCACACGTTTTCTGTGCAATGTGGAGTGAGAATGCACCACACATATGTGAACCGGACATCTTGAAAACAATGTGTTTTCAAGTGTCCTGCGAATTGGATGCGGTTTAAGCCACATAGGTGTGAACCCAGCCCTAGTGTGAACTTGACAGAACATAGGTCACGCCTTGGGTGGTTTTGACATTGTTAGCATGCTAAAATCATGGCTTTTTCTAAAAACTAGAAGTATAGTTGCTGTATAATCTCCTGGTGGTATCACATTTCAAATGTCTTTATTAGCCATTTTGGAAAAAGGTTAATGTGTTGGTAATTTGACTGCTAACATGATGTCTGTACCATTACACAGGAGCAAGACTGGGAAAGTGGAAGTGAGCTGGAAGGAGAGAGCTGGTACCCAACAAACATGGAGGAACTTGTGACAGTAGACGAAGTTGGAGAGGAGGACCTGATAGTAGAACCTGACATCACTGAACTTGAAGAAATAGTTCCAGTGGTACAAAAGGACAGTGACAACTGCATTCAGATGTGTGCGCATGGAGTTGATGCTGTGGATTTACAGTGCAGATACAGTGAGAGGACCAGGAGTGTGTGTTCCTCTGTAGTAATGAGTTGTGTATCCCTGAGAGAGAGTGCAAGCCCTGACAGTAGCTGCGGTGAGACAGCTGCAAATGCTCCTGATATCACTGTAAATTCTGAAGAGAAAGGTGGCGCAATGGATGAAAGTGCCAAAAGTCCCAACAGACTCTCAAACAAAGAACCTGCTAGAGAGAGCCCGGGGCACACTATGGACCTTCAGACTCCTGAGTACACAGAAAAGACTGCTTTAGATTTCTGTAAGAGAACAGACTCTGAGGCAAACAGCAACATGACTATGATGGACGAGCACATCCAGGACGAAAGACGGAATAAAAGGGAGAGCGAGAGTTCAATGTCTGGTATGTTACCGGCAAAGTGATCATATTCTCAGTTCTGAGTAGCATAAGCATTTGTTGTATGTTACCTGCGATAGCATAACCATCTACAAAGGTAACATAAAAAGTACCAACAAACCTCAAATACATTCTTTGTTATAATGAATATAGGTATTGCTGTCACATGCATACATGTAAAATGTTCATGAAGAATTCCTAAATTGACAACATTGTGTAGATCCTGTTGTTTTGTAATCTGCTGTCAGGCTGGTGGGAGCTCTGTAACTCTGCTTTGTGACTTTTACCTAAAGGTAAGCTTATAATAAGGCTTACAGTACCTGTAGGTAAAATGAATATCTCTTAAAAGTGAACGGTTTAGGAGATATCTTCTTGTTTGGCAGCCGGTGACTTCATTGGCGCATGTACTCTGAAGGAACGGCATACTCATGCCATTCTTTGAGGGCATTGTGCCACAGCTGTGATGCCTATGTAGGAGTGATGTCATCATGGTTCTGCCATTCAAATGGCTGGAGCCCACGAACTGGGAAGGAAGACCGGGTGAAGATGGAAGCCCTGTCAGTGGTGACAGCATACCACTGGAGGGCTTCATTTTAAGGGAAGTCTTTCATGTGGTGCATACTAGCACATTATGATATTACTTTGCAGGGGGACCAGACTTTTTTTTTTTTCTAATGACTGATCTCCATGTTTCAGTTAACTCAAAAATAGTTAATTTGAACTCTGGCTCTGTGTAAAATGTAAAAGTGCAAATTAATCTAAAGCTGGCCATACACTAGTAGATTTTTGAAAACAATTATTATGACCATAAAATTGAATGAGTATTCTTAAAAAGAACATGTTTGAATGAAGATCTACTAGTGTGTGGCCAGCCTTAACATCCTTTGGCTTGCACACAGACCAGATCTGCAGGTTTTGAGGCTGTTATAACATTGTTCCCTGAATACATACTTTATATATGGATTAATAATTATCTAGTGTCTGGATAGCTTAGTGGTCTGGGGTGGTGTATGAGTTATTCCCAGGCAGTAATCTGAATGATTAATCCTGAGTGCTCTATATTTGGTGTGGTAAATGACCATCTTTTACACAGCGCTATTAGACCTGACTGCTCACTTCAGATTTTTCCTCACTGATGGACTGAAAAAAACAGCTGAACTATAGTCTGATCTCTTTTCCGGAGAGCCTCCACTTTATTCCAGTCCAGTTATCCTATTCCTGGGGTATTTTTCACCTCTCCTTAGGCAACATTTGATGAGCAAGCCTGTCTCACAGCTACATTAGGAGACTCAATTAGGATGTATCTGGGGGTGGGTAATAAATACATTGTGGTTAAACACTTAGTGCAAACATGAAAATAGTACATTTAAACTAACTCAGGGGAAGGGGACACAGTCTAAACAGCATGAATTCATGAGGCATGAGGTTTCAACTTTACTGAATGCAGAAAAAGGGACAATTTAGTGGCATCATATGCTTGTGGAGAGCTTCAGGACCTCCTAAACCTAGAATGTTCTCATATGTAAATCTCAACTATTGCTGAAACTGTTTCCTCAACTCTCTATGGGTGACCTAAGGTCACCTTTTGCAGAAAAATGCTTATGCAGTCCAGGTGCCCCAGTAGGTATAAACGAAAAAAAAAAAACAAGCTTTGAAAAATGTTCAGTAATATTATTATCATACCTGTAGGCCATTTGGATGCCCCCCCCCCCCTGGGCTGTCTTAATGCATGGGCAGAATCATGGCTCTATTGCTCCACGTTAGCAACCCCCACATCCTGTGTTGCTAGAACGTGAAAATGATTGGTTTTCCCTCCTGAAATGCTGGGAGTGAGCATCCAATGATCTTCTCATCCTAGCCAGATGGCAATATGTGGGGGTTGCTAACTTGGAGTTTTTGAGCCAGGCTTTTGGGGGCACCCAAATGGCCTACAGGTATGACAACAAAATTAATGAACATTTTACAAAGCTGCACCATTTTTAGTATTGTCAGGGGCCCTTTGACTGCATAGGCTATTTTCTGGAAAAGTGAACTCAGTCTTTAACATCCAATAGGGAGCTGTGCATGGGAAGGGGGTCACACTTAAATTGGCAAAAATGTAACATTTGCATGGTGTAAGAGGCCATCTGAGGCTTAGAGCAGAGAAAAGATTCAGTCCAGATGTCTAACTGAAATTATTTTCTATCATCAGAAGTGAAATCTCCAGAAGCACCAGAAATGGAAACAAAAGAAATTCATTCTCTACCTTCCTGGGAGCAGGACAATGTGTTTACTGAGCTGAACATCCCTCTGGGTTTGTATGCTGCACTTAAATGTATTTACTCAAGAAATGAGAAGACAGGGAAAAGCATTATTGTACATTAGTAATGTACAGTCAGTGCCACACCTGAGTAATGGAGTATGGATATAGCCCATGTTCTGGAGAGAACAAGCTCAACCACAATGTTTTCACACATCAGAACCCAGTTTACATAGAATTTATGGCTTAGCACTGTGGGGGCAATTATAATACCTTGTATGCATTATATTTTGCCTGCGCTAATAAGCGCACTTTTCAGCTCTTTTGCATAATGCATTTGAATGCACTCGTGTTAAAGCAAGTAAGACAGACACAAATAGCTGTTCTTCACATGGCAAGCTCGCAGGGTTGTCCTGGGTGGCCGAGCTTTCAGGCTTTATTTATAGGAATCAAACAGGGGCAACAAAGAAACTTGGTGGCTTCACAATCAGCCAATCAGCCTCCAAGGCACAGTCACATGACATGAGCTCAATACAAAACCACCAACCAATGACACACTTGTTTATATTCGAACGATACAATAGAAGAGGCGTGCATGCATGGGGGTTGGCCGGCCTGTATGAGCAACAGCTGTCTCCAGATAACAATGAAAGCCATGTGGAGACATGGCCTTCACAAAACCAATGCGCTGTCTCACAGAGGCCCTCCAAGCAAAATGCCATGCATGCAAAACCTCGAACTGCCATTACAACGAATTGCTATCAAATACAGCTCTATGAACTATACTCCATGGTGATTATACTACTGTTCCATTAAAGGGTAAATTATGCACGAAGTATAATAGCTGTAGATTTCTGTCACATTGATCAGATGCGACAGAAAGCTTACAGATCATTATCCTTACATAAAAGGCAATACTGATTCCATAACGCAAGTAAACCGCCGCCAAGCAGATCAATCTGTACATAATACAGGGGCCCCCCGATTGACGGTAATACACCCACGCCACAGAACGTGCATTGCACCTCAAAGATCCGGACCGGCGTTTGCTCCAGCGTTAACCGCTCAGGGCGCCTGCTGGCCGGGATGATCGGGCGGGTAGCGTGTAGTTATCAAATAATGGAAGGTTTCCATTGTAAATGGCCTTTCCTCAATATCGGTTAAAGCCATATTCGCTGTACACAGAGAATACCAGTAAACCGACACTGGGAGACACTGTGACAATACATAAAGCACATCCTAAATTTCTACAACAGCACATGTCCAACCAAAACTTTTTTTGTTCTTTTAAATAGAATGGGGAAGGATTAGAGCCTTTGTTTAGTTACGGTTGTGCTCATAAGTTTACATACCCTGGCAGAATGTATGATTTCTTGGCCATTTTTCAGAGAATATGAATAATAACACAAAACCATTTCTTTCACTCATGGTTAGTGTTTGGCTGAAGCCATTTATTATCAATCAACTGTGTTTACTCTTTTTAAATAATAATGACAACAGCAACTACCCAAATGACCCTGATCAAAAGTTTACATACCCCAGTTCTTAATACCGTGTATTGCCCCCTTTAAAATCAATGACAGCTTGAAGTCTTTTGTTGTATTTGTGGATGAGGCTCTTTATCTTCTCAGATGGTAAAGCTGCCCATTCCTCTTGGCTAAAACTTCCAGTTCCTGGAAATTCTTGGGCTGTCTTGCATGAACTGCACGTCTGAGATCTCCCCAGAGTGGCTCAATGATATTGAGGTCAGGAGACTGAGATGGCCACTCCAGAACCTTCACTTTATTCTGATATAGCCAATGACAGGTCAACTTGGCCTTGTGTTGAAATAAGTGAATGAAATGTTTTTGTGTTATCATTCATATTCTCTGAAAAATGGCCAAGAAATCATAAATTCTGTCAGGGTCTGTAAACTTATGAGCACAACTGTAAAGGACACAACTTATTGCAGCTCTGTATTAATTACATCAATTGATGAATTTATAAATCCTTCAGAAGTATCTGAATTTGACTTGGTATCAGGCTCTTGTAATCCACTATAAAATTCTGCATAGTGGAGCTCAAAAAAAGGGAAGGAAGAAGCAGCACAAAGATCCATTCATTGTGTGCTGCAGTACAGGGAGAATTCTAATAACAGAGGAGATCACAGTAACAGAGAGATAAGCTTATAAGTCTGCTGTTTCTTCTTTACCTGTCCAGTCATATAGTGCAAGGATGAGAAAGGGACCTACCTGTAGGTTAAATTGAAACTACAACATAAAAAGATCAGGTTCCCTCCCATGATCTTCTGTACAGGTTTGTCAATGAACATTAAAAAGATTATGCATCCATTTTTAAAGTATAATAACCATTGTATTCTGCATTACAGGTATCGCCAATGTGTTTTGTGCAGTGCTATAAAAATTACCTGCAGTTTCCAGCAAGTTTATTTACATAATAGAACCCTAATTCCAAGAAAATTGAGACGCTGTGTAAAATCTACATAAAACAGAATGCAATGATATGCAAATCTCATAAAAACATATTTTATTCACAATAGAAAATGTAAAAATGTTAAAATGTAAAAAAAAAAATTATAAAAAAAAAAAAAATGAAAAATAAATAAATAAAAAGTGGCAGACTCGATGGACTACTCAGTCTTTTTCTGCCGTCACTTTTCTATGTTTCTATGTTTAAACTGTAAAAATTAACCATTTTAAGAAAATTAAGGTAACTGAAATTGATGGCAGCAACACATCTCAAAAAAGTTGGGACAGGGCCTTGCTTACCATACAACCTCATCTTTTAACAACACTCTGTAAATGTCACATAATAGGATATCATAAATGCCTAACCCAACAATCCTTCACACCTCGCCACAAAGTGCAATGAAAAAAAATGACAAACTCAATTATGCAGATCATAAACAGAAAGAAATCTAGTGCAGCAGCCGCTATGGATAAAACAGATAATAGACCAGAGTTTACCATAAACAGTAAATACCAGCGCTCTAATTTTAGCAATGGGTCTCTAAGTATATACTGTAAATTCTTAAACACCCCGTGACTCGATGTTGTGAAAAACAAAAGCAAAAAAAATAAAGTCCAAAAATATAGTTCAAAATTGATGTTATAAATGTCTTTGATGTTGTACAGAGCACGAACTGCAGAAAGATTTTTTCACCACACCAAGTGAATGGCAATTAAGTGAACCTCTCCCCACATGGATCTGCACTCACCGACTCCCAATGGCGTGCACTCTCATGCTCGGTAGTAGCGCAGTTTGCCTCAATAATCCAACATCAGGTCGTCAGCATAACTCGGCATCATCACACATAGTGAAGAAGAAAGAAGAGTGCCAAATAGCATAATATTGTCAAAGAGAATCCCGAGTTTATTCATATAAAACTCCCACCCTTCAGTATTGCACTTACAAACACTAAAACTTTACAAGCGATAGTTGTACAAGGCAGGCATCAGCCATATCCCAGCCGTGGACATCGAGATGGAAAAACGTCTCACCCAACCCTCTCGCCCCTGACAGCTTGGAGCCTCTCTCCATCTAAAGCGTTAGGATGTCATCGCGCAGCTGTATCAGATGTGTTTCGTCACATTGACTTCTACCTGTGATGTACAACTATCGCTTGTAAAGTTTTAGTGTTTGTAAATGCTTAACTCTTTTGAGATGTGTTGCTGCCATCAATTTCTTTTTTCCTAAAATGGTCCATTTCCTCAGTTTAAACGTTTGATATTTTTTCTATTTTCTATTGTGAATAAAATACGTTTTTATGAGATTTGCAAATCATTGCATTCTGTTTTATGTAGATTTTACACAGCATGCCAACTTTTTTAAAATTGAGGTTGTATGTAAATAGTGATAGAAATAAATGGTACATGAAAAATGCACTAAACATATATTTAACATGAGTAACAATGCACACAGTTGCATGCAAAAAACATTATACCCTTTTTATTATAGGCATTAATATAGTACTGACAATTTACATGGCACTTTAGATACTGTATATTCATGCCAGTTTCTACCCTTGGGGAGCTTACAATCTAAGGTCCCTATTTCACATGCAAACACACGCTCACATAAATACTATATACAGTTTAGACAGGAGTCACGTAACCTACCAGCGTGACTTTGTCATGTGGGAGGAAACTGCATTACCCAGATGAAACTCAGACACAAAGGTAAAACATGCAATCTCCATGCAGATAGTGTCCTGGCTGCGATTTGAACTAAGGATCCCAGTGCTACAAGGCAAAAGTGCTAACTACTAGCCAAAACATACAGAAAATGGAAACTTACAGCATTGTTAAAAAATCACACTGCTTCACATATGACCAGAGTAATCGATTGGCACTGCCACAAAGACTTGAAAGATTGGGTCAACCTAGAAAACTCGGTAAATCCCTTGCCTCTGTCCTTTTCCCCTCGGATACCCTGGGCATCGCAAAACAAAGATATGATAAAACACCCGGTCACTGGAGCGACATTGAGGATCTGTCAAACAACTGACACCCATACAAGACAACCCATCCTTTCCCCCAGGCATAGCTAACAGACACCTGCAGTCCCTGGGTGACTCTAGGAAAATAACGACTGGAGATTGCTTCCAAAACAAAAGGTATAGAGACTTCAGTTCCTTTAGAACTGACTTAAGGATACCAATCCTCCCTCACTGGACCTACCTTCAGATCCGAAGCTTTGTAATGGACAGTAGGCACAAGAAAGACTTTTCCAGACCACCAACCAGCTTAGAACAAATGTGTCTGACAGGAGACCATGTTACCTAGGTAACTTCCATCATCTACTCCTGGTTGAACCAATCTGACTCTTCCCAGGAGGACAGATTTAAACACTCTTGGTCAATAGCTTTGAAAACAGACATTTCAGAGGGCCAATGGAAGCGAGCCTGCATCCTGGCACATAAATGCTCCATCAGCACGAGAACACAGGAAACGGCATACAAATTATTGATGGATTGGTACCTGACCCCGTCGAAACTAAAAAAGTCGTACCCGCAAACATCCGGCCTATGTTGGAGATGCGGTGAAGCCGAAGGCACACTAGTACACATATGGTGGGTGTGCCCACGATTGCGAGATTATTGGAATGGGGTCAGAGACCTAATCCGTCGAATCACAGACACATATCTCACCCTTAACCAGGTGTGTTGCTTACTGCACATCAATGACATGTCTTTGAGACGCTACAAGCGCTCTCTGACCAAACACCTGCTAAACACAGCGAAATCCCTGATTCCCACCAAATGGAAGACCACTGTTCCCCCAACTATCTCCGACTGGCTGGTGAGACATGCCACATGGAGGAGACTCTGGTCCAGTCCGAGGATCAGGTCGAAAGGTTCCACAAGACATGGTCTCCCTGGTTTGAATTTAGGTTCTCAACACAATACGAGCAACTATTGTCCCGAAGGGGGGATATTGGACCAGTATGAAATTACGTGGACGGACGAAAAATCACCATGAGAGTACACTACTCCAGAATAACCAACAAGATATCCAAATTGATTACTAGGCCAACCTACAAAACAAATTACTTTTCTTTGATCCATACTTTCCTTTCACTACTATCTCATTTCGACTTTTTCTAAATAATTTTACTTAATCCTTAATTCGAGAACAGTACTCCTCCCCCTGAGTGTACTCTGAGAAGATTGATTCAGAGGATGCAGGGAGACAAGATGTTATAAAGCCGATAATAGCGCTTATGACTTGATTATTCTATTGGTAATGATTCAAAATGTTTGAAATAATCCTTTATAGAGATTCTAAGTAGAATAACAAGCTATAAATCAAAGATAGCAGATGTGACACTACGCACCCCATTGTCGTTTATATAGATATGTATCTCGAATGTCCATTGCTATGTAAACTTGCATTAAGCTTAAATACTTTGAATGAAAAAAAAAAAAAACACACTGCAACATGTATAAAATGCACACAACAATTCATTCAAAATACAAAACCGTTATAATAGTCCTAAAGAAGCAATAGCAGTTAGGCTAATGGGGTTTGGGCAGAGCAAGGAAAGTGATGTTACCCTAAGATTCCCCTCACACCAAGCTTTTTGGTAATCCTAACATTTCCCCTTAATTGTATATTAGCCTCCCCTGCAATTGGATTTTCTGCAAGACCAACCCTTCTTGCTCCGAAAGGAACCAGCACCAAGGTTCCAGAGCTGAAAAATAATACCCAGAAGCTACCTGTGATTTAAACAATTTGACAAAACAAATGGTAATATTATTCAATTCTACAAGAATTTGTCTCAACTCTTTTTTTCTAAGGTATGGAATTTGTAGTTCCAAGAACAGGCTTCTACTGCAAACTATGTGGCCTTTTCTACACCAGCGAAGAAGCAGCAAAAACCTCTCACTGTCGAAGTCGGGTGCACTACAGGAACCTTCAGGTATTTATTCATGAATACATTTTTTTTTAATTAACCGTATCGAAAGCCACCCTCCTGCACTACTGATTTCAGTAGTTGAATTCTGTGTGTGCTGAAGTTTTCTGTAAATGAAAGGCAACACATAAGTACTGTACTAGTAATGATTTATCACTTTGCATGAACTGCTGCATCAGTGCAGGGCAAACTCTGCTTTAAATAAACCATTATTGTGAAAAATATTATATTCTGATAACTGCATGTAATTAATACATGTAATGATAACATTTTGTATATGAATTCCTTTTTATTTACAGTTTTCTCAACATTCACATACAGGCCAAGATATTAAGCAGATGTGAGTGTTAGGGCGTGGGATTATTTTTTATTCTAAAGTAGAACTATAGGCAAAACTTTTTTTCCATTTTGGAGTAAAGGAGGGGTACAACCCGTCAGATTTTATTTTTGTCATCTGTGTTACATTGTGGAGATTTCCCTTCACTTCATGTCCCATAAACAAACATGAAGTGAGAGGAAATCCCTGCAAATTCAGGGAATTCATTGGAAGATTTCCCCTCTATTATTTTTGTAGGGATAACCTAAAATTTGGATTTTTTTTACTTTCACTTTCATTGATAATGGTAAACGGGACAAATAGAGAGATTGAATCTCCTTAACAGGGGCACACTCAGGAATAAAAACTGACAAGCACTCTAATCCCTCTGCACTCTATCCAAAACTACAAAAAAAAAAAGTTTTGCCTTTAGTTATACTTTAAAGCTGGGATTTAATTTAGTTATACTAAGCCTGTTCAAAACGTTTCCTCACTTTTTTTAACTTTGTGAAGACCCCTCGTATTTTGACATCCCTGTTTTTTTTTTTCCACCTTTCCTTTCATTGGCATACTAGTCAAATAAAGAAAACCTTTCCATCCTCATTGCATACCTTATTTTAGGCCCAGTGATGTCCCTGAAATCCTCCTGAACTTGATGACGTCATTGCTTCTAGGAAAATATTGTTTGTTTTCACCCTAAACTAAGGAAGTGGCAAGTTGAGCCACATAATGTGTTTTTATTTGGTGAAATGAAGACATTTTTTGTTCAGTAATGGCGACAAAACCTACCTATTTTTACACATCCTATTTCAAGTGCCTCTGCTGATCGAACTACTGACAAGCCTTTTTATTGCAAACTCCTTTTGCACACAACCAATTCCCTGCACCCACACGCAGGGCTGGTGCAAGGATTTTTGACACCCTAGGCGAAACCTCATTTTGTCGCCCCCCTTGGCTCCACCCCCGACTCCACCCCCTTTTCGCTGCCCAGCCTGATCAGCGCCAATCAAATACAGCCTGATCAGCGCCAATCAAGTGCAGCCTCACCAGCGCCCATCAAATGCAGCTTCACCAGCGCCAATCAATACAGCCTCACCTGTGCCCATCAAATACAGCTTCACCAGCGTCAATCAGTACAGCCTCACCTGTGCCCATCAAATACAGCTTTACCAGCGCCAATCAATACAGCTTCATACAGCTTCATCTGTGCCCATCAAATACAGCTTCACCGGTGCCCATCGAATACAGCTTCACCTGTGCCTTTCAAATACAGCCTCACGGGAGGTGGGGGCAGATCAGTCACTATTTCGATATACATTTGCAAATGGCATGTGATAATACAATCTCATTATCTCAGTCAGACCGTGTCAGTTTTTACATGAATCAATGCAGAGCAGCCAATGACAGATCAACAGTGGCCAGGTGCCCTAAGTGGTAGCGTGCCCTAGGCGGCCACCTACTCCGCCTAGTAGTAGAGCCCTGCCCCCATGAGAATCCCAGAGTGGACCCAGGAGGGAAACACCCAAGGTTTAGAGAGCCTCTTCCCTGCGTGGAGATGGGTTTTCTCCACCAATGTTGTCAGAATTCCTTTAGGTGACCGCAGCCTCAATAGCTGTAGTATTATTTTTTTCCCTTCTTTCTGTTGTTCCCACTGTGGAACAACTTTTTGAATGAATCATGAATTTTTTTTGGAGTGAAACACCATACCAGTTATGAAGCGATGTACTACACAATAAGGGATCTCCCATCTCCCTCCCCTTTCTTTTTCCAGAGGACACCCTAAACTACACCTGAGATCACTAGCCAGCTCCATAGGGGCCTCACGTTTTTGGACTTTGCTCAACCACCACCACAACCTAGGCAGATCATGTGATGTTGCTCTTTCTGACTTCTAAGAGTAGGTGTACAGTCAAGCAATTTCAGTACAGGAGAGGAGCCTGTGCAAGGCTGAGGCTATAGTTCAGCTTTAAAGTGGTTCTAAAGACTTAAAGGGGTAGTAAACCCCCAAAGCTGTTTTTACCTACAGGTAAGCCTATAATAACCTGTAGATAAAGTAAATATCACCTAAACTTGTGTGGTTTAGGAGATATTCGCCCTGCATGCAGCCGCCGATGTCAGCGGTGCATGCTCTCTGATGATCCGGCGGGGTTGCCGGAAAATCAGAGCTGGCTGCCAGAACAAAGAGCTCCCACGTGCATGCGCGGGAGTGACGTCATGCGGCTCCGGCCACTCACAGTGCCGGAGCCGCGTACGCAAAAGAAAGAAGAGGACCATCATGCCAGCATCCTTAGCGCTGACCGACTCAGGCATCGGGAGCCTTGTTCTAAGGTAAGTATTTCATAATGTTTTAATATGCGATGCATGCTAACACATTATGCTATTGTCTTGCAGGCTATTTTTTGTTTCCCCTCTTCTCATGGGTTTACTACCGCTTTAAGGCTTTTTACCTTTATGCATTCTAAGCATGAAGGTAAAAAACCTTCTGTGTGCAGTAGCCCCCCTAATACTTATCGCGGTCCAGTAATGTGCACGAGAGCGTTGGCTCTCCGAGGTCTCTCATTCCTGAGGCATCAGCTGCCAATCACAGCCAGTCAGCTAATGAGGAGAGTGAGGGTATGGGGCCGAGCTACAGCTCTGTGTGTAAATGGACATGCAGAGAAGTGGCTCAGGAGCGAGCCTACTTGGGTGCCCCCACCCCACAGCAAGCTGCTTGCTTTAGGGGAACACGGCAGGAGGGAGGAGCTAGGAGCACCGTTGGAAGAACCAGGAAGAGAAGGATCTGGGCTGCTCTGTGCAAAACCACTGCACAGAGCAGGTAAGTATAACATAAAAAACAAAGGGAGATAGAATCCCAAAAAGAAAAATGCTTTCCGAATTGCAGCTTAACACTGAACAGGTAAACCCATAAAATACCCCAAATAATCCAAAACGGTTAAAATAGTGAAGCGCAATCCACTAAAATAATAAATGTGTAACTAAATAAAATTCATACTGTGTCAATCATGAGTATAACCAACAAATACTGAAAATGAAAATTCATACAATTCACTAATATATGCAAGGAAGCAATAAAGTGCAGTATACAAATGTCATCAATCAAAAAACATTAAAGTGCAATGTGCAAGTAACATAACTATTGCGCTATAAGTGCAAGGTGCATAAATAAGTGAAATTACTGTGATCCAACATAATTCATATATATTGGTGTTATATCTGTGAAAATGAATTCACAAATCTTCAATGTGTCAACGCACTGTGTTCCTCCACGTGCTGCAAACTCCACCACCAGTTTCACTAGCAGCTCGCCTCACTTACAGACCCAGATGGGTCTACAGAAGTATTCCCCTTAGGGGTTAAAATGCATACACCCGGCTCTCAAGGGAGTTTCACTTGCAGTCAGTGGGTAATATCATCATAGGAGGAGAAACAAATCCAGTGCTTTATCCTTAATGAAACTTTATTATCCTTAAAAGGGTTAAAATCACACTCACATTTGATAGTGTACCTCCACCGGTACACTGGGGTAATCCGCAATGCAGTGGGACCAAGTCCCTATGATCTGTATGCCGCGCGGCTGCAGCCACCTCCCAGTGTCAGCACAGGTCCTACCAATGTGAGGAGACATCCTGAGCCCCGCCCCGATGAGTTCCGTCATCACCAAATTACTTTTTCCCTTTGAATGTGAATTTGATGATGACGAAATGCGTCAGTAACGGCGCTTAGGACGTGGAGGAACACAGTGCGTTGACACATTGAAGATTTGGGAATTCCTTTTTACAGATATAGCACCAATATATATGGACTATTTTGGATCACAATAATTTCACTTATTTATGCACCTTGCACTTATAGTGCAATAGTTATGTTTGTTGCACTTTAATGTTTTTTGATTGATGGCATTTGTATACTGCACTTTATTGCTTCCTTGCACATATTCGTGAATTGTATGAATTTTCATTTTCAGTATTTGTTGGTTATACTCATAATTGACACAGTATGAATTTTATTTAGTTACACATTTATTATTTTAGTGGATTGCGCATCACTACTTTTACTGTTTTAGGTAAGTATAACATGTTTGTTATTTTTTTTAAAGAAAAACACGCCTTTAATATAACTTGGAAAATGGTGAAAGCACCCTCAGCTTTGTTTTAATTTATCCCAACCCCTGTCTGTCACTTCTGCTGGACAGCTGGGTCTGCAGGCAAACATATGTAAAATATAATTTCAGGAAATATGTGAAATCGAATAGGGAATTATTAAAAGGAATACTGTCATTACATGCATTAACCACATACAGTTATCATTTTGATGATAGTGATCCTTTCATAACATCTATGTTTCTATGTTTGAGTCAACTGTACTGTACACAGCTTATTTTCAATGTGCCCTCTGGTAATTTCCCAGTTAAAAACATTGAGTGGTGCCAGTGACAAGCAGTTGGTGTGAAAGGAGCAGTGAATGAAAGCTGCTAGTAGCTGCAACGTCAGCACAGGCACACCCGTCCACACAGCTCATGCACACTCTGCTTTTAAGGAGCAATATGTCTCTTGCTAAATGTTCACACAGTCTTGACATCAAGATAACAGGACCATGATGCTATTTTGGTTGTACTCTGCTCAGCTTTTTACAGATTAACCCTGAGTGTATTAAAACCTTGATGGATGGATCAAAAATTCTCAGTTTTTCATGGCTCCTTACTGCCCCTCATTTGGAGGGACTTTCCCTCCTTTGGAACCAAATCCCTCTGTCCCTCTTTCCTCTTCAGTTGTCCTTTTTTGGCCTGATATATAGATTTTCATAAAAATATACTAAGTAACTACACTCAGTATATGACAAACTCTGTGGCGGGTATTGAGCAGAACCCTGTAAAAAAGTTCATATCACTCAGAAGTCTTTTTGAAATGTTTATTAGTTAAGAACATCAAGTAAAGCCAACACGTTTCAGAGGTAAGGCCACCCCTCTGGGATAGTGTGTAAGAGAGCAATAAAAAGCAAAACATACCATGCGTGCAGATGCAAGGAATACCTATGCATCCCATGTGGGTATAGACGGCCCTTCACATAGGTACACCCATGTGAATGAGGCCAAAAGGAAAAGTGGTAAAGAATTTCTGAGTTTACAGCACCATTCACGTTTACAATTGGTTACAGATTACATGCGGGAGATCCAATGGGGGTTGCCAGCGATTAGCTTTGGGCAGCAGCCCTATTGAAAGCAATGAAAGGCAGACAGCTCCCACAGCTAATCACAGGTGTGATTGCCTTTGATGATTGGCCCAGGATGCAGAAAATCTGTAAAAACCCTTAGAGTGTCAGGTTTTTGTGGTAGTGAGCCCTTGTAGAACACCAACCCAGGGTTCCCCAGAGTGCAGAATCTAAGCCGCAGCATGCTTCTTAAGCTGGGCCCCTGATGGTGGGGATGGATTATCAGCAAGCTGGAACCAGGTTGAAGCCACCAAGTATGCCCAGCTGACAATATGCAGTCCACTCGCATATGCAGAGTACAGATGGCAGGAAACAGGAGAGGATCCGAGAAACAAGCCGAGGTCAGGGCAAGCGCCAGACAAGCACAAATGGAAGACGAAGCCAGGGTCAGTACACAGGAAGTCAGACACTGAATACACAAAACACTAAGCAAACAGGAGCTCAGGGAGCTAGGAAGCTGCTTAGGCAACGTGGGCTGCACTAAGCATGTTTTATACAGGAAAGCAAACTGGGAGGCGGGCCAGGAAGTGAGGAAAGGGAAAAGAAATATAAACCCACAGAATAACAAGCAACACCCATAGGTGAGCACAGAAACCAAACAATACATGTGAAAGGAATCAGAGGACTAGGAGCAGCACTGCAGAAGAAGAATTACACAGGCAGGAAAACTGCAGGCTAAATTGTGACATTGAGGACTGTACATTCCGTAAAATGCAAAGTTGGTGTTCATCAGTTAGATGATGTTATAAGATTATATTTTGAGTCCAGTATTAATGGCAAGCTCACAGCTGAGATCTCTGAAAAAGGCACAGTGACACCTTGTGCTTACCTTAACCACTTTCCGCCCAAGGTACGTACATGGACTTCCTGGACTTTGAGTGGTGATATCTGAATGATGCCGGCAGCTACAGGCACCATTCAGATATCATTTTTTCTGGCCAGCGATTCCCTGCACCATAACAATTATCACAGCGGCAGTTCAGCCACTTGATGGTTCTTATAGGCAACGGGAGGGGACGTCCCCCCTCTCGCCGCCCTCTGGTGCTTCTCCCGGGCCGTCCGTACAATTGGCGGCAGGGAGAAGGAATCCGTCGCCGCTGGAAGTTGATCAGAGAGATGACTGGTGACCATTATGACGTCACGTCTGGGCCGGCTTTAGTAAACAAAGCCGCGGACGTGGCTGGAGAGATCAAGATCGTTCATTTTTTTCCTGATCTCTGTCTTTCCAGCCTGAAGGAGAGATGAGGGGTCTTATTGACCCCATATCTCTCCATAAAGAAGACCTGTCACGCACTATTCCCATTACAAGGGATGTTTACATTCCTTGTGATAGGAATAAATGTGATCAAAAAATAAATAAAAGAGACAGTAGAGAAATATATGAAAAGCACACTGGTGCCCAAATCTGTTAAATGTGTCATTCTTTCACTGTGTTTTTTTTATATGCTAATGAGGAAGCAGCAACAGATCACAACAGAAAAATGGTAGGTATGATAAGATAAAAATGGTGATAATTCTTCTTTAAAGGAATCTGCATGCAGAGGCAGTGCAGCTCCCTAAGAGACCAGTCAATGATCTATTGCTTCTTCCTCATTAGCATAGAAAAAAACACAGTGAAAGAAAGACACATCTAACAGATTTGGGCACTAGTGTGCCTTTCATATATTTCTCTACTATTTTGGGGTTGTTTTAGAGATGAGCAATGGGCTCAGATGTAGGGAAGAGAAGGACAACGCTGGGAAGAGGCAGACACAAATCTCCTGTGCCCTGACTGATGATCTGTCTCAGAATGGTTATGTTGTACGTTGTCTGCCTTGCAAGAGCCGCCATACATAGCTTGTCTCCAACCTAATTCCGTCATCACCTGCAGAGACTGGCTAACAGTAGAACATTATTGGGATTCCCTAGGGTAAGAAAAAATTAATGTGACCACTGGAAGTATTTTTTCTTGAGAACACAATATTTTTGGAAGATATCGAAGGATATTTACATATTTTTAACAATCAGTAAGTTTTACAAGGTGTAGAAACTTTCCAGCAAAGTTTCCTTACCTTTTTGTCCCCAAGCAGATATAAAGCACCTCCCCCTTGAAAGATATTACTTTCCTAGATCACGATGCTGAGGCCCGTGGCAAATGTTGACATCCCTCCACCGCAATCGATCCATCATCATATCTTGTTAAAGTATACAGCTAATAATAATATTTGCAACATCTCTCCCCTATCCTTAGACATAGGCAAGTACACCTACCTTTACAGATATATTCTGCATTAATTGCCTCTCTATAAGGTATTGTTAGGAGAAATCAGCATGTTAGGCTCAAGGACTTAGGAAAGGGTAGGCATTCTTCCAAACTCTGTGCACAGATTGCAAACATTGAAAGTTACATTTGAAAGGACACAGTGCCCAAGGACATTCATGATAATATCCTTTTACAATGATTGTGTATCTGTGAGTATCACTGAACATCATAACCTTTCAGAACACAACTAACACATCCCGAGCTAACCCTGGAACACCAGTATGTTTCATGTGTGAAACATTCTGTTTTCATGTTCTGCCAACTTGTAATCAGTTCGGCGTGTGTTATATTAATTGAGTGAAATCGGTCAGCTGCTCCTCACTGTGCTGGCAATTTAAATACTTCAATGACAAAATATAGCAGGGAATCTCATTTTATATGGTAAACGGTATTAAAGCAGAAGGGAGTCCTGCTTTAACACTCTTCCCTCCCAAGCACAATTACAGGAATGTCTTCGCCTCCCCCCCACCACCGCAATTCATGCAACCTCCTTGGATACTTGCATCACATCTCCCAGCAGGCTGCAGGATCAGCACACAGAGTGGGCAGGGGCGGTCCGACACGTATCAGTGCTGGCTGCCTGCACTCGGAAGGACCAAGATGGTGGTGCAGCACCCACTGTGTGGCAACTGAACAGTGGATTGCATTATTGTTATATTGGGGAATTGTTAGCTCAGTGGTAGTGCTTCCTAGTGAGTTCATTCCTCTCCAGAAATTCTGT
Organism: Glandirana rugosa; assembly: GCA_018402905.1. NCBI lineage: Eukaryota > Metazoa > Chordata > Amphibia > Anura > Ranidae > Glandirana > Glandirana rugosa. Next base: position 1,576,350 of record BLSH010482092.1, on the reverse strand, counting down.
TTAAGGGCTTGCTGTTTATTAAACAGAACAAAAAAGTTCATAAAGAAATCAGTTGCCCATGCAAGGTTTGACACCATCACTGTAAATTGCAAAACAAAATACCTCTGTCTCCTGGCTCACTTCTGCCACACAGCTGTTTGAGGCCTCACGTCTGATCCCTCAGATCAATGCACATAACTCTTTAGACTCAAGCTCTTGCTCAGCTTACTCTTTTGGCTCCTTGCTGCTTTGTTACTGACTGCACCTGCACTCTGCAGATATGCACTCTCTGGCTGCTTTCATGCAGTCTCACTGACTCCTGCAGAGACCTCCTGGCTCCTGGGTGGAGCACTGGACTATTGTCAGGTTCTAGATTATGTGAACACCTGCCCATATACCCTACTGATCTCCGATAAGTTTTGGACACTGGGTTGGAGACTTCTTCCCATTCAAGGATTCAAAGTCTCTGAGCTCCAGACCCTGACCTGGGCATTACAAAACCTGGCGAAAGATGAAAACCACCTTTTTCCACTCAACACTGACATTCTGGAGTCACTTAAACTGATTTTTTGTGAACCTTGTGTCCCTTTCTCCTATGTTTTCACAGTGGCAGGGCCTGGCACTGCCACAGTATATATTAGTAGAAGAGTGTGTGTCTATTGGACAGGCTAAATACTGATTTGTTCATCATTTATATTTGGGTGAATGTACAATACAGCATACAACAGCCTGGGGAATGTAGTGAATAGCACTGTGTATATAGTGCAGTAGTTCGTTATGCATTGCACTACCTGCCTGGAGTTTGTATGTTCGCCCTGTGCCTGCGTGGGTTTCCCCCGGGAACTCCAGTTTCCTCCCACACTTCAAAGACAGGCTGGTCGGTTAATTGGCTTCTGTCTAAATAGGACTTCATGTCTATGTATGAAAGTGAGATTTGGACCTTAGATTGTAAGCTCCTTCTATATAAATACCTGTAAAAAATAAATAAAACACTGTGTGCTGTTATATTGGTGACACTAAATGTAGATATGCATTAATACAGTGATGCATAATGCAGTCAGGTTCAGTAGCATAGCAGTCAGCGGAGAAGTGCAGTGATCCTGTGTGGTTCCTTCTGCTGACCCCTAAGTCACTATTATGTTGCAGTGATGTGGCGTCCAGTGGATGGAACCACAGAGGGCATAGAGGGACCAGCCCTCTGACACTACTGGAAGTGTCAGATGCTGAGGATATTGAGGTCTATCTAGCGCTACAAGACAGCAGAGATCGGTGAGAGATTAGAGACCATTTGCACCTAAGTCTTTAGGCTGACAGTGATGACTATGAGAGAGAATGGGAGATTGGTATTTCACATTGGGAGTGCTTTTATAAACTGTGTGAGAAATTTATAGTTGGAAGCTCCTAAGCTGCTTTTTTTGCCTCAAATGTTCACCAAGAAACACATGGATATTATTTTGTCACATGACCTTACAGTTAAAAGCAGCAGAAAAAAATTCACATATATTATACACACTCTACTTGGCAAATAGACACTTTAAATCAGCATTGCACGGGTATTTTATAGGCCATTTTGATCATTTATGGGAGTTGCTCTTAATGTGCCAAGCAGTGCAGTGATTGTTTTGAGTTGTTAAGACGCAAGGAATCAAGAGCCTGGCACCATTGATAGATATATGATACCAGTGGCAGAAAGCTTTGTGTATTCCCGCAGGCCCAGTCTGTAGTGATACACTTGGTTAATCGGAGATATCCCACCTTGTGAAATGTTGTTTCTCATTAAATCCATAAGCTCAGTGCTAGTGAGAGCGAAGACAGATGCTTTCACTTAAAGGGGTTTAAGTGGTTGACACTGGCTGGGCTTTCCCCCAGGACAAGATGTTACAAGACAGTTGGTGCACTTGTCATTTTTAATAGGTCTCTGTTTTGTGCTGTCATTATCCCCGGGTAAAATATGAGGCTCAGGGCTGCAGACCACAGCAGCGGCCAAAGTCTAAAATGAGCAGACATATATCATGGTGACTTCAGAAGTTTTGGCCGTTTCCCTTTACACACTGGTGTGTCATTTCAAAGATATTAGACTCATGTCACTGCGTGTCATTTGGAAAAGGCCCATATCCAAAGCCTTTTCTGCCCCAGCGTGGCAAGCATGCCAACGTCTTTATATTTTGAAAAACATATAATTATAGAATATTGTGAAAATCTTAAAAGATCAGTAAGTTTTATGTATTATTGCCATGCAAGGTATGTTTTCTCCTGAATGTTATTTGACAGAATGGCTATTTTTAGCTGGACTGACTCACAGCCAAGAAGCCAGCTGTTTCTATGGAAATCTCATGCCCAGATGAGATTTTCCTTTATTTCCTGTGATAAGTAAGCCTTCCCCAGTCTGTTCAAAACTAAAAAAAATAAATAAATGGATTGGATGTCATTTTGAACTTTTCATGTAAACTAGCTCAGATTTTTGCTTAACCACTTCAGCCCCGGAAGGATTTCCCCCTTTATGACCAGAGCACTTTTTGCGATTCGGCACTGCGTAGCTTTAATTGATGTCCTTTTTTTCCCACAAATAGAGCTTTCTTTTCGTTGTATTTGATCACCTGTACGGTTTTTATTTTTTGCGCTATAAATAAAGAGCAACAATTTTGCAAAAAAACACAATATTTCTTACTTTTTCCTAAAGTACATATCCAAAAAAAAATGTATTCATCAGTTTTGGCCGATATATATTCTTCCTCATATTTAACTCGCAATCTGTGTATATTGATTGGATTGCGCAAAAGTTGCCACATTTACGAACGACGAGAATTCATTAATGGGGGCTTTATCTTATGTTTTACTAGTAATGGCAGCGATCTGCGATGTTTTGCAGGACTGCGTCATTGTGGCGGACATGTCGGACCATTTTGACACTTTTTTGGGACCATTGGCATCTACACATCGATCTGTGCTATGAAAATGCACTGATTACTGTGTAAATGTCACTGGCAGGGAAGGGGTTAACACTAGGGGGCGATCAAGGGGTTAACTGTGTTCCCTGAGAGGTGTTACTAACTGTATGGGGGCTGGGCTGACTGGGAGAGGAGAGTGATCGCAGCTCTCATACACAGGGAGCATACGATCACACTCCTTCCCCCATGTCACTGTGCGGGAGCGATCACGGGTAGTCCGTCCTACCCGCTTCCTGGCTCCCCCGCTACACAGTGAGCTCGGGCCTCCGGCGGCGCACGCCCACAATGCTCGATCTCACAGCCGCCGTCAGGTGGCAGCGTTTCGAGTTATCGAGCCAGACTGTCGCCGTCAATCACCGGGAACCAGTTAAAGTGGAACTCTCCCAATCAAAATTGATTGTTTTTAATCCTCATGCTGCTAGCATTCATAAATAGATAGGAAAGTACATCATATTTACTTGTTTTAAACTTTTTTATTTTACATTTCTTTAGTTACTTCCTGGTTTCTTGCCTAGGCAAGTGACATCATACATCCCAGAGGCAAAAACTGGGTTACTTTTTAAGTAACCCAGAAATCTTCACTAGGAGAGAAGAGGTTTTCTCAGCTAAGCACACTGTCCTACATGCATGTGTGGGCTGTAGGCAGATGGATTCCAGGAAGTAAGTGCTACATGAATCATCAGCCCTTACTCAAGATGCCACAGGCAGGAATGCTAGGGGGTTGTTTTTAAAAGTTATTTCTCAACAAAATAAAGCATGGATAGACATGGAGGGATGAAGGAGATTGCTTTGAACATTAAAAATGAATTAAATTGTGTTTTTGGTTTGTGGTGCTCAGATGCATGAATTTTGTTGCCTACTTAACCAGTTAACAACCGCCCTATAGACAAAAGACAGGGTGGTTGCTTAATTCTAGGAGGACGTACTATGACGTCCTCCCATGAACACACTTCCCGCGCGCACACATGGGAACATCCGTGACCAGTAGGTCCAGGGGACCCGGCGCATCACGGATCACAATGAATGGCCGATGTGATTTTACCACCGTCAAAAGACGTAGCGATCACATGTAAACAAACAGGCGGAAGTGCCGGCTTTTCTCTCCCCTCTCCGCACTGATCGGTGCATTGTGAGAAGAGAGGTGGGAGAAAGGATGTGCTGCAGCACTGTGGGCGATGTGTAGTGCCCACAGCGCTGCTAAGTGACAGGCTGCAACCCCCACCATCCATCCACACCCACCACACACCCAGCCATCCTCACCACATCCATGCTCACCCACCCAGCCATCCCCACCCCATCCATGCTCACCCACCCAGCCATCCTCACCCCATCCATGCTCACCCATCCAGCCATCCATCATTCCATGCTCACCCACCCAGCCGTGCTCACCCAGCCATCCATCCATCCATGCTCACCCACCCAGCCGTGCTCATCCATCCATCCATCCATCCATGCTCACTAAGCCATCCATCCATGCTCACCCAGCCATCCATCCATGCTCACCCACCCAGCCGTGCTCACCCAGCCATCCATCCATACTCACCCAGCCATCCATCCATGCTCACCTATCCATCCATCAATGCTCACCCACCCAGCCGTGGTCACCCACCCATCCGTGCTCAGTCATCCCCATCCATACCCATCCATCCGTGTTCATCCATCCCCATCCATGCTCATTCGTGCTCAGTCATCCCCATCCGTGCTCAGTCACCCCATCCGTGCTCATCCATCCCCATCCGTGCTCAGTCATCCCCATCCGTGCTCATCCATCCCCATCCGTGCTCAGTCATCCCCATCCGTGCTCATCCATCTCCGGCTCATCCATCCCCATCCATGGCTCATTTGTGCCTCATTCACGCTCATCCATATCACATCACTTCTCATCTGTGACACATCCATGCCACTACAGTGCCCATCCGTGCCACTACAGTGCCCATCCATGCCACTACACTGTCCATCATCCATGCCACTACAGTGCCCATGCGTGCCACAACAGTGCCCATCCATGCTACTACAGTGCCCATCCATGCTACTACAGTGTCCATCCGTGCCACTACACTGCTCATCTATGCCACTACACTGCCCATCTGTGCCACTACAGTGCCTATCCATGCCACCACAGTGCCTCACAGTAGTGTAAAAGGTAGTCAAATTTGATTTGAAATGTATGCCCCTAGAACACCTGAGGTTGCTCCCTGCATGTTGGGCCTCTGTATGTGCCCAGGCTGTGTAAAAGTGTCACACATGTGGTATCGCCATACTCAGGAGGAGTAGCAGAATATTTTGTGGGGGTGTAATTTTTGCTAGGTACATGCTGTGTGTTAGAAATATTGTATAAATGGACAACTTTGTGTAAAAATAAAATACATTTTCATTTTCTTTCCACGTTTTCCAAAAATGTGTGGAAAAAATGACATGTTCAAAAGACTCATTATGCCTCCTAGAATATACGTTGGGGCGTTTGCTTTCCAAAATGGGGTCATTTTTTGGGCGTTTCAATTGTCCTGGTGCTCCAGGACCTTCAAAAGTGCAAGAGGTAGTCAAGAAATTATATGTGTAATTTATGCTCCTAGAACGCCTGATGGTTCTCCCTGCATGTTGGGCCTCTGTATGTGGCCAGGCTGTGTAAAAGTCTCACACATGTGGTATCACCATACTCAGGAGTAGTAGAATGTTTTTTGGGGTGTAATTTGTGGTATGCATATGCTGGGTGTGAGAAATAACCTGTTAACATATGACAATTTTGTGAAAAAAAAAAAAAAATCTTCATTTTGCAAAGAATTGTGGGAAAAAATTACAACTTCAAAAAAAAAAAAAACTTCACCATGCCTCTTACTAAATACCTTGGAATGTCTACTTTCCAAAAAGGGGTCATTTGGGGGGTATTTGTACTTTCCTGGCTTGTTAGGGTCTCAAGAAATGAGATAGACCGTCAGTACATCAGCAACCTTCACAAAGACCAAATAATATACACTAATTTGTTTTTTTTTTTACCAAAGATATGTAGCAGTATACATTTTGGCCAAAATTTATAAAGAAAAATTACTAATTTGCAAAATTTTATAGCAGAAACAGAAAAATTCTTTTTTTTACAAAATTTTCTGTATTTTTTTAATTATAGTGCAGAAAATAAAAAACCCAGCGGTGATTAAATACCACCAAAAGAAAGCTCTATTTGTGTGAAAAAAAGGACGCAAATTTCATATGGGTACAGCGTTGCATGACTGAGTAATTGTCATTGAAAATGTGAGAGCACTAAAAGCTGAAAATTAGTCTGGTTGTTAACCACTTCCCATCTGCGCCATAGCCGCACCAATGACGGCTACAGCGCGGCTCTAAAATGCCGGGAGGCCGTCAATAGACATCCTCCCATTTGGCTCATGCTGGGCGCGCTCCCGTTGCATGAGCGTGCCCGCTGGTCAGGCGGACACGATGTCCGCCGGAGACCCGCGATCTGCTCACAGAGAGCCGGAACGAGGAACCGCCGATGTAAACACGGAGGTTCCCCGTTCTGTGAGGGGGGGCATGCCAGATCTACTGATCCCTGTCACTGGGATCAGTTAGATCTGTCATGCCCCTGCCAACCTCGCCCCCCCACAGTTAGAACACACCCAGGGAACACATTTAACCCCTTCACTGCCCCTTTAGTATTAACCCCTTCCCTGCCAATGACATTAATACAGTAATCAGTGTCTATTTTTAGATCTGATCGCTGTATAAATGCCATTGGTCCCAAAAAAGTGTCAAAAACGTCCGACATGTCCGCCGCAATATCGCAGTCCTGGTAAAAATCGCAGATTACCGCCATTACCAGTAAAAATCAATAAATAAAAACACCATAAACCAATGTCCATAGTTTGTAGACGCTATAACTTTTGCGCAACCCAATCAATATACGCCGATTGCGGGTTTTTTTTACCAAAAATATGTAGAAGAATATATATCGGCCTACACTGATGAATCAATTTGTTTTTTTATTTTTGGATATTTATCATAGCAAAAAGTAAAAACTATTGTTCTTTTTTCAAAATCGTCGCTCTTAATTTGTTTATAGCGCAAAAAATAAAAACCGCAGAGGTGATCAAATACCACCAAAACAAAGCTCTATTTGTGGGGAAAAAAGGACGCCAATTTTGTTTGGGTACAATGTTGCAAGACTGCGCAATTGTCATTCAAAGAGTGACAGCGCTGAAAACTAAAAATTGGTCAGGGCAGGAGGGGGGTTTAAAGTGCCAAGTAAGGAAGTGGTTAAGGGGGTTTAAGTGCCCAGTGTTCAAGTGGTTAAACAATACATCTGTTAGAGGTGTTTGGCTAGTATTCAGGTTTGGTTAACTAGGCACATTCACTTCAGAACATTATACATTAGAATTTTTCTAAATTGTGTTATTGAGTTATTGCTTCTTTTTTAGTGTACAAGGCGTAGCTATGGATAACACTGTCTGTTTGAAGTGAAACATACCATTCTTCTTGCTTACCCATTTAACAGTCCCTGTGCATAGAGACTTCTAAGCACTTTATTGTCCCCTCTCTTCTTTTACAGGTTTCTGGATATCCTCTAATAGCAGCTGTAAAAACTCAGACTTTGAAGGCCAAGTTAGTTGTTAGGCCCCTTGCACACTTAAGCCTCGTACACACGGGACGATGATCGAATGTACGACCGTGTTGAATCGTATGTTGGCTGTTGTATGCAGGATACTGACTGCACTACACAATCGTACGTCCGGGGAAAGAACGTTCAGGTGCATGTAATTAGCATCCGGCCATTCCTGACTTTGGGCATGCGTGTTTTGCACAATACAACTTGTTGTACCAACTGCTCTGTACACACGATACAACGGTCGTATGAGCGCTTGTTGGTACGACCAAGTTTTCTAGTCTGCTCATACAACTCCCTTGTACAACCGTCGTATGTTCGACTGTTCAAATCACGCATACGAACGATCGATATCGCATACAACGGTCGTGAGTACGACTTGTTGAATGCGATCGTCGTCCCGTGTGTACGGGGCATAAGCGTTTAGCCCCAGTGCATGAGGTTCCTGGGTTTAGGGTCCAGCAGCTGCGGCTGGATGGTGCACTGATTGCTGGTAATGTATGTGCCCAGGGAGCAATGGCAGTCTGCAAGCTGACAGCTGGCTGCCAGAAGCAGGACAGGACAGCACACCCGTGCCTTCTGCCCGCAGCTAAATGCTAGAGCCTCATGCACCAGGGCTTCACTTTTTCCACATTTTGTTATGTTACATCCTTATTCCAAAATGGATTAAATGCATTATTTCTCTTACGTTCACTGACAGACGCAGCTCTTCATGACTTTGTGGTTTTATGTTCGTCTTATCAGGAGTTAACTAGGCAGGGAAAATAATTCAGCTGGCCCCTCCCCTGGGGGCCGTCCTCTTTTCCTACATTAAAACCCCCCTCCCAGAGGAGCTCTCCAGTTTCAATGCCTTTTCAGTACTTCTCGACGCAGACAGTCACTTGCATTCTCTTTATTACGTAAATTAGGTAAAACCTTATTCCTACATTGTATTGTTTTACACCTTTTTCACTTCGGGACCACGTACTCCGAGATCGTAAATCGACGCCCGTCTTCCGTGCCCACACGACAGGACAGGACGAAGACCGTCGGTCGACAGTCGAACGTCTGACGGTAACGAGGGACCCGTGTATGTAATGGTCGTTAGTCACGTGGTAGGTCGGCGTCGACGAC
>BLSH010482092.1:1531357-1559138 GCA_018402905.1 Glandirana rugosa | reverse complement strand
GACTCTGAAATACAGTGACTTGTCCTTTCCAGCTCACCTCAGAAAATAAGAATGCTTTTTGGACTCTCTACATTCATTGAAGACAGATTTTTGGCAAATAATGTTTGTTTTAGACTCTCCCTGTTGATAATCTGCCCGTGTGTGCCATTGACCACTTTGAAGCTCAAAGTCAAGGGAAGGTCAATTTGGAGGCTGGGATGGTTGATTTAATCTCTTCAGGTTTTCAGTAATGTGTATATATGTCCCTAAAACAATATCTTCCACAGATCCTAAAGCGATCTGCATGGTAGGCCAAGTCTGTTGTGGAAAAGGCCTCTAACAATTGAGAAGTAGACAATGACAACTCCAGAAATTATCAGAAGGAACATCCTTAAAGCAGTATTAAACCAAAAATGTAATGTATTGCAGCTTACCAATATTTAAATTTAGGTTTGTTTGACCCCACCCCGTTTTCACCTGGAGATCTGGCCAGCAACACACCTGCTGTAGCACGCTGACCCCCCCCCCCACACACACACACACACTCTGCATGAAGGAGCACAGGGGGCACCTGTGGACAGCAGCATTGTCAATCTAAGGGAGGGGCACATTAGGTGTACAAGCAGATTTAGATACACTAACAAACTACATTAGCTCACACTTTATAAGCAGTACAGCAAATAGTTTTTTTTGTCGATAGTGTTTATTAAGATTTTCCAAGACAAAAAGATAATACAAATAACATTGTGTGGTAGCAAAGGACAATTACTATGCCACTGATCCTCTCTGATACCGAATACATCAACAGTAAAAACAAAATGGAGAACAGGAGGTTTTCATGGTTAAGCTTCTTAACCACTTCCTTACTGGACACTTAAACCCCCCTCCTGCCTGGACCAATTTTCTGCTTTCAGCGCTGACGCTCTTTGAATGACAACTGTGCGGTTGTGTGGCGTTGTACCCAAACAAAATTGGCGTCCTTTTTTTCCCACAAATAGAGCTTACTTTTGGTGGTATTTGATCCCCTCTGCGGTTTTTATTTTTTCCACTATAAACAAATAAACAGCGACAATTTTGAAAAAAAGAACAATATTTTTTACTTTTTGCTATAATAAATGTCCAAAAATAGAAAAATAAAAAAACTAATTTATTCATCAGTTTAGGCCGATATATATTCTTCTACATATTTTTGGTTAAAAAAAAAAAAATCGCAATCGGCGTATATTGATTGGGTTGCGCAAATGTTAAGACTACAAACTATGGACATTGGTTTATGGTGTTTTTATTTATTTGAATTTTTTTACTGGTAATGGCGGTGATCTGCGATTTTTAGCGGGACTGCGATATTGCAGCGGACATGTCAGACGGTTTTGACACTTTTTTGGGACCAATGACATTTATACAGTGATCAGATCTAAAAAATAGACACTGATTACTGTATAAATGTCATTGGCAGGGAAGGGGTTAACACTAAGGGGGCAGTGAAGGGGTTAAATGTGTTCCCTGTATGTGTTCTAACCTTGGGGGGGGGGGTGGGTTGGCAGGGGCATGACAGATCTAACTGATCCCAGTGACAGGGATCAGTAGATCGGGCATGACCCCCCTCACAGAACGGGGAACCTCAGTGTTTACAACAGCGGTTCCCCATTCCCGCTCTCTGTGAGGAGATTGCAGGTCTCTGGCAGACATCGGGTACACCCGACCCGTGGGCACGCTCACACAGCGTGCGTCAGGAGCGCGCCCAGCGCGCGCCAAAGGGGAGGAGTTCTATTGATGGCCTCCCGGCATTTTAGAGCCGCGCTATAGCCGTCATTCGGCTATGACGCGGACGGGAAGAGGTTAAAGAGGAAGAGGTTAAAGAGGAAGTAAACCCTGGTGGGTTTTACTTCATCTTTTGTTCCCTTCAAACTAAAAGCATAATGGGCTAGTATGCATCACATACTAGCCCATTATGTGGCACTTACCTGCAAAGGAAGCCCACGCTGTCCCCTGTCGAGGCCGCATCCATTTTTGCCCCTCTTCCTTTCGGGGCCGAGGACTCTGGCTCTGTGACTGGCCGCAGCCGTGATGTCACTCCATTTCTTCGCAGAGTATGGGCCAATGACATCATCAGCGCACTACAAGGCAATTATGTTCTAAACGGTGCATGTTTAGGAGATATTTACAGTACCTATAGGTAAGCCTTATTTCAGGCTTACCTATAGGTACAACTTCAAACATTGGGTATACAACCACTTTAACACAGGGAAAGGAGGATAAGGCAAACTCTAAGCCAGTGCTTCTCAAACTTTTTTCAGTCAACACACGTAGGTCACCGAATGATAGAGGCGATTTATTTTTCCAAAGCAAATACACTTTTGCAAACTGGTACTGACTAGTATGCCAATGTTTCTCTTCTCCCTCAGTTTTTCTCCATCACTTAGCTAATGAGACCCCAAAGCTGATGGAGAAAGGTAAGGGAGGGTCATACAAGGTTTATATGTAGGCAACTGACATCCTCCTTATCAACTGATGATGCCATTGGTCGTTAGGAGGTTGACAGCTAGAAGGTTGTAATGGTGCACAATGAAAACCTGTGACTTTGTGTAACTAAAAAGCAGCCTTCATCCACCCACCGGCTTGTATACAATGTTTGGGCAATTTTTAGGCATTTTGCCAAGGCACCCCTGGAGAAACCCCAGGGCACCCTGGTTGAAAAAGGCTACTGTAGTCTACATATGCAACAATTCGTACAGTGCCAGTTATTTTTTCTTTGGGATAAAGGTTTTGCATATAAAAATGAAGCACCCCTGTCAGTGGTAAATGGTTTGTCCTAACCTTGAAACTGCTACATCTACAGAACAGCTTGTTCTGTTAAAAAAAAAAAAATCACCATGAAAGTAAAGCACAGAAAGTCTAAACAAAATGAATGCAGCCATCACATCTAAGAATTGGTAAGCTGCAATATAATAAATATTTGCTTTTGGGTTTAATGCTGCTTAAAGTTGCCCAATACACATTGTCCAAACTGGCTGTGAAAAATCAAGTATTTCTTTTCTCTACTCAGAATGGTGACATTGGCCAATCAGCCATATTTTTAACCTCATAAATCAAGATTCAATAGCTAAGAGGTTTCCGGGATGCCTTTAAATATAATCCTCCTTCCTGTACTGAATGTTACAATAAGTCTTTTAAATGCAGTGATATGATTTCACAAAATGAAGTATAATTGTGTCACTGACACCCATAGAGGCAGCAGAGGAGAGTGCATGATTTCTTAGTTTTCCTGAAAACACTAGAGGGCAGTGTGTTACTAAAATTTGTCACGCCTAGGTTAGGTTAACGTCAATGGTTTTTGGTGTCTCACCAGGGCTTCACTAAAATGGTAAAAGTTCTTTAATCTAATAAATAAAAATATTTGCTCAGGGCAAGGGCAAGCACCAAAGACTAAAAAAATAAGAGAGGATTCAGACTCTTGTATGAAAAGCCTTATTAGGGGAACCTGTCACTTGTTTACAAGGGAGTCACTTATATTTTGGCTGGTCTGATATTGATATGTAAACAAAATGACATCACTGTATGGATACCAGTAATGTGCTAGAATAAATGTTAGCTGAGTGCACAAGACAAGCTGCTTCCACAGTGTACTTGAGACAGGTATGTTTTCATTTCAACTTGCTGCTACAATGGGCAGAGTCTGGATCATTACAATTGAATCTCTACAGGAAGAACTAGGTAAGACCCCATACACACTATTAGATTTTCTGCAGATCTTTGTCTTCAGATTTACCAGAACCCTATCATATGAGGTCAAACCTTAGGAGTTTAAAATTGTATGCAATCAGACAGGCCCTTGCACTACATGATTTTGGTAAATCTGAAGACAAAAATCTACAGAAAATCTAATAGTGTGTATGGGGTCTAAGTCACAGATAAGCTTGCACCTATCTGACTACTGCAGTGTTCCTGTGGATAGCTATTCGGAAATTATCTATCCTGTATATGTTTATTGAGGCTTGCAATTGGTAAACGATACTTGAACTGGACCAGAGAAACTATTTATTGAAGCTTATAAAAATCATGTTTATTTAAATTATGGCTTATAAAAAATTTGAACATTGAAGTCTGTCGCAAGTGTTCTTCACTTTTGTTTCAATCACAAAGTATTTTAAATGGAGTTTGATAATGATTATTTTAATAAAGAGGATTTTCATGCATTTGGCTGAATTGTTTTAAATTTGTGATCTGATGTATGGAGCAGTGCTGTGGAAAATCAGCCTTTGCAAGTGTGTTTGTGTATATAGGCCATGGCAAGTGTGTGCTTGTGCACATGGGCGTTTGCTCTGTTCTGTATTACCCAATCTGACAGCACCTCCCAGAATACCATTACTATTAATACCAATTATTAAACCATACCATTAATCTGTTTAGGTTTGTTATTGTGCTGTCTGTTCATACGACCCATAGGAAAGAAGCAAGACTGGCCAGATGCTGCATGCAACACCTTTCTATGACTATGAACCAATGTGTTCTAACCATGTCCTGCCCAAATGGCTAGGCTAGCATCCTGTGTGGCTAGGTTTACCCTTTCCATACTATCCTTATGACATCCCATAAGGATATGACAGGATGTCATTGGGATGGGAATTAATGGGAAAGCTTCCCCAATGGGACAAATACAGCAATACCCAATAGAGGTATTAACCATTTAGACCATGGGTGCTCAACCTGTGGCCCTCCAGCTGTTGCAGAACTACAAGTCCCATCATGCTTCTGCCTTTGGAAGACATGCTTTTAACTTCAATGGCTTGCAATTCCTCATGGAACTTGTAGTTCCACAACAGCTGGAGGGCCACAGGTTGAGCACCCATGATTTAGACTCTACTGCCTAGACAGGAAGTGAGAGGAAATCTCTCCAAATGAGAACAGCCGTACTCACCAATGTTCTTTTCTTTACCTACTCTATACACAACTAAAATGATGCCAGAGGTGAGCTTTGAAGCAGAACAGACACAGAAGACAAATTGATTGGGGGTGTCTGGTTGGGGCAAACAGTTATGCGTTTTCACAGCACCCAATTTCAGAAAATAGGGCAAAATTGTAAATAACTAGAGATCTTATAATTATAATAGAAATACAATTTATTCAATAATGTAATCAAATAAAAAACACTGAAATTTGCTTAGTTGCAGAATTGTCGCCGTCGTCACTTTTAGTGTCTGATGATGAATTTCCCCACAAATCAGTATCACTCAATTCTGCAAATGATTCTTATTTACTATCGCTGTTTTCTAGCTGATCAAAAAACACTTTTGACGTAAAGGGACGCTTTTTGGTTGCCATGGACATGCTCAAGTTTCCAGGCAGAAAGAATGACAGATATAATATAAAAGTGCAGGGCACTGGACAATGCACTAGGGACAAAAGGGATGTGAAATGACTTCATAGAGTAATGTAATCTTACAGAATACAGTGTACTGTATGTTTACTGTGTGTTTCACTATTTTAATTTCCCGCCGGTCTCCGCCCCCGTGTGACGCTCGCAAGGAACGGAGCCCAGCACACAGAGTGAATCAGGCAGGGGGGACATCGCTGGATCCAGGGGACAAGGTAAGTAACTTTGCCCTGATCCAGTGATGCGAGTGTGGCTCAGGGTTACCGCTCTTGGTACAGAAAATTCACCCCGAGCCACACTCGGGCATACCGCCAGGGGGTTAATGCCTAAGCACAATTTTGCAACTTTGATATGTGTTACTAAAACCGCACACATCATCACAATTACTTTGTGCATCCAGCTGGATTATAACGCGTTTTTTTTTTCAGGACAAATCGAGCTTTCGTTTGGTGGTAAATGGTAATGGATATCTCCTGCTTTTTTAAAAATGATTATTATCAAAGGAAAACTGGCCCAAAATAGTAATATATATAAATCCTGTCCAAAATATACTGAGCATAATCTAAAAAGGGCCCTGTGCGAGTTTGTTCTGAATGCGATGCGATTTCAGCCATACTATCTGTATGGCTAAGATCGCATCGCATAGAGATCACATGTGATTCACACTGCAGTGTGGTGTGAATCACATCCGATCTGGCCGCACGCAGCAGTGTGAACCGCCCCGGAAACAGTTAGGCCAGGTTCACACTATCTTCGCAAGCGGTTCACAGCAGGGCTCCGGTGCGTCCCTGTTCACGGTTTCAGGTCCGATTTCAGTCCAAATTTTTGGCTGAATTCAGACCTGAAACGGACCAAAAGACGCAGAGGCCTCCTGTGCAAAATCGCACCGGAGCCGCAGCGGAGATATGTGAACCAGCTCCACAGAGAGCCGGTCAAAATCTCCTGCTATTGCGAATTGGATGCGGTGTATCCGCATCCAATTCGCAATAGTGTGAACCCAGCCTTAGGCACTGTTCTACACAAGGCCCACACAGTGAGTCATTGAAACATACAGATTTGGTACACCAACATTTTTCTAAATGTTAAAAGTTCAGTGCACAGAAAACTAGACCATTAATCCACTTAAAATAGTGATAGGCAAACTACAGCACATGAGCCTGGTGGGGATGCAATGGGGTTGATTTACTAAAGGCAAATAGACTGTGCACTTTGCAAAGTGCAATTGCCCTCTGCAAGTGCAGTTGCTCCAGAGCTTAGTAAATAACGTAAGGCTTCACTTTGCAAAGAGTACCCAATCACGTGCAAGGAAAACAAAAAGAATGTCATTTTTGCTTGTACATGACTGGATGATCGAAGTCAGCATAGCATGTGCTCATTTACGAAGCTCTGGAGCAACTGCTCTTGCAGAGTGCAAGTGCACAGTGTACAGTGAGGGGAAAAAAGTATTTGATCCCCTGTCAATCAGCAAGATTTTTGGCTCTCAGGTGTCTTCTGTACAGGTAAGGAGCTGAGATTAGGAGCACTCTCTTAAAAGGGAGTGCTCCTAATCTCAGCTTGTTGCCTGTATAAAAGACACCTGTCCACAGAAGCAATCAATCAGATTCCAATCTCTCCACCATGGCCAAGACCAAGAGCTGTCCAATGATGTCAAGGACAAGATTGTAGACCTACACAAGGCTGGAATGGGCTACAAGACCATTGCCAAGCAGCTTGGTGAGAGGGTCACAACAGTTGAAGCGATTATTTGCAAATGGAAGAAACACAAAATAACTGTCAATCTCCCTCGGTCTGGGGCTCCATGCAAGATCTCACCTCGTGGAGTATCAATGATCATGAGAATGTTGAGGAATCAGCCCAGAACTACACGGGAGAATCTTGTCAATGATCTCAAGGCAGCTGGGACCATAGTCACCAAGAAAACAATTGGTAACACACCACACCATGAAGAACTGAAATCCTGCAGCGCCCGCAAGGTCCCCCTGCTCAAGAAGCACATGTACAGGCCCGTCTGAAGTTTGCTAATGAACATCTAAATGATTCAGAGGAGAGCTGGGTAAAAGTGTTGTGGTCAGATGAGACCAAAATAGAGCTCTTTGGCATCAACTTAACTCGTGTTTGGAGGAGGAGGAATGCTGCCTATAAACCCAAGAACACCACCCCCGCCGTCAAACATGGAGGTGGAAACATTATGCTTTGGGGGTGTTTTTCTGCTTAGGGGACAGGACAACTTCACTGCATCAAAGGGATGATGGATGGGGCTATGTTCCGTCAAATATTGGGTGAGAACCTCCTTCCCTCAGCCAGGGCATTGAAAATGGGTCGTGGATGGGTATTCCAGCATGACAATGACCCAAAACACACGGCCAAGGCAACAAAGGAGTTGCTCAAGAAGAAGTTCATTAAGGTCCTGGAGTGGCCTAGCCAGTCTCCAGACCTTAATCCGATAGAAAATATGTGGAGGGAGCTGAAGGTTCGAGTTACCAAACGTCAGCCTCAAAACCTTAATGACTTGGAGAGGATCTGCAAAGAGGAGTGGGACAAAATCCCTCCTAAAATGTGTGCAAATCTGATGGCCAACTACAAGAAACGTCCTATCTCTGTGATTGCCAACAAGGGTTTTGCCACCAAGTACTAAGTCATGTTTTGCGAAGGGGTCAAATATTTATTATTTAGAACTTTTTGAAATGCGTTTTTCTTGATTTTTTTTTGTGGTCATTCTGTCTCTTACTGTTAATATAAACGTACCATTAAAATTATACACTGATCATTTGTTTGCCAGTGGGCAATAGTACAAAATTAGCAGGAGATCAAATACATTTTTCCTTCACTGTATTTGCCTTTAGTAAATCAACCCCACTGTCTTTTTCAGTGGCGCATTGAAGCATCATTGCCATAAGCTGTAATTGACAGCTCACTGAGCGGTCGATGACAAGGCCTGGTCTGCCATTCTGTACCTTCAGACCACCCGCATCCATGATGGTTCAGAGGCCTGTCTGAGGTCACTGCCTTCAACCCAGTATAATCATTTGTCTGTCACCAGCTGTGGACACTGGTTTATGTGAAGAAGCCTGTCTGCCTACCCTTTTCCTCCCCTTAGTGGAACCACCAGCTGCAGCAGGTATGCATTTAAAACCCTTGCATTTCTTAGGATGGGTTCACACTAGTCCGATTTTCGGACCGACATGAGGAGCACAAGTCGCATTACGTCACAAAAACAATGATTCCCTATGAGAGCCGTCTTAACTGCTCCGATTTGTGTTTTTCAAAGTCGGACCGACTTTGAATCCTACTTCAGCCCATTGAAGGGCATTGAAGTCGGATCAAAGTCGGATCAGTGTCTTCACTGATCTGACTTTGGCATGCGACTTGTGCTCTGGGGATCATGAAGGGGAACGCCATGCCAAATTTAAAAAAAAACTGGCATGGGGTCCCCCTCCAGGAGCATACCAGGCCCTTTGGTCTGGTATGCATTTTAAGGGGAACCCCCACGCCAAAAAAACGGCGTGGGGTCCCCCCCACAATCCATACCAGACCCTTATCTGAGTACGCAGCCCGGGAGGCCAGGAAAAGGGGTGAGGACAAGCGAGTGCCCCCCCTTCTGGACCATACCAGGCCGCGTGCCCTCAACATGGGGAGTATGGGTGCTTTGGGGCAGGGGGGGCTCTTCCTGACAACCCTGGCCGGTGGTTGTCTGGGTCTGCGGGCGGGGACTTATCGGAATCTGGAAGCCCCCTTTAACAAGGGGGCCCCCAGATGCCGGCCCCCCACCCTATGTAATTGAGTATGGGGTACCCCTACCCATTTACCTGGAAAGAAATATGTACAAAAAAACCACCACACAGCTTTTTAAAATATTTTATTAAATCTGCTCCGGCGGTCTGCTCTTCTTTCTTCGGCTCTTTTGCAGGGTCTTCCATCTTCTGAGGGGTCTTCTTTCTTCTCCTTCTCTGCTGTGTCTTCTGCTCTTTTGCCGGTCTTCTCCGCTGTCCCCTTCCCTCTGTTCTTCCTCTCTTTTTCTCCTTCTTCTTCTTCCCATGTTGACACGACGCAATCTCCTTCACGAATGCCCTCTCCGCTGTGTGCTGTGCCTTATATTGGCATGGGGCGTGGCCACCAGATGACATCACCCGGAAGCCCGCCTCCGTATGATGTCACTTCCTGGGGCGGAGCTGTGACATCATAGAGGGGGACCCCATGCCAGTTTTTTTTTTTTTAAATTTGGCGTGGAGTTCCCCTTCAAAATCCCCAGAGCACAAAGTGCCTGGCATTGTCGGGATCAAAGTCGGATCCCTGTTCACAGACATACGATCCGACTTTGACCCTATGTAGGACCGTAAATCGCACAGCAAAGTAGGATCAAAGTCGGAGCGTTTTTTTTCTCGGATTGTGTGAACCCAGCCTTATGGTGCAAGAAACAGAGCTGATCTGAGGCCTGTAATTGCAGGAATTGGGCCTATCTGAGGTCTTTTGCGTGTGATGTCAAATACATATGGGTTTAATAGCAATACAATTATGAGTGCAAAAATTGAAAACAAAATAGAACTACAGCATGCTATTGTTCACTGGCACTCTGGCTATCTAATGCTTGTAAATTGACACTTAGGCCCCTTTCACACTAGGGCAGCCCGAGCGTTAGCTGTTAAACACCGCTAATTTGTGGCGATTTACTGCTATTATAGCGGCGCTTTGGCACCGCTATTCGGGCGGCAGCGGGGCGCTTTTAACCCCCCCCCCCACAAGGGGTTAAAATTTCCGGCACCCGGCGCTTCTGGAGCAGTGTACAGCTGCTTCAGAAGCGCTGCCCATTCATTTCAATGGGCAGGGGCGGTGGAGGAGCGGTGTATACATCGCTTCCACACCACCCCAAAGATGCGGCTTGCAAGACTTTTTTTACCATCCTGGAAGTGCACCGTCCCAGTGTGAAAGCACTCAGGCTTTCACACTGGGGTGCATTAGGAGCTAATTTAGAGGCGCTTTACAGGCGCAGTTTTTAGTTAAAAGACGCCCTTAAAGAGCCTCTGCTGTGAAAGGGGTCTAAAAGCGATACTAAATACACACTGTTTAATTTATTTATTTATTTATTTCAGGTACTTATATAGCGCCGTCTAATTTACATTGTCCCTTCTATTTCTGTATATGGATGATGCTACTGTTATTATTTTAATTAAAAAAAATCAAAGTACCCTTTTCCTAATCGATATACAGCTGTTACAGGACCCAGATCTTTCCCAGCCTGCCTGCAGGGAAACATAAACAGGAGGAGCTTCTACTTCTCTGCTACTGGTCAAATGTTCAAAAAAAACAGCCTTTGGAATACAGAGTAAAAATAAATAAATAATATTAATAAATTTGAAATAAAATCTTTATTATTTGTGGAAATAACGTGTCACGCCCCCCCAGCACGTGTCTTAATATAAGAAGGTGAAGCCTCCATCAATCTACATGTAATATCCCACCCCCATTGTGTTTAGCTGGCTAGTGGGCATGGAGGAGGAGGGAGGGTGTGGGCTGTCATTTACCACTGTGTATACACCCACATGTGTGATTCTATAGTTACATAGGCTGCTCAGATTTGACAGGGAGGAAATTGTCAGCATAGAAACGCACTGAAAACTGAGCATGTGCAGAGTTGTCGCCGCAGCTGCAAAATCCCTAGCTGAATTGGGGACATGGACAGAAGGTGGAGATAGAGAACAGCACGATCAACCAGGCATTTTGCAGAATACAGAAAACAAATCTCATAATCTCAGTAACTGAGTGAGTTTATGATGTGGGTTTAGTGACACTTTCATGTGGAGAAGGTAGCTGACCCCAAATTTAAAGTAATTAGTCCACAAAAATGGGATTTATCAAACATGAAACAGGAAAGGAAATAAAAACACAAAGTAGTTTACAAAGAAATGTGAAAGATGTTGAGAAGCTATTCACCTAAATTGCCCGGGGGGGGGGCTGAGTTCATGCTACTGACAGACTATACTGTATATAATTTTTGATTTTGCCCTGTTTTAGTTTAATTCACTGTAAAAAGAGCAATGCAGAGTAGCCCACAGCGATAAGCATCTCATTTTATTAGGCTGGTCATACCATCAAGAACAGAAAATAAATCGTGCTGCTCAGGAAGAAGCAGACCTGATCTGGTCTTGGACAAAATTTCACATTCCAGCCCTCTCTACCATGCACATTCCGGGACTGGATAAATGGCAGGCAGACGTTCTCAGCTGTCAGCAGCTGAATCCGGAAGAATGGGCCCTTCACCCAGAGGTGTTTGCAGACATTTGTCTGTGGATAGAGGGCACCACATAGAGAGACATAGAGAGACCTCTTGGCGTCCAGATTCAACAACAGACTGAACAAGTTTGCGTCACAAACACAGGATCTTCAGGCATTTATGGAACATGTCCTGGTGATTAGTTTTCCCAGATCTATGCCTTCCCTCCACTGCAGCTTATTATTTGCCTTTTGCACAGGATAAAAGTGGACGGCATTCTCGTAATTCCTATAGTACCTGTTTGGCCAAGAAGAATGTGGTATGTAGACACCGTGGGGTTGATTTACTAAAGCTGGAGAGTGCAAAAACTGGTGCAGATTTGCATGCTAGCCAATCAGCTTCTAGTCTCAGCTTGTTCAATCAAGCTTTGACAATAAAACCTTGAAGCTGATTGGTTTCTGTGTGGAGCTGCACCAAATTTTGCACTTTCAAGCTTTAGTAAATCAACCCCCATATATCTGTTGGCAGACGAGTTGTGGGCACTTCCATATAAGCCAGATTTCCTGTCCCAGGGTCCAATTTTCCATCCTGCTTTCCAGTCTCTAGCATGCGTAAGCCCAAGCCCTGGGGGATAGGGGTGTTTCTGACTGTAATGCCTGCCCTCCAGAAGGCTCCAAGAAGATGTACATGGAGAGCCTTTTTCACCTGGCAATAGGCTTGTAAACTTCAGCCTCAACTATATGACATGGGGCGCATTTTGGCTTTTCTCCAGGCTGGTGTGAAGATGTCTCTGGCTTTACGTACTATGAAGTGACAATATATTTCCTGGGGCTGTTCCATTTCAGAGACCTGGGGAGGGTTATATACTAAAGGCAAATCCACTGTGCACTGCAAGTGCAGTCGCTGTAGATCTGAGGGGGACATGCAAGGAAAATTTTAAAAAAATGAATTTTTGATTGGATGATAGAAATCAGCACAGCTTCCCCTCATTTTATATCTTCCCCTCAGATCTACATGACTGCACTTTCAAGTGCACTTGGAGTGCACTTCCACTTGCAGCTTCAGACGACGTCCTATGAAGAAACGCATAAGGCTGGGCTTATTGGTATGCCGCAACGTCACTTCGGTTTGCAATAGATGGCCTGTGGAATGCAAACCGTTTATGTGCATATATATATATATATTTTTACATCTTCTATGAATTTAAGCTTATGGACAATTGTTTACTATGGTCATGAATTTATGAGAGACAACACGGGACTTATTATATTTCATATATTATGTTTATGTTCTTTTTCAGCAACATATATATATATTTTTACCACATAATAAAAACATTTTTTTACCACATAATATAATTTCTTTGGTTTGGTTTAGCACCTAGCACTTTATGAACTCACAAGAAAAGTTGTTTAATATTCGGATTATTATTCACACATATAGAATGGTGAATATTTATTAGTCATCATTAAGATTTTTAGAAAGCGCCATCTACCCCAACCCTCAGAACCCTACATACTGTAAGTATTCACAGCCTTTGCTCAATACTTTGTCGAAGCACCTTTGGCACCAATTACAGCCAATTACATTTTTGGGCAGTTTCTCCCATTCTTCTTTGCAGAACCTCTCAAGCTCCATCAGGTTGGATGGGGAGCGTCGGTGCACAGCCATTTTTAGATCTCTCCAGAGATGTTCAATCGGGTTCAAATCTGGGCTCTGGCTGGGCCACTCAAGGACATTCACAGAGTTGTCCCGTAGCCACTGCTTTGTTATCTTCGCTGTGTGCTTAGGGTCGTTGTCCTGTTGGAAGATGAACCGTCGCTCCAGTCTGAGGTCCAGAGCTCTCTGGAGCAGGTTTTCAAGGATGTCTCTGTACATTGCTGCATTCATCTCTCGATCCTGACTAGTCTCCCTGTTCCTGCCGCTGAAAAACATCCCCACAGCATGATGCTGCCACCACCATGCTTCACTGTAGGGATGGTATTGGCCAGGTGATGAGCGGTGCCTGGTTACCTCCAGACAAGTCGCTTGCCATTCAGGCCAAAGAGTTCAATCTTTGTTTCATCAGACCAGAGAATATGGTTTCTCTGAGACCCCTGAAAGTCCTTCAGTCCTTTGGCAAACTCCAGGCGGACTGTCAGGTGCCTTTTAGTGAGAAATGGCTTCCGCCTGGCCACTCTACCATACAGGTCTGATTGGTGGAGTGCTGCAGAGATGGTTGTTCTTCTGGAATATTCTCCTCTCTCCACAGAGAAACACTGGAGCTCTGTCAGAGTGACCATTGGGTTCTTGGTCACCTCCCTGACTAAGGCCCTTCTCCCCCGATCATTCAGTTTGGCCCGGCGGCCCGCTCTAGGAAGAGTCCTGGTGGTTCCAAACTTCTTCCATTTACGGATGATGGAGGCCACTGTGCTTCAATGCTGTAGAAATGTTTCTGTACCCCTGATCTGTGCCTCACTACAATCCTGTCTCGGAGGTCTACAGACAATTCCTTGGACTACCTGGCTTGGTGTGTGCTCTGACATCCACTGTTAACTGTGGGACCTTATATAGACTCCAAAGTGTAGAAACATCTCAAGGATGATGAGTGGAAACAGGATGCACCCGAACTCAATTTTGAGTGTCATGGCAAAAAGGCTGTGAATACTTATTTACATGGGATTTTTTGTTTTTTTATTTTTAATAAATTTGCAAAGATTTCAAACAAACCTCTTTCATGTTGTCATGATGGGGTATTGTTTGTAGAATTTTGAGAAAAATAATGAATTTACTCCATTTTGGAATAAGGCTGTAACATAGCAAAAAGTGAAGCACTGTGAATACTTTCCAGATGCACTGTACATGACTGATTGTTCTGGTGACAATAGTCAAACTTTAACTTTCACTTAATTCCTAGGAAATTGGAAATAGTCTTGCAGGTAGGCACACAGGTGCCAATGAAAACTTGACAGGGGTCATTTGTCCCTGCATCCTGATCTAAACAATCACTTGTAAAGGGATAACTGCTGTTACCTGATAAGGAGTGTGGGACATGGGGACCTCCAGCTGTCAAGCACCCTGTATACATCATCTCTTCCTGCAGCAGTTGTTCCCACAGACCATTAGAGGGAGCCAAAGGAAAAAACAGTTTACAGCAGTCCATCTCTTGTCTTCCTTTCAGCTCCCTATAAAAGTGACCACAGCTACTGCAAGAACAAGAAATGAGAGGTCCCCCTATGTGTAAAAACGTGAGGCTGCAGAGAAACATAGGGCTAAAGAATAACTACTGGCAGTATAATAAATAATTTACTGTGCAAGAGATAATGAAGCTTTGTAAAAACTAGAAATTCTTATCACTTGCAGACATTGCCAAACATGCAGGCTATTTTTCGCAATCAATCTGTATTTGTTCCCTACTTGATACAGAAATGATCGCAGTTTCCACACTACATGTGCAATGCATTATTTTACTGGGCAAGCCGGGAAAGTAAAGTTGCACTTGGTCCCTGTAATCCATTATCCCAACAGGGACAGACAGATCTGTTGTTATTTACCATTCTCCATAGATCTGCAGTATGATCACACTAAATTGTTAATATTTTATACAGATTTGTTTCTATTCATAACAGACCCTTATTCACTCTTTACACTGTGCTGTTAATATCTCTGGTCATTTGCAGATCTCCATTAAAACAACTATCTATACCAGCTGAACCTTAGTAAAACAGTTTATTACACATATAGTATATGAACTGCCAAAGGTTTAGTACATTTGTCTAGCCATTTTTGTGATTTATGAGGTGGGCTGCCATGATTCTAGAATGGTAAATAAGCGCCTGGGTGGACCTTTATCTTAGGACAGGTTGGGGGGGGGGGGGGGCATGGTTAAGCTTTCCTTTTGAAAAGAACCTGTAATTTCAGTGGTTAAAAATAAATTTTTTGTTTATTTTAGTACTACATCCAAGCCCCATGTTCCTAATCCTAGGACTAGTGGACTGGTTGCGCTGAATCCAAGATTGACATCATTATTTAAGAAGGAATTTTCCATCTGATCCATTTCTTCTCTTACAGTCACCCTATGGAAAGATTTTTACCAACGCTTAACACATTGTGCCCAACCCGGGGCTTGCTCTGCTCTCTACTGGAGGATCCGTCAATTGTTGTCATTTGAATACAATATGTCTTTATCGCACTGTCACAGGACGCATTATTGTGTATGTCCTTATTAGTAAATATGGGATCCTGTTTATATAGAAATGGGAAACTATGTCTAGAGGATTGCCACATGTACCAGTGCTAGTGTCAACCCTATTTGGGAAGAGGGGGTATACCCTCTGGTAAACAATACTAAGGCTCTGATGGAGTCCCCTTAAACAAAACACTCCAAAGTTTATTAAAATTGTGAAAATACAAATAAAAATCTAAAACCATGTGATGTGGAACGTGTGGATAGTTCCTCGTATCACCAACCTTTGTATCCACCCAACTGTGGGTATAGTTGGCTGTTACTCAAACATCCAGGAGTGTCCCGACCTCACTGTGCTGCAGGGATGAAACAATCCAACTGTGATCCACCCACAGCTGTGTGCGGGGGAAGGGGAGGAAGATGTCAAAAGCCAGGACCCAGATGGCAGTGTGTGGAGGATCGGCTGGAACACTTAATTCAAGAAGGAATATAGATGCACAGAGATATCCCTAATCCATCAGGGGGGGAAGCAGAGCTCAACCCCACATGGGGTTCCCACTGGCCGTGGGACCACCATGCACGTGGGCAATGGGAGCAACAGGACTTGTCTGGAGGTAACCAGGGCAGCAGCCTTGATAGCAGATGGGACGAGCCGGATAGGAGGTGAGCTGGGACCAGCTATCAGCTCTCGAGCGTGACATCACCCGCTCTCTGAACCCAGTGCCGGAGCGAGGCTAAGAACTCCAGGGAGGTGGAACATGAGGGTGGAGGCAAGGCTGTTGTCATGATAACACCTTTCCGGGCGTGGCCCTTCCTCAGGTCAACTCTACAAACTACATTTTAGATCTACAATCTACATTTTCCCAATCCCAAAAAGATAGGATGATCCTTTTTATTGAAATAAGCTATATTGGCTTGCAAATACCAGGAAAGAGGCTACAAGCTTCTCACTAGATGGTACAGAACCCTTTTCATCCTCCATCACAACGCCAGAGATGCTTGGAAACAGATGGGACTCTTTTACATATCTTTTGGGAATGTTCAAGATTGAAAGAATTTTGGGATATGGTTGAACAAACAATTCAAACCCTTATAAGTATGTCTCTTGAATGGAGCCCAGCAGTACTATACCTGCTGCATGATACTCCCCTATCTGTCAAAAACTATAAACATTCACTCTTGAAACATATTCTCAACGCAGAAAAACCTGTATCCCTGCTTTATGGAAGCAGTCTTCACCCCTGAAAAAACTATATGGCTGGCCAGAATTACAGAGATTCAACAAATGGAGAATCTCACGTTAGCAATGAAGGATCAATATGAAAAATATTGGTGAACCTGGATGCCTTTTTCAGATCAAACCATCTTAACATCTTCATAGAGAGATCAACTAACCCTTTCTTTTCCTACCAGGCACCAATAGTGCTCCTTGGGGTACAGATGGAGAGGGGGCACCTATTCATTCTCCATTTTTCCTGGTTCTTCCCCACTCCACTTGCTATCTTAATTTTTTCCTCTCCTCTCGCCTCTCCTTTTATTTTATTTTTTCTTCTTTCTTTATTTCCTTTTCCCCCTGCCCTTCGCTTTATAGGGGGTAGAGCGATCCTTTGGGGAACTGTCCACACGTGGACTATAAGGCCCCTTTTACGTGGGGCGAATCCGTTTGACGGACTCCTCTTGCTCGGTGGGGATCGATCCGCTGAGCAGGCGGATGACAAGTCCGTCTCCGCTTACTGTGCTGAGACGGACTTGTCAGAGTCCCGCTCTCCTCTATGGGGAGATCGGATAAAAATGGACCACCGATGATCCGCCAGATGGAAAATAGGACCACCATCCGCCTGGATTTGGCGGACAGGATCAGATAGCAGCAAGTGTCAGCTGACATCCGCTGCTTCATAGGGGTGAATGAAGCGTCCAATCAGGTCCGAATGAAAAACTGACAGGCGGACCTGATCGGACAGTCCGTGTGAAAGGGCCCTAATACATCTCTCGCCAAGTAAACCACTGTTTTTTTATTTTAATCCTGCAAGGCAATGTGAAACTTACCTTAAAGCAAAGCTCTCAAGTGATGCGCTGTCACCGCTAAAGGCCCTTCCATCTTCACCCGGTCTTCCTTCTGAGTTCACGGACTCCGGCTGTGTGAGTGGCCGGAGCCGCAATGACATCATGCATGCAGGAGCCTCAATTTACAGCACAGGTCTATGGAGGAGTGGCACGGTATGCTGTTCCTTCAGAGTGCATGTGCCAGTGGCATCACCAGCTGCATCAAAAGCAAATATCTCCTAAACGGAGCACGTTTAAGAGATATTTAGTATATCTTACTATAGGCTTACCTACAGGTAAAAGTCATGCATGGGAGTTTACTCTCATTTAAATTGATAAAGAGATATAAAAGAAGCAGCAGTCCTTCATTTCTGACATACTTTTTTTTATATAACAATGCCTAAAAAAAAAACAGTATGTCAATTCCCCACGTGCCTGTGGTTTACCACGCAAGGAAAAAAGGGGGTGTACACAGGGTCACGGCCTTTGAGATGCAAAACAGGGCCCCACCCTTACAATCAGTACATTTTACATTTCAGTTCTATGTATGGCTATCTCTCTTGTTCGTTGTGCAATATGGTTTTATTTTCTTGTGAATAACCGGCAATGTCAAGTACTGTCACATTTGTCTGTACTGTCACTTCTCTTAAATAAAGAATTTAAAAAAATGTGTTTACTTTTATCTTTGCTGAAATAAAACAAAATGACTAATGGGGTTCTCAGCAAAATAATACATAAATGGCCCTGGTGATTGTTATTCTGCTCAGTAACAGAATGCTGACACAGAAAAGCCCGCTGATAAAGACTGGGGACTCTAATCTCCAATCCACATGGTTGATTAAACCGTAGAGCAATAACAAGGGCTGGAGTTTGGACTTTCTACATTCAACATTGCTCCTTCTCAATATCACGATCTGCTATTTACCACTCAGAAAGCAGATGATTTTTGATAAGTGTAGCACAGGACAGTGGAGGGGATACCACAGTCAGGACTGGATCCAGAAAATGAAAAAGTATCATTGTCAGAGAGTGCTTATAGGTCATTCTCAACCCAGCAAAATATCTTCTTTTCTTAAAGTGCACCTGACCCTAGATCACTGTGGACATTAAACTATTTACATATTCTTAACACGTAGTCGAATTAAAGCGTAATTCCACTTTTGTTGAGAAAAAAACATTCCCCTCTGGGTGATCTATGTACATTGCAGGGATTATAACAAAATTTGTTGCAGATTCCTACCGTTTATTATTCTGAAGAAATTCCTGTGTGTTCCTCTGTGCCCCTGTGTTCAGTGAGTCTAATGGGAGTGGGTTCACAATTATCAATCAGCTGTGCACCTGCAGGCCTCTAATGAAGAAAATTGCAAGGTCTGCATACCTTTAGATGTGATTTTCATTCTGTGTACAGAACTCCTCCAGGTAGCCATATTTTATTGCATTTTCAGAAAATTAGTGACTGCAGATTGAAAAGGAAAGGTAATGTTTAATAACATTCAATTACAATAGGACTTGTGCCATAATTGTATATGCTATATTATTTTTTTCTTTAATTGCTATTTTTTACCCATGAAAGTGAAGTTAACCTTTAAAACAAGCCATTACTGACCTCTCTAGCTGCTTTAAAAGTGAAGGCATTTATTCTCTAAGTTCCTCAATGGTCACAGCAAACACCCTAGAGCAGCGGTCGCCAAGCAGTGGTCTGTGGACCACTGATAGTCCACAAGAAAAGTTTGGTGGTCCCCAGGGGTCCTGCCTCTAATCAACATCGTGGCAGATATATACCGCCCAATGTTGTTTCCAGTGTTGTTCTCAATGCATTGACAACCAATGCTTCCTCCATAGTTCCGGTTCCTGTGAAATCAGAGGGAGGCACCAGGAGTAGTGCAGAGAGCGGGTGGTGAAGGAGGGGACTTCCAATGGCTGATCCAGCGCCAATCACAGACTGGGGGAGGGGGGGTATGGAGCTCGAGCACATGGCTCGTATTTGGCGAGTGGAAATTAGTGGAGGCTGAGTGTGGAGCAGGGGCGGACTGGGCTATCAGTTTCCTGGCTGATCGCTTCTGGCAGAAGTGGTGTGGAGGGGCTGCACTGATGTCCTGTAAAAAAGACCACACCACTTCTGCTAGAAGCGATCAGCCAGGAAACTGTCAGAAGGATCGGGCGGCCAGATCACGCAGAGCGGGGATCTCCCACTGAGATGCGGCTTCTATATGAATAGCCACGCTGTCAAACAAAGTCCCGCCTCCTGGATCGGTATTGGACAAGTGTGCTGTCTATTAGAATGGCCAGTCCAGGAGGACCTTTATTTGACAACGGCTGGCTATTCACTTAGAAGCCACATCTCAGTGGGAGACCCTCGCTCTGTGGCATCTGGCCATCAGATCCTCCCGATGAGCAATGATATGCTATGCTGCACTGGTGGGCAAGGATATGCTGCACTGGTGGGCAAGGATATGCTGCACTGGTGGGCAATGATAGGCTGCACTGGTGGGCAATGATAGGCTGCACTGGTGGGCAATGATAGGCTGCACTGGTGGGCAATGATAGGCTGCACTGGTGGGCAATGATATGCTGCACTGATGGGCAATGATATGCTGCACCAATGGGCACTGAAATGCTGCACTTATGGGCACTGATAGGCTGCACTGATGGGCAATAATAGGCTGCATTTATGGGCACTGATAGGCTGCACTGATGGGCTTTGATAGCCTGCACTGCTGGCCACTGATAAGGATGCACTGATGGCCACTGATATACTGCACTGATGGCCACTGATGAGGCAGCAATGATGGGTACTGGTGGGCACTGATGAGGCTTGCACTGATAAGGCAGCACTGGTATGCTGCACTGATGGACACTGATAGGCTGCACTAATGGCATTGATGGGAGTATACTGATGGGCACTAATGAGGCTGCACTGATGGGTACTGATATACTTCATGTTAATATTGTTAAAGTTGTTGTTAATATTTATTTTTGGAACTTCATTTTGTATAAAACATTTAAAGCAGAGTTCCACCCAGATTTTTTATTTTTTTTTGGCATCCACTCTTTTAATACTAAATAGATGTAACCTTTTGTTATCTTAATTTAAAACCGCCTAGTAATTACATGTATTTTTTACTTACAATTTTGTTTCTCTCACCGCTGGACTTTTCCAATTTAGGTGAGGGCACCTGAAGCCCATCCATAGTCTCCTGGCATCTCTTCCTGAAAAAAGTGCATGGTGGGTAACCATCATGCACGCCTCAATCTCGATCCGCCTTCAATCGTGTCATTTCCTGTCTGGAAATAACACAATTTTACAGTACAGGGAAGCCCACTGACTCCTAGGAAATGATGAGTCACATCTCCCAGGAGGCCAGGGGAAGCAGGAAGTGAGGAGAAGAGCCTAGGACCTAATAGGGGCAGATTACAGAGACCACCTAGCAACAAGCGACTTAGGGTGAGTATAAAACATTTTTTTCCTTCAAAGGTAAGTCTATATAGGCAAAGGACTTGAATGATGTAAAAAAAAATTCTGTGTGGAACTCTGCTTTAACAGTGTAATTTCATGAGATAATTTACGAGGACGTGTTCAGGGGCGGACTTAGGGGCGGGACAGTGTAGAGCTTAGGTGGGGTAACTAGTGGCAAGTAACTCTTAAGGCCTGGCTAGTGGCTCAGGACTTTAAATGTTGAGCCCTGGTGTATAAGGCATGTACATTTCATGTTAGTGTTCCACGGGATTCAAAATTGTGAGTTTAGTGGTCCGTGAGGTCCCAAAGGTTGGCGACCGCTGCTCTAAAGTCAGTTTCAGTAGGTTTTAAAATCTGAAATCCAGCCTTCCCTTCCATATTGCACAGTTGTACAGGATCCCTTCCTGTACTGGAATTGCTTACTCTAAGCTTCTCACAATGTGCATTGGAAATTAAGAACTGCCAAGATCTGTTCTCATAGAAAAAAAAGCTAAGGTATCAATGAATGTGTTGTGAATGTTGAAAATTATTCTTTCTACAGTGCTTTTAGATATAGAGGTGAGCGATGGCTTGTTTTAAAGGATAGGTTCAGGTTTCATAACATGTTACATGTTATACCCATATCCAGGGTGTAAGTAACATGTTACTAAACGAGCAGCCCCCGCACCCCCTGATCCTCCATTGTGACAGCAGGCCAGTGATCTTCACCCCACACCTGCTGTCACAATATTTAAAAAGCACGGCCGTGTGGGGCTTCGCCCACCTGGCCGTGTCATTTATGCAGTTCTGTGAATGCAGTCCTAAAGGGGTTAAAGTGTATGTTAACCATAAACTCCTCTTTTTTTGGTCTGTGAAATATACCATTAAAAGTGTTTTACATAATTACATAGTAGGTCTGGTTGACAAAAAGACACAAGTCCATCCAGCTCACCCCACACAGAAAAAAAACACACACAAATAAAAAACCTTCATATTCACAATCCTATACCAAACAGCTGATCCAGAGAAAGGCAAAAAAAAAAATAGAAACAATAAAGCATGAAATACTAGTTTGATAAAGTCATAAAATACCTTCATGTGTTCCCTGCTTGTGCTGACTGGTATCAGTTACATTGGTTCAGCTATCTGTGAGGTCTACAAAACCTTGCCTGTATGTTACTGAGATTCGGAGAGGGCTGGGTTCTGCAGTCCAATCTGGTTTCTATTTTCCTGATAGAAAATTGTGAGGGGGCGTGTCACCGTAGGGCAGGAAGTGTGTTACTGACAGGCTCACCAGGTGAAAATAAAGGAAAAAAGGCTTGACAAATGCAGCCAACACACCTAAGGAAGTAAGCTGCAATATAATAAGATTTTGGTATTCATAGAAAAACCTTTTTGTTGAAGTGCACTGAGGGACACAAAGTCATTAACTGTTGGGTTATACTACCACCTAGAGGAGGACTGGACACTGACAAAAAAATGTTATGCAGCCCAGGTTAACCCCTCCTACTACCAGCATGCCTTAGTTTTGTAGCAAAGCAGTATAAAGAGCATGATCACAAACATAGATGGCTGGGACCTCTGTCCCTCAGTGGACTTCAAGGAACGTATTTTCTACAGTAAGTACAATAATCCTATTTTTTCAAGTCTAATAAGTGATACCACAAAGGTCATTAACTGTCATGACATCCAAAAGCAGTGCAACTGAGGAGTGGGCAACGATAAAACACTAACAAGTCCATTAAATTCAACCAAACTGAAGACTGCAGCTCAGAGAGTTGCCTGAAGGGCCTGAACATTCACCTGGTAATATGTGGAAAAACGTGTGAACAGGTGACCAGGTGTCAGCCTTGCAAATCTTGGAAACAGTGACCTGTCCTTTTACTTCCTATCCCATAGACGCACCAAGAAGTGAGAGTAATTCTTCCCATAATGAGGTTAAAAATGTCACAGGGTTCACTCATTTGTAATGAAACAAATGCAGAGTATACATATTTGTCTCTCTGCCTGGAGGGTTTGTTTGCGTCCCCCAAAAAATGTATAGCATCAGCCGCCACTGCCCCATCGGAAGATCTGCAAGTCTAAAACATTGTATTTCATATTAAATTTCTGTCTCGGGGACAATGAGTACAGGGACAGCAATGAAACCCACACAGGGGTTCCAATCATTAACGACTCTACTCAAAACTAACAAAAAAAAAATTTGACTAGACATACACTTGGGGGGTCTTCCAACGGCATTTGGTTTAAAAAAAAGTGTTAAATCCCAGGAATCAAAATACATGTAATTGAAGCATTATACATTTGTAAATGTATATAAAAAGTCAAACGTATATATTTCTCCAATGTGTTTGCACGGTAGAACGATGCTCTTTGGTCCCATGTTTGAAATAAGAGAACAGTTTGGCTCCCAAAATGCAGCTTCAATTCCCACAATGCATTCCTCAAATGTTTCACTGGGTTTATAGTGCATTTCCACAATTTTATTGGAGATGGTTACATATGTTGACCGCACAGAAACAGATGTGGACATAAACTCAGTACACTGAAGATATTAGATTTTTCTTTTGTACTTACACATAAATAGAGCATGGGAAGTGTTTACTATGCGGCCTGCAGGGTGCTGCTCAGCCTCTGGTTGATATCCTAAGCTTAGACAGGGCTACCCAGTGAAGCTCTCCAGGTGGCACTTGTTGTAGGTAAGCACGTTATCTGCTTAAACTTCTGAAAAAGAGTGAGTGAGGGGTGGGTGATGATATAAAAGGATAAGTGAATTTATCCTTTAATTTGCTATCATTGTGTTCTGACAGTTTAAATCTGACAATTGCAGAGAGAGGGGATTCAACATTGGGCAGGTCATTGACAGACAGACGCCTTACAAAAGCCTTTAAGTTGGAAAGTGTTGGGTCTTTTCTGGTTCATTTTTTATTGCAGAAATAGTATTAAAACATACAACAATGTCAGAAGCACCTAGACTGCTCACGCAGGGGCTAGAACTGGCGCATAGAAAACAGAAGATACACAACATAAACAGAGGAGGGAAGCCTCCTGTCTAAACAACCACAAAAATGCTGAGCGTAAGATACGTATTTTGGGATAACCCCATTAAGTACAAAAATAACCAGGACAAACATGTAATAACTCTGCATTGAAATCGTCCTGGGCATCTGTTGGCAATTGAGAAGGGGAGAACAAAGAGGAAAGTCATGAAAAAAAGGGAGGGGGACTAGGTGGGGGGAGAGAAGGAGTAGGGGACCCGGGACCACTTAGGAACATAGGTGTGCGCAGCCTATTGCATTAGGGTGTGCACCCCAAGGCTCACACACTTACAGTATATGCATGTGTGTGCATGTGTATATATACTGACAGGGTCAGTAGGGCAGAGATTGGTGTCAGTAGGTTTTATTTTTATTTTATTTTTTAATATTTTTTTTACAATTTTATTTCTTTTATTATTATTTTTTTTTTTTACAATTTTTTTTTAGCAGCCCTGTTTGGGGACTTTGGTGAAATATCAGGGGTCTAAATAGGGGGAATCTGTGCCACACGGTGTAATTAGGGTGTGCCTGTGCAAACCTGGCACACCCTGTGTGCATGCCTATGTTTAGGAAACCGGTCAGAGCCAACCCATACTAGCCAGGGAGAGTTCAGGGAAGGCATATGTCAGCCATGGCTCCCAACCTTTAAGGAACTTGGCATGCATGTCTTTAAGTATACTAGACATTTGTTCATTGCCCATCATGGCCGTCAAGCCGTTTTTCACTCCCTGAAAAGGGACTATGGGATTCTTCCATGCCCGAGCAATCATCTTTTTGGCCAGATAGGCTGCCAATTTCTGCTGACGACCAAACGAACCCGGGATAGTGAGAATTTAGCCTCTTTTCGGACATTCAAATGGAACAGAGAATATAGCAAACCAAACACTCAAGACCATAATCCCACCAACCGCAGGCAGGTCCTCCAAGTATGTATAATATCCCCACGATGGCCACATCTTCGGAAACAGTGATCACTAGAGGTCGGGTAGGTATGGGCAATACGTGCTGGAACCCAATACCACCACAACAGCACTTTGTACACTGCCTGTAAGGTGGCAGTATTCAAGGAACATTTAGCTACAGAAGTCCAGGCTCCAAGTGCTAGATCTTTTTCAACCCGAACCTTCAGGACAGCAAGCTGCTGCAGTGTCATACAAGAGTTCAGTCATCTCTACACTACAGCATAGATCCAGCTGCCATAGTAAAGCCAGACTCCTAGGCGCAAGTATTTTATTTTATTTACTTCAGCTACTTATATAGCTCTGTCAATTTACCGCAGCGCTTTACATATATATTGTACATTCACATCAGTCCCTACCCTCAAGGAGCTTACAATCTAATGTCCCTAGCTCGCATTCTTACATACACATACTAGGGCCAATTTAGACAGGATCCAATTAACCTACCAGCATAGCATGTCTTTGGAGTGTGGGAGGAAACCAGAATACCCCGAGGAAACCCACACAAGCACAGGGAGAACATGCAAACTCCAGGCAGGTAGTGTCATGGTTGGGATTCGAAACCAATGATTTTTTTGCTGCTAGGCAAAAGTGCTATCCACTACACCACTGTGCCGCCAAGTAAAAAAAAAAAAAATCACCTGACATGTTCCTAGACTAGAGCTTATTTGTTAAAGTCCTCGTCCTAATTCAGGCTCTACAACTCAGTCAGATAATCAGCATACTGTAATTATTAAGGTGGAAGTAAACACCCTTGTATGATTCTTACCTATAGGTAAGCCTATAATAGGGCTTACCTATAGCTACAGTAAATATCTCCTAAACTTGCGCCATTTAGGAAATATGTACTTTAGATGCAGCCAGTGACATCACCGGCGCATGTGCTCTGAAGGAACAGCATACCCGTGCCATTCCTTCAGAATCGTGCCATAAACAGCAACAGTCATTCAAATCGCCAAAGCCCGCAAACACGGAAGGAAGAGCGGGTGAAGATGGAAACGCTTTCAGCGGTGACAACTCACCGCTGGAGGACTTCGTTTTTAGGTAAGTCTGTCGTAATGTGCTAGTATGTGTTGCATAATAGCACATTATGACTTAACCACTTCAGCTCCAGAAGGTTTATTCCCTCTTTATAAACAGGCCATTTTTTTGATACGGTATGGAGTTACTTCAACTGACAATTGCATGATTGTGCGACACTGTACCCAAATAAAATTGATGTCCTTTTTTCCTACAAATAGAGCTTTGTTTTGGTGGTATTTGATCACCTCTGCGGTTTTTATTTTTTGCTCTATAAACAAAAAAAAGACCAGACAATTTAAAAAAAAAAAAACAATATTTTTTATTCTCTGCTATAAAACATATCCAATAAAAAATTGCAAAAAATCTAGTTTCTTCATAAATTTAGGCCAAAATGCATTCTGCTACATGTTTTTGGTAAAAAACAAAAAACAATAAGCGTATGTGGATTGGTTTGCACAAAAGTTATAACGCCTTCAAACTATGGGATATTTTTATGGAATTTTTTTTTACTAGTAATGGCGATGTTCAGCGACTTATAGGGGGGCTGCGACAATGCGGCGGACAAATTGGACACCAAACGACAATTTTGACACATTTTTGGGGACCAGTGACACTAATACACTGATCAGCAGTGGTGGCTGGCGAAGTTTTAGGATGGGGGGCGCAAGACCCCACACCCTTCCTTTTTGACCCCTTCTACTTCTCATAAGCCCCACCCCTTATAGAATCCACCCACTCCGTCCCCTGTATTCCACATATTGTGTCAGAAGTACACAGCTCAGCATCACAGGACACAGTATACAGCTCAGCATCACCGGACACAGTATAAAGCACATGGAACGTTTTGACGGGATGGTAAAGGCAATAGTTACACACTCAGGTATCAAAAATAAAAATACATTTATTCATAAATTTGTTAAAATTGATATCATAACATCACAGTTTTGGGTACAGTAATATACAGAAAAATGCAAAGACTCCACAGGGTTACACTGTAGCAATTCCTCTAATACAGGTAAGTTGCCTATGCTGCTTCCAATCAATATCCTACGTTTCGACTGCGAACAGTCTTCCTCAGGGATTGTAGGTTGGTATGCAGATAGCGATGATTGCTCTAATGTTGAAAATAGTGATAATTAAAATCACACATACAGGGAGTGCAGAATTATTAGGCAAGTTGTATTTTTGAGGAATAATTTTATTATTGAACAACAACCATGTTCTCAATGATTCCAAAAACTCATTAATATCACGGATTATTAAGACGTGAGGGACATACACACTAAAATTAATAGTGATAAAAGTTGTAATCTCGTTAGTAGCGATAGACGTATGGTTGGATGTTAGGGACTCCTTCTGACAAGCGTCAGCTTTGCATCCTATAACTAACCTTCGTCGTATCCGTTGAATGGACATAATCTCCTTAACGATGTCACATTGGGACACCTCAGAAACGTAAAAAGACATATAATGACATGGGTTTTGACACTACAATACTATAGTTAAAATTGTTTAAATACTTATTTACATAAAAATAAAAACTATGGACTCACACA
>BLSH010482092.1:1507599-1517741 GCA_018402905.1 Glandirana rugosa | reverse complement strand
AGAAAGAAAGAAAGAAAGAAAGAAAGAAAGAAAGAAAGAAAGAAAGAAAGAAAGAAAGAAAGAAAGAAAGAAAGAAAGAAAGAAAGAAAGAAAGAAAGAAAGGAAAGAAAGATGGAAGGATAGCAGGCCCAGATCCTACACCACAATAGCAATATGTGTATTCCAGAAAGTCTAACAATCAGAAGATAAAGCTACTTCAAACACCTGCTGTTAGCGCTTCAATCATCCCAGCACCATGGTTGGTATGGTGTCAGGATGATTGAAGCGCATTATTTTTGTCATTACATTGTAATATAAAATTAAACAGTTCAACTCACCATAATGCAGAATATTATATCAGGTGTGTCCCCAGCAGCGTGCCTCCTTATATTAGATGTGTCCCTAGCGGAGTGCCTCCTTACATCAGGTGTGTCCCCAGCAGCGTGCCTCCTTACATCAGGGTGTCCCCAGCAGCGTGCCTCCTTATATCAGGTGTGTCACCAGCAGCATGCCTCCTTACATCAGGTCTGTCCCAGCGGAGTGCCTTCTTGCATCAGGGTGTCCCCAGCAACGTGCCTCCTTACATCAGGGTGTCCCCAGCAGCGTGCCTCCTTATATCAGGTGTCCCCAGCAGTGTGCCTCCTTACAACAGGGTGTCTGTGGCCTGCTGTTTTATTTGGCCTCCGCGCTATTTACTAGCACTGGAGGCAGGGAACAACCAAGAGGCGGAGCTTTGGTGGCAATGAAAGCGGGTGACAATATAAATTGCTCCACCTCTTGGTCCTTCCTCACCGCTGGACTCCAGTAAAATGGTGACGGAGACAGGGCCAGCGCCGGCCATGGACCATGTGGCGAAGGAATCAGGAAAACCCGGAATTCTCGGGACATTTCCCAGGAATCGGTTAGACCGAGAAAAAGGTCTAAATCCCGGAAATTTCCCGGAAATTTGGAAGTGTTGGCAAGTATGCTGTAGCTGTACATTGAAGCTCTGACATGAGGAAGCAAAGCCCCGCCTTCACCAGAAATGCAGCCAACTTCTAACTTCCTGTAGTGAGCTGACATCGCTGTCTCTGCTATCATTTTTTGTGCAAACGTGGAGATTTACTTTAGGTCAACACTTGGTAAGGCCGGCCATACACTGTGCAAATTTCTTTCCTGTAACCACAGTCAGTGTTGACAGGGGAACTACTGTAACCAAACTGGACTGGAAGTTGGCGCTGCTCAAATACAATAATTATATTAGAGTAAAATATGATTATCATATGATATGTTTTAAAGTGATCAGGTGCAACTGTGCAAAAATCCAAAAAACAAACATAAAATCCAATCTGTAAAATGAACCCTCTAATACAAATTAATATAAGTATGATATTAAGTGTGAGTATATTAATGAATGTGAGACGTGCAATATTGAATAAAATATAAATGAAAAATAATAAAGGCAAAAGTGTGTGTCGTAGGTAACTAAAGTGTCATTCATTAAATAATTACAAATATAAGGTGACTTTGTGCTAGACAACCCCAACATTCATCTATTGATATTATCTTGGTAGATCAAGCCCTTAGGAACACTTATATATATATATATATATATATATATATAGCACCATTAATCATATATGCTTCATGTATATCAAACCCCTTGGTGTAGTTGTAGTCATCCAAAGGGGACAGCCCAAACCTATAATGTCCTCATAACAACTTGAATAACTCTTGTAGTAGTATCTAACCACCCACAGGTGGCGACAAAAATGGTGAATAATTGTTCAAAAAAACTCTAATCATATAATAATAGTTCAAGTTCATATCATCACTGTCAATCCCTCCAAAAAGTGCTCTGTGCATAAAAGAAGTTTTCTTCAGATCTTTTTCTAGTACAAGGCACGCGTGCTCCCCTCAAGGTCCCCTCCTTGCCAGAAAACGCCACCCCTGCAGGGGTAAAGCGCTCGGACGTATCTCCGGTGAAAAGGCTTATCCTAGTAGAGGGACTAGGAGGGAGAAATCACCTGCACGCTCCTGATTGGGGGGTGGGGGAGTATGTGATACGTACGCTACCCCTTGCTGGTCTCTGTAATGATTAAGCTCGCTATTTGACGAGTGAAACGCATCTACCTGTATACCTGTACCTGCATTGCCTGTATGAATAAATTGCAAGCTTGATATTCATCCGTGGAGTGCCGCTATACTTTTCTTCTACTGTGCACGGCGGCGAGCCGAGGCTGGCACCCGGATCCATTTACAGGTTTTCTCCTCTGCCAGACTGGAGCAGCGTTCCTTTTTCTCTCATGCCCCTCGGGAAAAGACAGTGATTATTGCTAGTGGCTATAACAGCCAATAGCAATAATCGCAAGTAAATCCGACAGGCTGGTTGTATCCAGTCCCTCCCCCTCTCCTCTTTTGTTCACTGATCATCTGTTGTGGCCAATTTTGCAAAGCAGAGTTAGCAGAAGTTCTGATTCCTCCCGCTCTTTCAGGGAGACACTTCCCAGATTTCCTTCAACGAGGGAAGATGGGAGTGTTTTGTCATCCATCCTCCCCTTCCTTCCCTCATTCCATGTGGGTCTGGTTGCATCTGCCGGCCCTTCGGTCCGATCGATGTGACTGGCCTGTCATTCTTTCTCCTCCCATTCCATCTTGGAGACCTATCGCTGCTTTGCCCTCTCTCCCTGAATCTTTCCTCTGGTTAGAGGACTTCCCAAGATGAAGGATACTGACTCTTGGCGCTGACACGTGACGTCATCGCGTTTTCGTTGACTCCGCGCATGCGCAGTAGTCCCGAAAGCGTTCACGATCAGCTGGTGAGGTCAGATGCCGGCAGATTCGGAGTGTGCTACTTAAATGGTGGCTGTGAGCAGAGTGCTCACAGCACCTGACACTGGGGGAACGCTGAGGACATTCTGGGAAGTACTTTAAGGTAATTTGGATGGCGTTCATGGGTTATCTTTCTCTTTCTCAGTGTCCCCACCATGTGGGGGAACACTGTGAGAATTTCCCTTTTTCCCTTTTCTTTGCTCCCCCTCAGACATGTGTGCTTATTGGACTTCACTTTTGTTATCCTTTCCCTTAGCGGAGATGGTTCTCCGTTCACTTGGAAGATCTCAGGTCTCAGTGGAGCTATCTCCACCTGGAGTATCTTAAGACACCTCTCTCAGACTGACCTTCATTCCCCATTTGATGTATGTGTCTCTGGAGCTTTCTGTATGAATTCTACTATTTTTGTAAGTACCATCATGCTCAATATATGGATCCCTAGTTATTTGTAGTCATCCTTATCCCAACCTCTCTCCCTTTGCCGTGTCCTTATTTCTGACAATCCCCCCTTCCCTCCCTTTTTTCAGATGCTTAGACTCTGCAAGCTGACTCTGGGACTTAGGATTTTGTATATGGATATTTCCATAAATATTTTGTAGTGGTTGCACACACACTGCAGTCTCTATATAGGATCTCTGCGCTCTATTTCCATCAGACCTCCTTAGTTCCTGGGCAGTGGAATCCTTTATTCTCTCTTCATTTATATATGAGGTGAGTTTTTTGCAATAATATATGAATTTATCCAGCTCTATTGGACCAATACTTGTAATATAGGATTCAGTGACAATTATATTAGGTTTAATTGTAAAGAGCAATATTTTTCATTTTCTCTCTTTCCATCATGTATTGACATGTGCTACAATATGGATTCACTATTTTACAGCCATGTTCTATAATGATTAATTTTCTGTTTTCATATAGGTTTAGAACATTTGTAAACCTTGTTTTTCCTGATAAAGCATATCGTGAAACATGTTGAACTAACAGCCACCATGACAAGTTCTCTTACATTAATGATAGATTCTATAATTGGTAACGCTTGCAGTTATCATGTGAGAAGGCAAAAACTGTGAAACCCTATGATTTTATTGTATTTAATAAAGGATTTTCTATTTTTCTAATGTTTGTTTGTATTATTGTGGCACCATAAAAATCCCCTCCTCTCTAAATAATTTTTCTGGTTGTACCCAAGTTGATTGATCGATTAACTTGGTACATTCAGCCTACCTGTTAACAGTTTGAACTCCTGCTGAACCGGCCGAGATTCGAACCATGTATGGCCGGCCTAAAAATATTACAGGACAGAAAAAAAGTACAATGCCTAATCTAAAATGTATCTAGAAATCTCTATTTTCAAGTCAGCATCAAGCTACATGTCAAAGTGCATGTCTGGAATAAAAAAAAAATAAAATAAGAAGAATCAGAACATCTCTCCAATACATACACATACCGGTTGATCTGCCAGAAATCCAGTGAACTCCTAGTTTTCTATGCACTCTGCCTCTGCTCCCCTGAAATCCAAAGCGATGATATGCTTGTCCAAATTTCCTCCCCTTTTCCAGGATTTTACACCTATGACTGACCCTCCCCATATTATAGAGATGAGAAGAGGGGGAGGTGTTCTGTAGTCCAAATCAGAAAACAGTAGCTTAGGGTGACATTGCTGCTCCTCTACAGATGCAGTACAGTACAGGTGGTGGGGGGAGTCTTCCAGCAAAGTTTCTGCACAGACTTCTTGCCAGTGAAGAAACATTAATTTGCACAAAGTGTGTAAAAACATCAGTGGTGCACCTACCTGTGTAAATCAATGGCAAGCATGGCTGCCATTTTGCATGTACAGCGATTACATGTTAGTAGGGACTTTAAATGGCCCTAGACACACACAGTTTTCATCCGGGCCCAGTGTTTCTGGCCAAACAAACTGGCTGCAGCTAATTGGCCGGTTTGTATGCATCCATAGCACAAAATGCTGCTGGGTCCAGAGGTGGAGTTCAGCTGCTTCTATACACAGCAGTCTATCCAGGCCAGACTGTCCATCTGAATGAGCCCTAAAGACTACCATACATGGATTGAAATTCAGCCGGTTCAGCAGGTACCGGCTGAGATTTGATCCATCTATGGGTAGGCTGATTGTACCCAAGTCGATCCACCGATCGAATTGGGTACAACTGACCTGTTGGATTTTTTACATGCCATTATTGCTGGTGGCTTTAGCTGCTAGCAGTAATGTGACGGACCCAAGAGGAGTATGCCCATCGTATAAGCTCCCCTTGCCCGGTAAAATAGTCTATTAACCACTTGCCGACCGCTGTCTGGTTAACCACTTCAGCCCGAGAAGGATTCCCCACTTTAGGACCAGAGCACTTTTTGCGATTCGGCACTGCTCGCTTTAACTGATAATTGCGCGGTCGTCCGACGTTGTACTCAAACTAAATTTGCGTCCTTTTTTCCCCACAAATAGAGCTTTCTTTTGGTGGTATTTGATCCCCTCTGCGTCATTTCTGATCGCCACTATAAATAAAAAAAGAGCGACAATTTTGAAAAAAAAAAAAATCAATATTTTTTACTTTTTGCTAAAATACAAATCCAAAATAAAAAAATATAAAAAAAAACTTTTTTTTATCAGTTTTTGGCCGATTTATATTCCTCCTCATATTTTTGGTTAAAAAAAAAAATCGCAATCTGCGTTTATTGATTGGTTTGCGCAAAAGTTGCCGCATTTACGGATGATGAAAATTAATTTCTGGGGATTTGTTTTTTTTTACTACTAATGGCGGCGATCTGCGATTTTTAGCAGTACTGCGATATTGGGGTGGACATGTCGGACCATTTTGACACTTTTTTGGGACCATTGGCATTTATACAGCGATCAGTGCTATAAAAATGCACTGATTACTGTGTAAATGCCATTGGCAGTGAAGGGGTTAACCTGCAGGGGGCACTCTAAGGGTTAATTGTGTTCCCTGGGTGTGTTCTAACTGTATGTGGGCTGGGCTGGCAGGGGGAAGGGATTGATCATGCCTTCCATATACAGGAAGCCTGTGATCACAGCCCTTCCCCCCTCTATGTGAACGGAGATCCGTGTTTACATACACGGACCTCCATTCTCTCATTGCGGGGGGGGGGGGGCATTGCGGGTAGCCAGCGGCGACCGAGTCCGACCTACCCACTCCCTGGCCCCCCCCCCGGACACAGTGAGCGTACCTCCGGCGGCGCACGCGAGCTCACAGTACTAGTTATCGCAGCCGCCGTCATATGATGGCGATTTGCAATAACGAGCCACAGTGTTGCCATCAGACGCCGGTCGGCAAGTGGTTAAATCCTCTTTCTGGAACTGGTGTCTGGGGATAGAGGTTCACCATCTCCGGTCCCTGGAACCCAGAAGATGCTACTGGTGCTGGGCAGAAGCTAGCCGAGCTCTGCCCTGTTGTCAGCACTTCAGTTGAAATCTCAGTAAATGTTACATCCTCCCATGAAACGTCAATCAAATCCATGATTTCTGTGATCTGTGACTGGAGAGTGAGGACGGCTTCCTCTTCTCCCGAGTCCTTGAACTGCAACTGGGGAGGTGAGCCAGCTGCTCCATCTGCCGTACCCTTATCCGTCTGCTGGATAGACGCATTCCTCCATCCATGCTCATCTTGTGCAGAAACAGGTTCCTCAAGATGAGTCAAAACTTGCTGCCTCTGCCATAAGAGCTACGCTTCCATAGCTGGAGGTGGAGGTGAGCAAAGCACACTGTTACTCTGTCCCATTGCCGACATTTTAGCCAGGATTTCAGGACTGTCTGCTTGTACTTCTGGATAGTCACAGGCAAAGGGAGCTCCGCCCTGCTGCTCAGTAGAGTCTAGTAGCCGTCTGTAGGGGATCACCAGCTCCCCTTCCTGAACAGCCAGAACCTCCATATCTTCCAGTGGCCAGCGCACTTCCGAGATGTTCAGCATCTGTTCTCTGTAATGCATTGATTTCCTCCAATTGCCACTTCAGATCGCTCCCAAAGTTAGGGTCCCCTGACAGCTTTCCGTACAACAGCCCCAGGCCGCCATAGCCAAAGCCTTCCATTGGATTGTTGGGCTACATGCCACTGGAGGGCTCTGTAGCTCTCATCCAACTGCATCTCTGCCTGGACCAGCCTGCTTAACTCAGCTGTCCACTCTTTATGCAGTTGCTCTCCCAAAAACAGCACCCACAATCCATACTGCAACCAGCACCTTTCATGGGTGGAGAAGAGAATTTTTTCGCAGCTCTCGGTCCAGCTCTTTCTTCCAGAGTTGGCGGCAGGTAGAGTTATACCATCCCAGCAGGACCTGCTTTGGCACTGGTCCTCTATGCTTCATTTGCATCTCTTGCACTCTTCTTACAAATTCCTCTTCCATGGTGGCTGGTATCTGTACCTCTCCTCTTCTGCTAACCGGACATCATCTCCCGGTGGAGGTTTCGGATGTGTTCACAGCAAGGAAGCACTATCCCACCGCTTGCCACCAATGTGATGGACCCCAGTACTCAAGAGGAGTATGTCCATTGTATAAGCTTCCCTTGCCCAGTAACAGAACGATACAAGATCCCCCAGCCCACCCAATCACTAGTTGAGACACAATGTAGGGTGGTGAAAAAACATAAAAACTGTTTATTGGAAACTCAGAGAATTTACCACACAAAATCAGATAAAAGCTTGATCACATTATTGTATGCAAAGGAAACTGTATACAGCAGTGGTTCTCAACTCCTGTCCTCGGGACCACTAACAGGCCAGGTTTGCAGGATAACCGAAATGCATCACAGGTGATATAATTTGCTGCTCAGTGATTGCAGTATTCCAGTCTGCATCTCCCCAAGGTAATACTTAAAATCTGGCCTGGTGGTGGGTCCTGAGGACAGGAGTTGAGAACCACTGGTATACAGGAATATAATTTAAATAACTAAAGAACAACCAACATTAACTATGCCAATCCACCTCTATTAACTAATAGCTGGCAGTGATATAAGTAACATAAGCTAATTAACTAGGCACTTAAACCAGCCTAGGTGACCAGACCATTCGACACCTACAACCCTGAATACAAAGCACTGTACAATACACATTATTACAAGTATAAACATATAGATGAAAAAACAGACAGAAGCAATAGGGGATGCAATTAACAATGGCACATTATGGGAGAGACCTACTTACTTATAAACAGATTATGGCATGCGACCCTGGTGGTTTGAGCTGATTACATTAACATCTACAGACATTGCTGGTTTGAGACATAGAAGTCCCAAATATGTATATGGAACCTCCAGTTCCCAGAGTCTGTGTGTTTTGGGGAGATATGGACTTGAATCCAAACAAGACCACTCCAAGGATTCCCCAGGCACACACCTCCCAAAGAGTAGTGTTCTTTTAAAAGCCAGGGCCCATAGTCCTGCAGTCCCCTCCAAAAGCCCCTGTCCTGGCTGGGTCTGTTACAAGTAATCATTGTGTTTTGCTGGCGTGAAAGCCTCCCTGCAACCCCCCTCCGGCAGCACACAAAAGTGTTGTGGGAGGTAGCGACAGTAACTGTGTTGATGGGGAACCAAGTAATTTTTTATCCTTTCATCCATGGTGGAAGGAAAGAAAATTGAATCATCTGTGGGCTGCTCAAGTGAGCGTTATTGCCCTAGGACAAGAAGTGTGTTGCTGGCA
Source organism: Glandirana rugosa (assembly GCA_018402905.1). Taxonomy (NCBI): domain Eukaryota; kingdom Metazoa; phylum Chordata; class Amphibia; order Anura; family Ranidae; genus Glandirana; species Glandirana rugosa. The sequence goes on along the minus strand of BLSH010482092.1, from coordinate 1,509,283 downwards.
GGATAACTCCATAAAATAAAAATAAAATGTAAAAAAAGATAACTCATCGGCACTCACCACATTTAAAGCATAGTTAAAGGCAAAACTTTTTTCTTCGGGTCAGGCACGGCTCTGCGGCACATCTGTGCATGCTCATAAATGTTGAGTCTTAGACTTTCGACCACCTTGGTCTTGTTACATGTGTGGAAACCCCCTGCAAGTGCACAGATGTGCTGCAGGGCTCCGCTAGGACCCAGAACCTGCAGCAAATTGGCACAAAGAATGTGGGCGTGAACGTTACTTTGGCCCAGGCGAGGACGATAGTGCTGCGTTGCAGAACAAAAACACTATAAATTTAAAAATATAAAAAAATAATATCCAAATGTGAGAAAGGGAGGGGAGAGAAGGTAAGAGAAAATACATTTTTATTAAGGGTGAAGGCACAGACAGCAATAAAAGCTGACAGGTGTTCTAATCTAGGGTTGCCACATCATCCCTTTAATCCAGGACACACATTAATTACACAGTTTCTGTCGCTGATTATGGTGGTAATTAAACTCACTTGGTGCCTCATCTGCATTAAATTAGCCTCAGAACCTGTGTAAGGCCCCTTTCACACATACGGACCGTTTGTCCGTTTTTCATCCATCCGTTGACGGATGAAAAACGGACATTAATGCAACTCTATGGAAAAACGGATGACAACTGATGATCAGCTATTTTCATCAGTTTTCATCCGCTTTCATCAGCATCCGTTTTTTTGAACGGATGAAAGTCCTATTTTTCATCCGTCAAAAAAACGGATCGGACGAAAAACGTATGTAAACTGACGAACGGTCAGTTTTTCATCCATTTTTGCATTGGTAGTGAATGTAAAAAAAAACTGATGAAAAACTGATGACCACTGATGAAAAACGGATGAAAAAACTGATGAAAAACTGATGAAAAACGGATGAACTGATGAACTGATAAACTGATGAACTGATGAACGGTCCGTGTGTGTGTGAAAGGACCCTAATTCATATGTGTCCTGGATTAAAGGGATGATGTGGCAACCCCATTCTAATCCCTCTCCACTCTATCCAAAACTAAAACATTTTGCCTTTAGTTATACTTTAACATCTTAATGTCATTTAAAAAGTCTTTTAAAAAGCCACTAAATGTTTTTGAAGTTTATTTTGCCTTCTCTAGTTCTTTCTTTACCAACTCATCAACATGCTAATGAAATGTTAACCCCTTCCTTACCGGGCACTTAAACCCCCCTCCTGCCCAGACCAATTTTTGGCTTTCAGCGCTGTCGCATTTTGAATGACAATTGTGCGGTCGTGCGACGTTGTATTTCATTTTTTATAACAACAAAAAACGTTTTAACAGCGAGTAAAAAACAAATATCGCCGCTAGTCTTTACTGCGTCTCCCCTAGTTTATGGTGGTTTTCTTTCGAGATAAACACCCTTTTTTTCCTGCGTTTAAAATAAACCCATGTTGCAGCGTGCTGGCGTGTTAACAGTAAGTTTTACGCTGTCGCGACTTTCGGTTTTTAACCAGACCCGTCCTCCCCCCAAATTCACGGGCCATTCCTTCCCCAATTGTAAAGTAATCGTACAACTACTCAACCATTTCTTTCTTGATCTCTTCCGTTTTATTTGAAGTTTTTGTAAATCACCGAAAAATTTTCTGAAAAATTTACTGTAATTCTACAATTT
>BLSH010482092.1:1493128-1507555 GCA_018402905.1 Glandirana rugosa | reverse complement strand
GGGGGGGACATGTCGGACATTTTTGACACATTTTTGGGACCAATGACATTTATACAGCGATCAGAAATTTAAATGTCCACTGATTACTGTATAAATGTCATTGGCAGTGAAGGGGTTACCTGCAGGGGGCAGTGAAGGGGTTAAATATGTTCCCTGGGTGTGTTCTAACTGTGGGGGGGGCGGGACTGGTCGGGACATAACAGATCTAACTGATCCCAGTGACAGGGATCAGTACATCTGCTTGTCCCCTGTCACAGAACGGGGAACCGCCGTGTTTACAACGGCGGTTCCCCGTTCTGAGGCTCCTAAAAGTGATCGGCGGGTCTCGGGTGGACATCGAGTCCGCCCGACCCGCGGGCACGCTCGCGCAGCATGCGGCGCGCGCGCCGCCGCTGCCGCCAGGGGGCGCGCTGGGGCATGCGCAGTGGAGGACGTCCATGGACGTCCTCCCGGCATTTCAGATCCGCGCTGGAGCCGTATTTTGGCAATAGCGCGGATCTGAAGTGGTTAAAAGAAAAAATTTCTGCTACTTACAAAAAATTTGCCAATTTTTTGGTTTGGGATAGAGTGGAGATGGATAAGAACCATTGTCAGGTATTGATCACGGTCTGTGCCCCTGTTAAGGAGATTAACCCTCTCTGCTTGCCCTGTTTACCATTATCATTGCAAATAAATGAAAATCACAGATTTGTCCCCAAAAAAAGCTCTGGTCTCCCGGTGGGACGGGAGGCCGGAGAAAAGCGGCGGACGGTGGCGGGAGAGGGGGGGGGGTGCCCCCTCCCACTGCCTGGGATAATGACCGAGCGGCTCCCGAGCCAGATCGGCTGTTATTGACAGATAGCCGTCCACCTGCTGTAAAACGGTACTAGGGTATAGCCTGTAGCTGCAGACTATATCCCGATACTTCCACTTAAAGCAGCCACCATTTATAAACAGCGATTCACGTTAAATGGTTAAACTAATTTACAACAGCAGGGCCCGTTCCTGCACCCAACAAAAGTAACTGCAAGTGGTTACAGTGTTCTGGCCCCGACTACACCCAAGGCCCAATTTTTCACCACCTGTTTGACTGGGGCATGTCATCACAATTTTTAACCACTTAACACAAGTCGCCGTTTATAAACAGCGGCAGCTTTAAGTGGATGTATAGGGGTATAGCCTGCAGCTACAGGCTTTACCCCAATACCATTTTTTAGAGCAGGTGGCTGGCTATCCAGTGATAATGGCAGATCCTGCTCGGAAGACGCTCGATCTTTATCCCAGGGAGCGGGAGGGACCCCCTGTGGAAGCCGGAATTGGCTTCAATCGGGACTCCTTCGTACATTTCTGGAAGCGGCTTCACAATGTCACTTCCGGTTTACTCGGCGGCAAACGGCGCCGTTTTTTAAAAGATGACAGTATTCAGAATCGCCGTCTTTTAGACCCCCCATCCCTCCATAAAGAGTACCTGTCACCATATATTGCTATCACAAGGGATGTTTACATTTCTTGTGATAGCAATAAAAGTGATCAGATTTTTTTTTTGAAACAGTGTTAAAAAAAAAAAAAAATGTAAAAAAAATTTAAACCGCCACCGCCCCCCGCGAGCTTGCGTAGCAAAGGAAACGCATACGTAAGTCATGCCCGCATATGAAAACGGTGTCGCCGCAAGAGTGTGAGCAATAATTCCAGCAAAAGACCTCCTCTGTGCCTCTAACTTGGTAACTGTTAAAATTTTTTAGAGTCGCCTATGAAGATTGTCAAGTACTGGAGTTTGTCGCCATTCCGCAAGTGTGCGCAATTTTAACTGTAACATGTATGGTACCTATTTATTCGGCATAACATCCTCTTTCACAATATTCAAAATAAATTGGGCTAACTTTACTGTTGTCTTAATTTTTAACTCAAAAAAGCAAAAAGTTTTCTAAAAAAAATTGCGCTTGAAAGACCGCTGCGCACATACCGTGTGACAAATAGTATTGCAACGATCGCCATTTTATTCTCTAGGGTGTTTGAAAACAATATATAATATATAACCAAATAAAGCTGCGCTTGTGAAAGGGTATGAACCACAGTGATGAAAATAAGTGTAGAAGGTATCCGTAGATTATAAAAATATAAAGTGAAATAAATACACTCTTAATTATATGTGCGTTTAAATTCCGGTGGCAGTGATCAAACAGCCAATCTCAACAAAGTCCTTAATCAAATCCTCCAAAAGAGTGAATCCGCATGCATCACACAAGTCCCACAGTGAACGAGACCTCCACCACGAACAGTTGTGCCCTTACCAGATCGCTTGGACCTCTTATTATAGGAGGTCAAACACACATGTGTGGATTGGGCCTCCACAGAGCCACCCCGATCTTGGATTCACGAAGCACACAATATGGTCAGTTGGATTCTTCCTTATCCCGGGTGGGAAGTACTGTAAATCACTTCCAGGAGTAGGAGATCAATGAAGAAATAGCAAACCGCGGTTCACCAAATTCCACTCCAGGGAAGTCACACCAACCAAAAAGAAAAGTGGGCCAAATAGTGTAATATCGTTGATAAAATCAATTTAATAAAAAGTAAATTTTAAACTCACATGTATCCGGATAAATAACAGCATAAAAACAAACAGCGGTGATGGTGAGACAGCTCTCCGCCCGATCGATTTCGTCGCTACAGGACGTCTTCCGGGGCACGGGGGCTGTCTCCTCTCACCGCTTTACATATAGTTCACATTATCTGGCTAAGCCAATCACATCCTTCATTGGGGGGATAAGTCCCTCCCAACCTGTTAATCAAGCCAACTTAGGCGTCCAGCTGAGCTGGTATACTGACCTTATTCCAGGAAGTTTGTACATACAAAAAAAAGGGCGCATAGCGTATCCCGCGCCAACACATAGAGGCGTGTTCCCGCCGTGCATCTCGCGGACCGGAAGCGTGCGCTCAGACTAGAGACGCTAAGCTTCCGCTTCCTGCGGTGGCCGGATGTTAACAAATTGTATTAGAAGCACTCAGCTTCCATTTCCTGGGTCATGTTGGCCAAATGTCGACACACTGTAATGGGAGCGTTAAACTTCCGCTTCCTATGTCGTATAGGTCAGGTGTTAGCGAGATATATTCCACAACAAATTGGTTTGGGGTTTTTTTCATAGAAAAAGTAATAAATGGCAAAAATAGGAACAATAAATTAAGTAAAAAACCAAAAAATATAAGGTAATAAGGAAATGACAAACGGGGTAAACAAAAGCTAAAAAATACATAATCTTAAGTTCCCACTCTCCATTAGAAGAGGACAAACATCTAATCGGCCGTATAGCATCACAAGAAAAAAAGCAATATATGTGTAAGAAAGGAGGAGGTGCTTTTAATAAAAAATAAATAAAAAATTAAAAATATAGGTTATACTGCAGTATAACCCAGAGAGATGTTGCATAAAAAATTATATAAATACAAGTGTAAATGACAAAATCTGCACAAAATTGGACGGGAAGGGGGTTTCTCACCAACTTCAGATGTGATCAACCAATAAACACTACAACATTGGTAAATATCATGTATCTAAATTCCAATATCTGATGTAGGGGCAAAGGGAAAAGAAGGGAGGAGGAAGAGAAGGCACAAGAAAATATACTAAATGTAGAAAAGGGGGGAAAGGGCATACGGAGAGTAGCAGCCGAGGAAAAATTGGAAATGGCACCGAGGTATGTTCCTGGGGTCAATCAAGAGTTATCAATGAAACAGTTGATGTCTAAATCAACATTCAGGCCTAGAGGGGAGTGGCTCCTCAAAATGAAGATCCATCTAGTTTCAATCTTAGACAGCTCCCTTACTTTAAGGCCCCCTCTCCAGTTGGGAGTTAGGCTCTCTATTCCCATGAATAGAGTCCCTTTTGGGTTTCGTGCATGAACCCGATCATAGTGGCGGGAGACACTATGGTTGGGGTATCCTTTACGAATGTTGTTCAAATGCTCTCCCAACCTAATGTTCAGAGATCTTGTCGTCCTCCCAACATATTGAAGCCCACAGGGGCACTGCAGTAAATAAACTACATGGTTGGACCGACATGTAATAAGAGATTCTATATTGTACTTCCTGTTAGTTACTGTTGACGAAAATTCTATAGTTTTTCTCCTCTGTAGCAAGTTGATCTGGCAGACCTGGCATTGACCGCATTTGAAAAAACCTTTCAGGTTTTGGAAAAGGGGTATATTTCTGGAAGGAGGATCTATAACATTATGTACCAATCTATCCTTCAACGATGGTACTCCTCGAAAAGTAATCATTGGGCGGGCCGGTAAGGCTGTGCCTAAAACTGGGTCGTTCCTCAGGATGTGCCAATGTTTCCGAAAAACTTCTCTTACTGCCTTATGTTGAGTAGAAAAGCTAGTGACGAAAGCAAACTGGCGTCCTGGGTCTGACCTCAGTTCAGTAGACCTTTCCTTATGTACCAAAAGCTGTCCTCTGTCCATATTTCTAATGGACATTGTTGTGGCACGTAATTGGGGTTCTGCGAATCCTTTGTCTAGGAAACGTCCTATCAGGACCTCTGCTTGAAAACAATATATAATGTTTGGGGGTTCTAAGTCATTTTCTAGCAAAAAAAAATTATTTTAACTTGTAAACAACAAGTGTAAAAAAGGGCTCCGGGCCTTAAGTGGTTAAACTAATTTACAACAGCAGGTTCTGTTCCTACGCCCAACAAGAGTAACTGCAAGGGGTTACAGTGTTCTGGCACCGCCAACACCTAAGGCCCATTTTTCAGCTTTCAGCGCTATCACACTTTGAATGACAATTACTCAGTCATGCAACACTGTACCCATATGAAATTCGCGTACTTTTTTTCACACAAATAGAGCTGTCTTTTGGTGGTATTTAATCACTGGGGGGGGGGGGGTTATTTTTTGTGCTATAAATAAAAAAAAATTCAAATTTTGTGAAAAAATGCCTTTTTCTTTGTTTCTGTCATAAAATTTTGCAAATTAGTAACTTTTCTTTGTAAATTTTGGCCAAAATTTATACTGCTACCTATCTTTGGTAAAAATAACCCAAATAAGTGTATATTTTTTGGTACTTGTGTAAGTTATAGAGTCTACAAGCTATGGTGCCAATCATTGAAAATGGATCACACCTGATATACCGACGGCCTATCTCATTTCTTGAGACCCTAACAAGCCAGGAAAGTACAAATACCCCCCAAATGACCCCTTTTTGGAAAGTAGACATTCCAAGGTATTTAGTAAGAGGCATTGTGAAATTTTTGAAGTTGTAATTTTTTCCCACAATTCTTTGCAAATTGATTTTTTTTCTTTTTTTTTTTCACACAATTGTCATTGTAACAGGTTATTTCTCACACACAGCATATGCATACCACAAATTACACCCCAAAACACATTCTGCTACTCCTCCTGAGTATGGCGATATCACGTCTGAGACTTTTTCACAGCCTGGCCACATACAGAGGCTCAACATGCAGGGAGCGCCGTCAGGTATTCTAGGGACATAAATTACACATCTAATGTCATGATGACCTATCACATTTTTGAAGGCCCTGGAGCACCAGGACAATGAAATTGCCCACAAAATGACCCCATTGTGGAAAGCAAACACCCCAATGAATAATCTTTGAGGCATAATGAGTCTTTTGAACGGTTCATTTTTTTCCAGTAGTTTTTGGAAAATGTGGGAAAAAAATGAAACCGCATTTTACTCTTATGTTCACTGACAGACACAGCTCTTCTTATGACACATGGGGTTATGCTCATATCACTAGGAGTAGACTAGGCAAAAATAAAACAAAAGCATAGGTTGGCCCCTCCCAGGGGGCCGTCCTCACCTTAGCATATAATCCCCCTGCTCTGCATAGCACATCAGTTTTTATTGCCTAGTGCAAGGAGTAGACCTGGTTCCCTATGGGATCTGCAGTCTCCTGAAGGTTTTTCTGATGAAGGCTGCTATCAAGAAGCCGGCTGGCGGTATGGAGGATATCTAGAATCCGAAAACTTTCCCCAGTCCGGCCAATGTCTATGCGAGCTACCCTTAGCGGGGGCATGCTACATAGCGACTGTTCCGTGCGGGCGGCCAGTGGCATGCCTCTCCATGGGGAGGCAAGTCTGCTCCGGGTGGCTACCCGCTGCGCCCGTCGGATCGGTGAGTAGACCCTCTTCCGTCTTAGGGCATGGAGAGTGGGCACCTGGGCAGCTTTTAAGGTAGCCGGCCGGTGGGGGCCTATTAGTGGGGACGCATCTGGGGTGGTCATCTCACCCCCCCCCGCAGTACCGCACCCCGCACTGACCGTTCGGAGACTGCATTTGGCCATTCGGTGTGGATCACCGTTCGTTCGTCCGCCGACCGCACCATTTTGCCGTAAGCTCGGCTTGTGTTGATGGCAGCAGCCATTGTTTGGTAGCCCATGCGGTTTTCAGCCTGTCCTCTGGCGGCCCCCAGTGGTCTTTCTCGGTATTACAGGAAGTGATAAAAACAGCAGAAGCACCGTTGTTGCTTGGACAACGTGGCTGACAGACGGCGGTGCAGGCTCTTGAAGTTTGATGGATTTTTGGCATTGCTCATTCCGGTCACAGTGCTGAGGCATTTAAAACAGCAAGTATAGCTGGCTCTCCCCGGGTGCTGGTAGCGGTGGGTGCAATCCTCCCGGGTCTCCCTGGCTGATTGGTGGGGTAGAGGTGGTGGTCACACAGTGGGGGTGCCGGAAGTCTAGGATGTCAGAGGCCAGCAGTGCTATGGCAGGGGTACCTGCGGAGCAACAATCCACCCCAGGAACCTTGGTGTCCTTGGAACAGCTGAGGGCGGTATTTGGGTAGTTCTTTCCCTGGACGGGGGACCCGATTCCGGGGGGCCCCAAAAAACGCCCGCCCCCCGTTATTCTTCGGGGGAGGATTCGGAACCAGAGAGCGCCTCGATGGTCACGGGAACCCCCGTGGACCTGTCAGAGGGTGAACTGATACCCTCAGACAGCGAAGGTGGTCAGGAGGCTCCATTTTCGCGTGACAAAGTGATAGTGGCCGCTTTGATCACTGATATCCGCAACTCCATGCGACTTGACCAAGCAGGGGAGTCGCTTGAGTCCACATATATTTGTGGATCGCTTAAGCCCTCTAGGTCCCCTAGGGCCTACCCTTATTATCAGGTGTTTGAACAGGCGGTGTTCAAGGAATGGCTACGGCCGCAAATTCCTTTGCCTTACCCAAAAGCTTTGCTGTTCGATACCCCTTTGAGGATAGCTTTACTAAGAGATGGGCTTCCTCAGCAGTGGACCCACTGGTTGCCCGTCTGAATAAGGCAATGACCATTCTCTTGGAGGGGTCTCCGTCTTTTAAAGAGGCGGCCGATCGCCGCATGGAAGCAGTGTCTAAGGCACTGTTCTTGTTGGCTGGGTCAGCCATGCGGCCAGCTCTGGCGGCTGCTATGGCGGTGCAATCTGTTCACAAGCACGCTGCCACATTACACACCGGTTTAACTTGTGAGTGTGCACAGGCTGAGGTGCAACATGCACAACACTTGGAAGAAGGTCTCCGCTACATATGCGATGCGGCCTTGGACCTGCTTCCAATACTGTCAAAAATGTCTGTTTTTGCAATTGTTATCAGGCGGGTGCTGTGGCTCCGCTCTTGGTCGGGCGACCAGGCTTTGAAGAAAGCTCTTACAGATCTTCCCTTTCAGGCATCTGTTTGGCCCACAGTTGGATGAAATCATTAAGGATTTCACGGGAGGGAAGAGTACTTTCCTTCCGGAGCCAAAACGGTGGGATTTTCGCCGTAGGCAGGGCCAGAAGAAGTTTTTTCGTGCATCCGGCTCAGCGGGTAAGGGCTTCAAGTCCGGTAAGGCTTCCGCTGGGTCCAGTAAAAGGCCCTGGCAACATAAGTCCGAAAAAACGAAGGATAAGTCAACCTCTGCATGATGGGTTGCCCCCGCCCGACTCACGGGTGGGGGGCCGGTTGCTGGGGTTCCCAGACATATGGGCTGCCCGCATCACCGATCGGTGGGTGCTGGAGGTGGTGTCCTCCGGGTACAGGATAGAGTTCATCTCTCTACCCCTAGAAAGGTTCTTCCCTTCGAACTTAAAACTCCTTCAGGGGTGTCGGGAGGCGCTTCTGGGCGCCGCTCGGGCGCTTGCCGAACAGGGGGTGATTGTATCGGTACCCGCGGTGGAAAGATTTCACGGGTTTTACTTGAACCTCTTTGTGGTGCCCAAGAAGGGCGGTGTCAGGCCAGTTCTGGACCTGAAGGCACTAAACTGCTTTGTAAAGACAAAGAGATTCAGGATGGAGTCCATCCGCTCGGTCGTGGCTGCCCCGCACCAAGGGGAACTCATGGCGTCCCTGGATATCAGGGAAGCGTATCTTCACGTTCCAGTTTGTCACAGTCACCAGCGTTTTCTACGCTTCACAGTGGGAGATCTGCATTACCAGTTTGTGGCACTTCCCTTCAGGCTGGCTTTGTCTCCCCGAGTGTTCACCAAGGTGGTGGCCCCGATGCTGGCACTGTTGAGACAGAGAGGTATCATGGTGGTGGCGTACCTCAACTATTTACTCCTGAGAGCAGAGTCAGCTGCGGCTCTGGAGAAGAACGTGATAATCGTGGTGTCCGCGTTAAAAGAATTCGGTTGGCTGATCAACCTGCAGAAGTCATCATTGACTCCATCCTACCGGCTGGAATACCTGGGTCTGATTCTGGACACGGTGCAGGCAAGGGTGTTTTTACAGTCGAGCAAGCTCCTGACATTACAGGCAGCAGTGCGACCCCTGTTATCACGCCAGTGGTCCTCCTTACGGTTCTGTATGCGAGTGTTGGGCTCATGGTGTCGGCTTTCGAAGTGATACCTTACGCCCAGAGTCACACTCGGCTCCTGCAGAAGGCGATTTTGTCGCAATGGGACAAATCTCCCCTATCCCTAGACAGACTGATCAGGTTGGATCATCAGGCCCGAGGATCCTTGATTTGGTGGATTCGGGCTCCAGCCCTAAAATTGGGAAAATGTTTTCTCCCCCTCAATTGGTCGATAGTAAAGACGGATGGCAGCCTGTCGGGCTGGGGAGGGGTCCTGGGGCAGTTCTCTGCCCAGGGTCGTTGGTCAGTTTGCCTTCCGATAAATGTACTGGAATTGAGAGCGATCAGGCTTTGTCTGTCCCGTTGGTCGGCGAGGCTGCGAGGCCTCCCTGTCTGGGTTCAGTCGGACAATGCCCCAGCTGTGGCATATGTGAACCATCAGGGCGGAACAAGAAGCTCGGCAGCAGCCGCGGAGGCGGCTCTGATCCTTCGGTGGGCAGAACTTCACGTGCCAGCTCTCTCTGCAATCTACATTCCAGGCGTGGAAAACTGGCAGACGGACTCTCTCAGCCGCCGGACTCTGGATCAGGGGGAGTGGTCCCTACATCCAGAAGTGTTCCGCCAGATTTGCCTCAAGTGGGGCACACCAGAGGTGGACCTCATGGCCTCCAGGTTCAATCACAAGGTACAGACCTTTGTGTGCAGAACAAGAGATCCGTTGGCGGTCGCCTCGGACGCACTGGTAGCACCCTGGGGTCGGTATTGGCTACTGTACATCTTTCCTCCCCTAAAGCTTCTACCACGGGTTCTGCGCAGGATAGAAGCAGAAGGAATCCCGACAATCCTGGTATCTCCGGATTGGACTGGGCGTCCTTGGTATGGTAAAAGATGTTCCGTGGCGTCTTCCGCTTTGCGGAGACCTACTGTCTCAGGGGCCCATCTTGCACCCTGCATTACCCTCTCTGGCTTTGACGGCTTGGCTATTGAGTCCCAGGTGTTGAGGGATAGGGGTGTCTCGGACTCCGTGATCCCTACTCTGATTGAAGCACGTAAGTATACTTCACGTAAGATTTATCATAGGACCTGGAAGTCCTATATTGCCTGGTGTGAGACAGGGGGTTGGAACCCCCGCTCTTATACAGTGTCCAGAGTACTGACTTTTTTACAGCAGGGACTGGACAAGAACCTGGCGTTAAGTACGCTTAAGAGTCAGATTTCGGCCCTGGCGGTTCTTTTTCAACGGCCCTTGGCGTCACATTCGTTGATCCGTACATTTGTACAGGGTGTACATCATGTGGCTCCTCGGATACAGTCGCCTCTGGCGCCGTGGGATTTGAATCTGGCGCTTTCTGTGCTGCAGAAGCCACCATATGAAAAGATCAGGGACATTCCCTTGCAACTGTTGTCGCAGAAAGGGGCCTTTCTGGTGGCTGTTACATCCACTAGGCGGGTGTCTGAGTTGGCAGCGTTATCCTGCAAGTCACCTTACTTGGTCCTTCATAAGGACAAAGCGGTTTTGCGACCTTCCCCTTAGTTTCTTCCGAAGGTGGTTTCGTCTTTTCATTTGAATGAGGATATTGTTCTTCCCTCATTGTGCCCACACCTGTCGCATCCCAAAGAAGTTGAACTGCATTCTTTGGATGTGGTGAGGGCTTTGCGGGTGTATTTGATTTCTACAGCTTCTTTTCGGAAGTCTGATTCTTTATTTGTGCTGACGGAAGGGTCGCGCAAAGGCATGGCGGCCTCGTCAGCTACCATTTCTCGTTGCATCAGGAAGACCGTGACTCATGCATATGAGGTTCGGGGCAAGGTTCCCCCGTTTCCAGTCACGGCTCATTCCACCAGGGCAGTTAGTACTTCCTGGGCGTTTAGACACCAGGCTTTGGTGTCTCAGGTGTGCAAAGCGGCTACTTGGGCCTCAGTGCACACGTTTACTAAGTTTTATAAGAATGATGTCTCAGCATCTTCGGATGCTGCCTTTGGCCGCAAAGTATTACAAGCGGCAGTTTAGGCGCGGATGGCGCCGCCTGAGAGGGCTTTTTTGTTGGGTACTGTTGTTATAGTTTGCCCACCCCTCTTGATTGGCACAGCTTTGGGACATCCCCATGTGTCATAAGAAGAGCTGCGTCTGTCAGTGAACGTAAGAGTAAAAGAGATTTTATTATAACTTACCGTAAAATCCTTTTCTCTGAGTTCACTGACAGACGCAGCACCCACCCCTCTGTGGAGTTTGTACGGCTTGTTACAAACTGATGTGCTATGCAGAGCAGGGGGATTATATGCTAAGGTGAGGACGGCCCCCTGGGAGGGGCCAACCTATGCTTTTGTTTTATTTTTGCCTAGTCTACTCCTAGTGATATGAGCATAACCCCATGTGTCATAAGAAGAGCTGTGTCTGTCAGTGAAAGAGAAAAGGATTTTACGGTAAGTTATCATAAAATCCCTTTTTTTTTACACAAAGTTGTCCATTTATAAGATATTTCCAACACATAGCATGTACATAGCAAAAATGACACCCCAAAATACATTCTGCTATTCCTCCTGAGTATGACGATACCACATGTGTGAGACTTTTACATAGCCTGACCACACACAGAGGCCCAACATTGAACTAGCACCTTTAGGCGTTCTACAAGCATAAATTACACATCTCATTTCTCAACACCCTATTACACTTTTGAAGGTCCTGGAGCACCAGGACAATGGAATTGCCCACAAAATTACCCCATTTTGGAAAGCAAACACCCCAACGTATAATCTATGAGGCATAATGAGTCTTTTGAACATGTCATTTTTCTCCAGTAGTTTTTGGAAAATGTGGGGAAAAAATGAAAACGCTTTTATTTTTACACAAAGTTGTCCATTTATATGATATTTCCAACACATAGCATGTATGTAGCAAAAATGACACCCCAAAATACATTCTACTACTCCCCCCGAGTATGGCGATACCACATGTGTGAGACTTTTACAGGTGATGTTTACTCATGGGTGTGACGGTCACTGGTGATTGGCGATGGGCACTGATGGGTGACTGGCGGTGGTCACTGATGGGTGACGGGTGTCTGGCGGTGGTCACTGATGGGTGACGGGTGTCTGGCGGTGGTCACTGATGGGTGACGGGTGTCTGGCAGTGGTTACTGATGGGTGAGGGTGTCTGGGGGTAGTCATTGGTGGGTGATAGGTGGCTGGCAGTGGTCACTGATGGGTGACAGGTGACTGGCGGTGGTCACTGATAGGTGATGGGTGACTGGTGGTGGCCACTGATGGGTGACGGGTCTCTGGTGGTGGTCACTGATGGGTGACGGGTGTCTGGTGGTGGTCACTGATGGGTGACGGGTGACTGGTGGCGGTCACTGATGGGTGACTGGCGGTGCACACTGATGGGTGCTGGGTGTCTGGTGGTGGTCACTGATGGGTGTCTGGTGGTGGTCATTGATGGGTGACGGGTGACTGGTGGAGGTCACTGATGGGTGACGGGTGACTGGCGGTGGTCACTGATGGGTCATGGGTGACTGGCGGTGGTCACTGATGGGTGCCGGGTGTCTGGTGGTGGTCACTGATGAGTGACTGGTGGTGGTCACTGATGGGTGACTGGCAGTGGTCACTGATGGGTGCTGCGTGTCTGGCGGTGGTCACTGATGGGTGTCTGGAGGTGGTCACTAATGGGTGACCGGTGTCTGGTGGTGGTCATTAATGCGTGACGGGTGACTGGCGGTGGTCACATATGCGTGACGGGTGACAGGTGACTGGCGGTGGTCACTGATGGGTGACTGGCGGTGGTCACTGATGGGTGACAGGTGACTGGCGGTGGTCACTGATGGGTGACGGGCGGTGGTCAGTGATGGGTGACGGGTGACTGGCGGTGGTCAGTGATGGGTGATGGATGACTGGCGGTGGTCACTGATGGGTGACGGGTGACATGCCACGGTCACTGACGGGTGACTGGTGACAGGTGCACTTTATGATGACAGTCTGATGACAGGTGCACTTTATGATGACAGGTACACTTTATGATGACAGGTACCCTTTATGGGGGCAGATGGGGTCACTGTTGGGTGACAGGTGCATTGGGGGGGGCCGGGGGATGTGACAGGTGTGTGTTTTTACTGTACAGATCAGTAACTCACTGATCCCAGCTCTTCTCTCCTCACACTAGAAACTGTGTGAGGAGAGAAGAGCTGGTAACAGTGAGTTACCGCTCTGTTTACATTGGATGTGATCAGCTGTGAAGTAGATCACAGCCAATCACAAGGTAACAGCCGCGATACTAGTGTCGGTGACAGGTAGTGTTCCCTGGGAACACGCCGCCACCGACGCGCACGCGCAGCGCGCTCCCGATCGCGTGCATGCACCGTGCGAAAGGCGGACGTGCCATTTGTGATCGGCCGTGAAGATCACATGGTGAACAGCCATAACCAATGGTTATGGGGACACGCCGACACTGACAGAGCTGGGAATGCGCGCGCCCGATCGCGCGCAATCCCGACTTAAGGGGGCGACGTCATATGACGTCATCCCAGAACAATAGCCGTTCCGCCCCGTCGTCATTTGACGGTGGCGAACGGCAAGCGGTTAATAAAGGACTGGTCCCTAATTGTCTTCTGTGGTTATTTTCTTTTTTTGACACTTTTGGTGAATTGGGTTGGGATCTGGGGGCCCACTTATTAGATTCCGATAAGCCCCCACCCGCGGACCCCCACAACCACAGCCCAGGGTTGTGGGGAAGAGGCTCTTGTCCCCATCAAAATGGGGACAAGGTGCTTTGGGGTGGGGAGCACAGAGCCCTTGCCCCAAAGCACCCATGCTCCCCATGTTGAGGGCATGTAGCCTGGTACGGTTCAGGAGGGGGGGCACTCGCTCGTCCCCCCCCCCATCCTGACCGGCCAGGCTGCATGCTCAGATAAGGGTCTGGTGTTTGGGTTTTAGGGGGGACCCCAAGTCAATTTTTTTTAAATTGTGGAGCAGGGTTCCTCTTAAAATCCAACCCAGACCCGAAGGGCCTGGTATGGACTGGGGGTAGGACCCCACGCAAATTTTTTCAGTGATTTTTCTGTATATTGCCTGGAGCAATACAATACAGCCGCGATAATAAATGACAATTTTTCCTTCATTTTGCTCTGGCTATGTTCTAAACATCACAGAGGTGCGCCCTTTTACAGATAGACTAAGGGACCCCCCCAGGCACATTATTTAAAGGAATATTTCATTTTTATTGTTTCACTTTAAGCATTATTAAAATCACTGCTCCTGAAAAAACTATTTCTTTTTTTGCATTGGTGCATGTCCCCTAGGGCAGGACCCAGGTCCCCATACACTTTTTAGGGCAATAACTTGCATATAAACCTTTAAAATGAGCATTTTTGATTTTTCATGTTCCGGTCCCATAATCCAGAGGCGTCACTAGGCGCGTGCGGGGGGTGCAGCCCGCACCAGGGTGACACCCATAGAGGGGTGACACCAGAATGAGGGTGGCAGAGAGTCCTGGGTCCCGGAGGCAGGGCAGTTTTCAGTATAACACTGACAGCGCGCTGTCCCTTAGTGAGACTCGGGCTCTGCCTCTGTCTCACTCACTGCAGTTGTCTCCTATCACACACGCGCTGCCCAGAGAGATTCTAGTTCAGACTGTCACTCTCCAGGCAGCGCATGTGTGATGAGAAAGCTGCAGTG
>BLSH010482092.1:1460178-1477820 GCA_018402905.1 Glandirana rugosa | reverse complement strand
CCCAATTGGTACAGACCCCCCCTCCCATGACACAACACACCACCCCCCTCCCCTTATGCACCTGAGCGGAGGCAGGACAGTTTTCAATGCAACACCGGCGCTGCACACCGCGCTGTCCCTGAGTGAGACTCGGGCTCTGCCTCTGTCTCACTCACTGCAGCTTTCTCTTATCACACATGCGCTGCCTGGAGAGTGACAGTCTGAACTAGAATCTCTCTGGGCAGCGCGTGTGTGATAGGAGACAGCTGCAATGAGTGAGACAGAGGCAGAGCCCGAGCCTCACTAAGGGACAGCGCAGTGTGCGGCGCCGGTGTTATACTGAAAACTGTCCTGCCTCAGGGACCCAGGACTCTCTGCCACCCTCATTCTGGTGTCACCCCTCTACGGTGTCACCCAGGTGGGGGCTGCACCCCCCGCACCCGCCTAGTGACGCCTCTGGTCTATGGGACCGGAACATGAAAACTCAAAAATGCTAATTTTCAAGGTTTATATGCAAGTTATTGCCCTAAAAAGTGTATGGGGACCTGGGTCCTGCCCTAGGGGACATGCACCAATGCAAAAAAATCAATAGTTTTTTCAGGAGCAGTGGTTTTAATAATGCTTAAAGTGAAACAATAAAAATTAAATATTCCTTTAAATAATGTGCCTGGGGGGGGTCCCTTAGTCTGTCTGTAAAAGGGCGCACCTCTGTGATGTTTAGAACATAGCCAGAGCAAAATGAATAAAAAAATTGTAATTTATTATCGCGGCTGTATTGTATTGCTCCCGGCAATATACAGAAAAATCACTGGAAAAAATTTGCGTGGGGTCCTACCCCCAGTCCATACCAGGCCCTTCGGGTCTGGGTTGGATTTTAAGAGGAACCCTGCGCCTCAATTTAAAAAAAATTTACTTGGGGTCCCCCCTAAAATCCAAACACCAGACCCTTATCTGAACATGCAGCCTGGCCGGCCAGGATGGGGGGGGGGGGCGAGCGAGTGCCCCCCCCTCCTAAACCGTACCAGGCTACATGCCCTCAACATGGGGGGCATGGGTGCTTTGGGGCAGGGGCTCTGTGCTCCCCACCCCAAAGCACCTTGTCCCCATGTTGATGGGGACAAGAGCCTCTTCCCCACAACCCTGGGCTGTGGTTGTGGGGGTCCGCGGGTGGGGGCTTATCAGAATCTAATAAGGGGGCCCCCAGATCCCAACCCAATTCACCAAAAGTGTAAAAAAAAGAAAATAACCACAGGAGACAATTAGGGACAAGTCCTTTATTAAAAAATAAAAAGTAAAAATAAGTGTCCCACCTTGTAATCCATCGTCAATCACTGCGTGCAACGGACCCGGAAAAAAAAAAAAAACGCCACAACAGCTCCTCCTCCATGGGAGGGCTCCCACCGACTGGGCTGTTAGTTGTGACACTTTATTTATATGGCAGGGCGGGGCCATTTGGTGACGTACGCGCATGACCCGCCCTCTGATGTCACATGACGCCAGAAGAGGTGGGGTGGCTCACTTACGTCGCTGGGTGGCCCCGCCCTGCCATATAAATAAACCGTCATAACAAACAGCGGGCAGACAGCAGGAGCCCTCCCATGGAGGAGGAGCTGTGCGCACTGTCTGCATGCATTGCAACTCGAACCGCGCGCCCATCCCTATTTATTAACCACCCAAACTCCGTCAGAGTTGTCAATAGAACCCTCTTGTGCTCTTTGAGTTGTACTGGATTGGAGGCTAGAAGCAGAATGTCATCTAGGTAATGAAAGACCCTCAGCCCTCTTTCTCTTAGGGGGCTAGGACTGCTATCAGTATCTTGGTAAATACCATTGGAGCGGTACAAAGGCCAAAGGGTAGCCTTTGGAATTGAAAATGCGTTTCGCCGACTGCCACCCTGAGATATTTCTGGAAGAGGGGCAGTATGGGTTTGTGCAAATATGTATCTTGAAGGTCTACAGATATCATCTGGTCTGTCAGCTGTACAATTTTAATAATTGTCTACAAAGGTTCCATTTTGAAGCTCTCAAATTGAATGTAGCGGCTCAGTCTCTTCAGGTCCACCATGGGTCTCCACTCATCATTTTTCTTTGGTACCAAGAATAGAGTTGAGTAAAACCCTGTAAAGCTCTCAGGAAGGAGGAAACGTGATTACTGCCTGCTGGTCTTGAAGGGAGACTAGAAATTGTTGCAATATTTCCGCTTTCTCAGGAGAAGTTGGGATCTTTGTCAGAGTGAATGAATCCTGAGGAGGGAGATTTGAAAAGGTCCAATGTCCGAAACGTATCGTGGAGATTACTCAAGGATCCTTGCATTGGAGAGACCAGGTTTCCGAGAAGTGTCTTAGCTTGGCTCTGACTGGAATGCCCTGGGTCTGCCTCACGTCAAAAGGACTTTGTGGTATCTTGGGTATTGGAAAGACTTTTCTGTTTATGTGTTTTGAGGAAGGTTGCCTGGGTGCTTCTCGAGCTTTTACTTGTATCACGATTTTGGCGAAATTGCCCAAAGTCCCTTCCTCTTGCTGGTTGGAATTTAGATGAGAACCATCTTTAGATGAGAGCTCGTCCTAACCTTCTGCCCTGGGGCAATAATCCTGACTTTCCCTCTGTTACATGGGAGATGGCTTTGTCGAGTTTGTCCCCGAAGAGTGCTTTCCCATCAAAAGGGATCCTGCACCACATATGTTTTGATGCTGCTTCTGCAGCCCATGGCTTTAGCCATAAGGCTCGCTTGGCTATTACTGTATGAAGCATTGATCTGGCTGAGTATATTATAGTGTCAATGTCTGCCTCCCCGATAAAGTCTGCTGATAGTTTTAGCTCTTTCAGCGCTTTTATTTTATCCATTGGGACTTCCTGCCAGATGGCTGTCTCTATATTGTCTGTCCATACTCTTACAGCTTTTGATACAAATGTTAGAGCGATTGCTGGTCTGCCTGCCGCTCCAGCTGTCTGATAGTCTTTCTTTAAATCAGAATCAATGCGTCTGTCAAGCGGGTCTTTAAATGATGTCGAGTCATTTATAGGGAAGGTCATATTTTTAGCCAAGCGGACCACAGCTGCATCCACTACTGGAGGATTATCCAGTGTTGCCAAATCTCCTTCCACCAACGGGTATAACTTATTTAGACGATTAAGTGAACACCTTTTTTGTCTTCTTCCATTCATCTTCTATGAGGCATTTAACCTCTTCCATAAGTGGAAAGTAGGAAAGACGTTCCCTTAAAAAGGAGAAATAACTCTTTGCCTTTTTAGGAGGCTCTTCCCCTTCTTCCCAGCCTATGGCCTGCTTGACTGCCAGGACATATGACTAAAGAGAAGCTGAATCCTGACAGTTCTGCTTTGTTAGAGGATCCTTCAGATACATCCTTATCAGCCGCACTTACGGCTGGAAGAACAGTGGCTGGTGTGGAAGGGCCGGCTGCAGAAGGTCCAGGGAAGGCTGGATCTTCCCCTTCCTCCTGCATATGTGGCATTGTCTGTTGTGAAGGCATGAAAGCTACCTATTCCGAAATAGAGTATTTAATGACCTTTTTAATCAAGTCTGTTACTTGCTGTCCCTCCAACTCCCTTTCGGCAGCACAGTCTCAGAAACAGTTTTTGCAGACCAATTTGTCTGCTAGAGGAGTAGCTCCACAAGCCCAACACTTTCTGGGGGCTTCCCATCTAGGGTAGGATGGGGATTGATGCCTTCTGCTCCCGCTCGATCGATATCTGGATCCTAATGATCAACCGTGGTGACTTGTCCCAAGAAGCTTCCTCATGGCGCCTGGAGGTCCCCTTTGGAGCTCTTCTGGCATACCGGGCTGGAAACAGAAATGTACCAGCGTAATGCACTTTTTTTTTTAAACAACCTCTCTCCAACAGGCAGGCCATCACATTGGAGCTCCCGGGCTTTTAAGAGAAAAATAGGAGGCTGTCCCCTTAATTGGGAACAGCTGGATGCTCACACAACAAAAATGTTTATGGGAAAACAATATAGGTTTCCCTTCTTCAAGATATCCGCCATGGCTTCCATCGTAGTGCGCATGCACGCACCAAGATGCTTCTCTCTGTCCCACCCACATGCCTCTCATCCCCGCCGAGTCTCCAATGAGATGCGGAGGCATGTGAGGTTAGAAGCTCGAGAGATGCCCGAGAGGAGGATTTCAAGCCTTAAAAAGCGTGGGCTCGCTGCCTAATATTATCCAGAATCTAAAGCGAAAGGCAGGGCAGAACAAAAGGGTAAAGGAGAACAGATAAAAAGGCTTAAAGAAAAGGAAGAGGGATGAATTACCAGGGAGGAACGGAAGGAAACCAAGGGATAATCTAGAGGAAGAGACACAGACAAGCTGCTCTGGCTACCAGAGACCACGATCAACCTACTCTTAAGCTGAACCAACGCTCCTAGTTAGGAGACAGCTGCAGGCCCAAAAGACCCCCAGAAGGGGCTCCTCGCCTTATTAGTGCCTTTAGCAGACCAAGAGTGAGAACCGCGTTCGGGAGAGGCTGAAACCAAATGGAAAAGGTAAGGACACTTGGCTTCAGATCACTGTCCCTCAGGTATAAGGAAAAAAAGGACAATGGTGTGGAGGGGGGGGCCTTACGTTTTACTTTTATAATATTCACTGTCCTAAGGGGAGGAGTTAAGGGTGGGGCCTATCACAGGTATGCTGCCATGGAGACACCAGGAAAAAGTTTTGCCTATAGTTCTACTTTAACCACTTTCCGACCGCTAACTATATATATACTGCAGCAAGGGGGCCTCACTATTGTGGGAGGGCGTACTATAACGTCCTCCCAGAATTCCACTCCCACGCGCCCCCTGGGGCGCGCACACGGGAGTCTCCATCTTTGCCGGGTTCACGGGACCCGGTGGGTCACGGACCATGGTAAATGGCCAATCGCAGCGGCCCTTTACCACGTGATCACACTGTCCAATGATGGCATGATCACAATGTAAACACAATGGGGTCATCCAGAGTGTCAGCTCTCTCTTCTCCTCACACCGATCCAGCGTGTGAGGAGAGGAGCAAGATCGAGTGCCTGGCAGTGAAAACTGAGTTTTGCGACACTTTTACTGTGCCCAGCAGCGCTCAGCAGTGACCCTACTGTGCCAGAGCCACATCTGTGCTACCAGTGCCCTACAGTGCCATCAGTGCCACTATAGCGCTAATCAGTGCCACATCTGTGCTACCAGAGTGCCCATCAGTGGCACTACACTGGTACCTGTGCCCATCAGTTCCACTACAGTGCTCATCTGTGCCAATACAGTGCCCATCAGAGCCACAGCTGTGTCACATCATTGCCGCTACAGTGCCCATCAGGGCTAAATTAGTGCAATTACAGTGCTCATCTGTGTCATCAGTGCCACTACAGTGCCCAGAGCCACAGTTGTGCCACATCAGTGCCACCTTTGCCACTACAGTGCCCATCAGTGCCACTAGTGCCCATCAGTGCCACTACAGTGCTCATATTTGCCATCAGCACCACTACAGTGCCGAGAGCAGCGGGGAGCTCTCTGAGTCTACGTCCAATTCTGATTATGAGTCCGTTGTTAGCAGAGGGTCTGATACAGAATCGGAGGAAGAAGAACTGGTGCCCATGAAACAAAGGCGCTCTCCTCAGGAGCAGCAGGCTACTACAAATAGCACAGGGCCATCTCCCTCTACAGCAGTGCCATCCACCTCTAGTGCAGTGCCATTGATGAGAAATGAAGTACCACTTCAACAATGTCCAAGCACTAGTGGGGTGTCATCTCAGCCCCAAAGGATGAGGACCCATGCACGCCTACCCCCTGTGGCTTCCCTCTAATTCCGGAGCAGCAAACCTCCCCCCTTTCACCGCCCAGCCAGCTGTCCAGAGTGAACACCGATAATTTTACCCTTGTTTATTTTTTTCATTTAATTTTTACTGAAGACCTCCTATCATCCATCATGGCCCAGTGCAACCTCTATGCACAACAGTTCATCACAAATAACCCTGGTTCTAGTTAAGCCCGTCCCTTTGAGTGGAGAGAACTTACCGTGGAGACATTTAAAATTTTTCTAGGCCTAACGTTTAATATGGGACTCACAAAAAAAAAAAAAACGAACTATACTCCTACTGGTCCTGCAATCCCATCCACCACATGCCAATCTATTCATCTCTCATGCCAAGTTCAAGATATCTTATGATTATGCAGTTCCGCCACTATAACAATAACACCCAGTGCCCCAGAGGCGTAACTAGAACCTTCAGGGCTCCGATGCAAGAAATTATGAAGGGCCCCCCTGACCACTGGCCAAGGCCCTCCGTCTTCCCGCTGATCCTGGGACCCTTTACTCCCATCACGGGTCCCTTTATTATGGTCCCACAGCAGCACCCTTTCACAAGTTCTGCAGCGGGCCCCCTTTTTGCCATCTTCGGGCCTCCCCATGGTGGCGAAATGCCAGGGCCCGGTCACAATTGCAACCTTTGCTCATAGTTCCCTCACTTGTGTCAGTAGTTTTTAATTTTTATTTAAATTGTATTATTTTTTTACCATTTCATTTTATTTCTTTTACATTTTAATAATTTTTTACAATGTATTTTAGGAGTTCTGTTGGGGGGATTTGATGAGATATCAGGGGTCTAAACAAACCTTAGCCCTTAATCTCCATCTGTGTAGCCTCAGCTGCACATAATGAATGGACAGGAATAGCTGTGTACCGAGCCTCCCATTCATTCTGAAATGGAAGTATAGTAAAAACAGTTTACTATGCTTCAGTTATGAATGAACCAATTGGTACCAATCACAGACTATGTCCATTCAGAAAAGGAAGGAGCCGGTAAATGACAAATTTAACGACCCTTTCTCATCTCTTCATCATGACACATCTTCTACAGCAGCTGGCAGGAGAGAGGAGGGGGGAAGACAGCAGCTCTGTGGGGGGGACCAGGGAAGCACCCAGGGACCCGGGGAACAGCAGAAGACAAGTAAACTGGATAGGAGGGGCGGCAGGGACAGCATATAGAGCAGGGATATGCAATTAGCGGACCTCCAGCAGTTGCAGAACTACAAGTCCCATGAGGTATAGCAAGACTCTGACAGCCACAAGCATGACACCCAGAGGCAGAGGCATGATGGGATTTATAGTTTTGCAACAGCTGGAGGTCCGCTAATTGCATTTCCCTGATATAGAGGAACCAATCTCCTCCATTAGGAGGAAAATGGAGGAGAATGTTTCCTCTAAATGCTGCCCCTGCCATCCCTCCTAACCAGGTGTACAAGGGAGGCACATGGGCTCCCTGGAACATGGGGCCCAGTTGCAATTGCAACCCCTATCGTTACGCCCCTTCAGTGCCCTCTCCACAATGACCCAGCTTACGACAAAATATTTAAAATTCGGCCACTTCTAAATTATTTCTCTTAAAAAATTGCCCAGTTATATACATCGACAAGTCCCTTGTAAAATTAACAGGCAGGCTGTCCATCAAACAGTTTATCCCCAGCAAAAGGGTCCGATATGGGGTTAAGCTGTACAAGCTTTGTGACTGAGACACCGGCTACATCTACGCCTTTCTGGTGTATGAAGGGAAGGACACCCAGCTACATCACCCTGAATGCCCTGGGTATATTGGAGCCAGTGGAAAGGTTGTTTGGGAGCTCATCTATCCACTCCTTGGAAAAGGTTACCACCTTTATGTGGATAACGTTTATTCAAGCCTGCCCTTCTTCTGCAACCTTTTTTTTTTTATTACATTTTATTGATTTTCCAATAACATATAAATCACAACATATGACTTCCCTACGGCTCACGCAGGAGCCCTTGTGTCGATCACATATATATATATAAAAAGAAAAAAAAAACAAAAACAAATTATATCCATACAAAAACATTCTACCACCCCACCCATTCCTATTCCAAAGGTGTACTTGCTTGCCCACTGGATCATACACATCATAACCAGGATTGCCTCATACCATTCCCTCTTGTACTTTTCTTATTTCCTTTTTAAATCATCCCCTATCACGCCCATTCTTGTTCTTTATTACTCCACTGCTGTTGAAGGGTCCTCTATCCAACTGGACCATATTTTTCCAAATTTCCTCATACAGCCTCTATTTATATAGGTTTCCTTATACAGATATAAATTATCATTAACCAGCTTCTTCCAGAATGTTATTGAGGGGGGTGCTTTTTCCAATTAAGAGAGATTGATGTTCTTGCATAAAACAATAATAAACTAAGCTGTGTTTTTTTTTTTGCTACTGTAGTGGCCTCTTTTTTTATCAATTTTAATAGGCATGTTTCCATTTTTTTCTCCACGGTGACTGTCGTAACCTGAGCTAGGTCATCGAGCACCTCTGACCAGTATTTGCTGATTTCTGGACATAACCAGAATATATGAGTGAAGTCCACTGGGGTATGCCCGCATCTCCAGCAATGCTGGGGATAAGTAGCATTCATCTTATGCATTCTATAAGGTGTTAAGTATACCTGATGCAGGGCCGGCTCTACCACTAGGCGGAGTAGGCGGCCGCCTAGGGCGCCACTACCACCAGGGGCGCCCATCCTCTGTTGATCCGTCACTGCTCTGCATCAATCACTCATGTCACTGGAGAGCCGCGGCTGGCAGCACCCCAGGGCGGTAAAATGAGGCGGATCCAGGGGCACAGGTGCGGGCCTGTGGACCACGGCTAAAGAAATGGGTAGAGAGGCTCTGCAAAAAATCTCTACCTCCGCCACCTCCATTGTATAAATTGACAGGGCAAAGGGGCTGGAGTCAGGGGCAGAGCCAAAGGGGGGGCGGCAAAATGAGGTTTCGTCTAGGGTGTCAAAAATCCTTGCACCAGCCCTGACCTGATGTGTTATTTTAAACTGTATCAATTTGTCCCGTAGGGAGACAAAAGCCTGAAATGGCGTCTTCCATATATCCTGCCAGTCCTCTTCGTCTAGCTGTGGAATATCCCTAACCCACCGTGACCGAAGTTGGCTCAGGTCGGGTCCAGATATTTTCATAAAACGGGCATATACTTTTGATTTTGCTTTCCTTCCTCCCTCCGCTCTTATCACTTCCTCTAAGGCAGGTTCCCGTAGTTGTGGATATCCCTCAGGGAACTGACTCAACATCGCATGAGAAAGTTGCATATACCTAAATAGGAAGATTTCAAGAAGGTTATGTTCTGATTTAAGTTGTGTATAGGGTACCAGATCTCTTTGACGTATGACTTGGTTAATAGTTTTAATTCCAAGCTTTATACAAATTCCCGATTCGGGTATAGAACCCAAATGGGTTAGCTGTGGGTTCCCCCACAGGGGGGTGTTTGGAGACAGAGATGGCTCCGCCTACTTCTCATAGGTTAAACCCAGCCTCTATGCCCTAATAGTTGTCACCATAGAAGGGGTCAGCCTATATGGTGCTTTTAGGCCTCGATATAAAAGTGACTGTAGAGCCTCTGTCGATTATCCCACGGAAGCTTCCAATGCTGTGGAGGGATTATACCTGTCAGAGTTTAACCATCCGACTTCTGTTACTAGTTGAGCCGCAAGATAATATTTTTGACAGTTCGGATAGGCCAAGCCTCTCTGAATTTCAGGGCACATTAACACAGACAGCTTATATCTAGGGGTCTGGTTTTTCCATAGAAAAGAGGAGAACATACTGTTCAACTGCAAAAAAAAAGGCTCTGTCAGCCATTGCGGTGAATTCCTAAACATATATAAAAATTTTGGAAGAATTGTCATCTTTATTAGGTTTATACCTCCCAGGATTGATAAAGGTAGCCTTTCCCAGGCTTTTAACCTTATTTTAGTTTCTTGTACTACTGGGGCTATATTTAATGAAAAAATTCTTGTTTTGAGACTACTATTCCTAAATATTTAAATTCCGTCACCCATTGTAATGGTGCATCTAGATCTGCTGTGGTTCGTGCCCCGGGATCTATAGAAAATAAAAGGGATTTTGTCCAATTCACCCTAAGCCCTGTAACCACCATATACTCCTCCATCAACTTCAATGCTCCCTGTAGCGAAGGTACTGCATCGTTTAAGAATACTAGGATACCCTCTCCTCCAGGCCCCCTATCCTAAGCCCCCGGATATCTGGTGTAATTCTCAATGCCTCCACCATAGGTTCCATCGCGATGGCGAAGAGGGTTGGAGAAAGAGGGCAGCCCTGATGGGTACCCCTATAAAGTCGAAAAATAGTCTGATAATCTTCCTCCCAATTTGACTGCAGAGATAGGATTTTTATAGACTGTCTGTATCCAAGAGATGAAAAATGGAAACCCCCTTCTCCTGAGGGCCTCCCATAGAAAAGGCCATTCGACCGTGTCGAAGGCCTTCTCTATATCTAGGGAGGCCACAGCACTAGATCTGACATTATTATGTTGAGCATGTATATTAGTAAACTATCTGTGTATATTAATATCTGTCATTCTATGGGGCATGAAACCCGTCTGATCGGGGTCTATAATAGTTGAAAGTACTGGTTGCATTTGATTCTTCAGGAGCTTCGTCAATACCTTGATATCGCTGTTTAGTAATGCTATGGGCCTCTATGAAGAGTGTAACTTTGGATCCTTCGTTTATTTATGAATCAGGGTTATATGGGCCGACCTCAGATTCCGGGAAAGGGGATCCCCTTTTCTAGACATTCAGTAAATAAGGCGACTAACCTTGGGGCCAGGACATCACTATAGACCTTATACAGCTCCACGGGAAGTCCATCAGGACCCGGGGCCTTTCCATTTGGAAAAGATTGAATCACCTTTGAGACCTCCTCTGCTGTTATTGGGCAGACTAATGCCCTCCTCTCCTCGTCTGACAACCATCCCAGGGCCACCCTGGCCAACAGGACTGAAAGATTCTCCAGGCGGAAGTCGGCAGGGAGTGAGGAAGTGTAAAGGGAGCTATAATACTCCCCAAATTTGTCTAGAATGGCCTCTGAAGAGGAGACCTGTTCTCCCCCAGAGGTCATAACTGTGGCTATAATTGTTGCTGTATATTCCTGGTTTGCCAATATAGCCAAAAATTTCCTGTTTCTATCTCCATGTTCAAATAAATTATTTTCTACTATTTCGTTGGTCCAGGCTAACTAATTCTTTGATATGGAGGTTTAGACTATGTTGCGCTGTCATTAATAATTCAAAATTACCAATGCTAGGGTCTGACACATATACCTCTTTTTGCTGTTCCACACTGTCCTGCAAATATCTAGTATCGGACATTTGATTCTTTCTAAATGCTGTTATAGTTGAAATATATTGACCTCGCGTATACGCCGTGAAAGCCTCCCAAACCATATCGACAGAGGAGGTTCCCTCATTCTTTTCCCAGTATTCCACTAGTATAGGTGTTATAATTTTTTTTATATCTGGGTGCGCGATCCATTGGGAGCCCAATCGCCACAATGACGGTTATTTACCTGCCGGGATATATAATGTTACTTTTAGGGGACTATGATCCGACAGGCCACTTGGTAGATATGAAACCGCCTCGACGTCTGCGAGTAATGCTGAGTTGGCAAATGCCAAGTTTATTCTAGAGGAGGTTTTATATGTCGCAGAGAAGCAAGAGTACACAGGGTACTTCCATCTCCAAATTTCCGTTACCTCCATCACCTGTGCCCAGTTATATAGTTCTGCTGAATAGTACCTGGGTGGCGTAGGTCTATCCAGATCTGGTGAGAGGATAGAGTTGAAGTCACCCATTACCAGCAATTTTACTGGCAGATGTAAAACAATTTTTTCCATAATCATATCCAATTCCCTTAGGGAGAAAGGGGGGGGGGGAGACATACACTGCTGCCACAACATAATTTTGATGCCACAGCGTAAACAAGATTATAACAAATTTTCCTTGAGGATCTCTATGTTTTCTCAATATTACATGGAAGCGATTTATTAATTAAAATCGTTATCCCCCCTAACATAGGAGGAATAAGTGGCATGATAGGCTTTCTGGATCCATTTTTTTTTAATTTTTTTTTGTGCCAGCAGTCTATTTCCCATTAAATGCGTTTCCTGTAACAAAATCATATGTGGGTTATATGCTTTTAAATATTTGAACATTAATGCACGTTTAACCATAGAGTTTAGTCCACGGACATTCCACAAAACAATTGAAAATACATTTCCTACATCCGTCATCCTATCCCGTGGTCCATGGTAGCATGGGGCTTTTTGAGGCGAACCAATCCCCTATACCCATTTATTAAGAAGGCAAGCAAGTTTACACCCCCCACAATAACAACATTCTGAACATTCTCTGCCCACCCTCCTTCTCCTCCCCAACCATTCACACCTATTAAATTATTTAGGGAGGCAAAAAAAGGGGGCTTTAGCCCCAATTTACCCCCCAAAAAACAGACATGGTTGTACCAGGCCTGATGTATTTCCCTAAAAAAGAATAAGAGAAAAACAGATGAGAAAAAAAAAGGGGGCTCACGTGATGTTCGCTTGTGGTCTTATATGCCAGAGCTCCTAAAAAAAAAAAAAGCTTGGTGGTTAACGCAAAGAAAAAGAAAAACATTTTACTGTGCAATCTATGAGGTAGGGGGGAAAGCAAGGAGGAAAGAGGAGAACCGGTCCTTAAAAAAATTGCCCCTCCACCCTCCCCCTCCCAACATATCCACTCCCTCCATATTTCACTTTTGTGCCTTATTTATATTCAAAAAAAAAAAGAAAAAAGAAAAAAAGAGAGGGAGAAGAAGTAGTGGAATCCAAAAAAAAAAAAAACCACCATTTTTTTTCTTTCTCCTTTCTCTTTCTTTTTGAAAGGGAAAGAAATCAGAGAGAGGGAGGGTGGGGGGAGCCTTATCACTATTCAAACTTCATCTTATCACTATTCACATATTCAATATATTTAACATGTCAAAACATCAAAACATTTTTAAGTGAAATATCATCTAATGTGCACATCCATACATACTTGTTTCAAATCTGTGTCACTGTGCTTTATATCTATTGCCCCCCCCCCCCCAAATTCCACTCCACCTCCCTCTAGGGAGCATCCAACCAATCTATTGCTGCCTTTGGAGTTTCTAAAAATCTTGTGTGATCCCTGTCAATCACATGTAATTTGCTGGGGAACAAGAGGCTAAATTTTAGTCCTCTATCTCTAAGTGTTTTGCGGACATCCCTAACAGTTCTCCTTTGTTGTTGTATCTCAGGGGGTAATCAGGAAAAAAGAGTAGTCTGGAGTTCTCAAATTGCACCTCTTTCTTTATCTTGGCTGCCGACAGAATACGATCTCTATCTCTGTAGTTCAATAGCCGTATCAAAAACGGGCGAGGGAAAGCCTCTGGTTTTGGCACGGA
Organism: Glandirana rugosa; assembly: GCA_018402905.1. Taxonomy (NCBI): domain Eukaryota; kingdom Metazoa; phylum Chordata; class Amphibia; order Anura; family Ranidae; genus Glandirana; species Glandirana rugosa. The sequence goes on along the minus strand of BLSH010482092.1, from coordinate 1,464,582 downwards.
CAAGGGGACTCTATGGGCCCTGTCTACCACAAACATAGATGATCTCTCAATTAAGCCTAAAACAGTAGTCAGGAGATGCTCTGCAAATTCAGCTGGATTGCCGCCCTCCATGCGTTCCTGCAATGCCAATATACTCACATTATTCCTCCTTAGGAAACCTTCCGTGTCTATCATTTTCCCCTGAAGGGCCGTACCTGGATCTGCAGTGCATGGATTTCTTTATTGTCTATTTTATGTCCTCTACTGCAGAAACACGTTTTTCCACCTCCACCACCCTCTCCCTGAATTTATCCATAACATGCCTTATTACACCAATGTACACTGCCAGACTATCTATTTTCTCCATTAGAGTATCTTTACAAGTTGCAATAGCCTGCAGGATGTCTGTATTGGTAGGTGCAGTTTTTATTTTACTCCCACCTGATGTCTCTATGCTGTCCACCATGCTTTCACCAGGCATTTTTTTAGCAGTCTTAGCTCCTGTTGGAGATGGAGATGAGCATGGGGTGCTTGTGACTGCACTTGTATTTGGTGTAGTTTTGTTGGTTCGTGGCTTACCTGGCACCGTGTGATATTTCTGCGATATTCCTGGTGCAAAAAGAAGTCCCCTTTTAGTCCCTTAGATCGGGTGTCTCTACCCCCAAGATGGAGCTATGGTAACAGAGAGACTAATGTAGCTGCAAAGGAGACGCTGCACCGTTTCCGCTCGTCCCACCACTGCTGTCCATAGGCTGCTCCCAAGCTGGCATTCAAGGCTGACTGGGGAGCGGCTCACACCATCCACCCAAGGCTGGTACGTATCATGCCCGCAGATCATACGTCCGGGTCTAATCCCCGTCAAGCCGCTACATTAACTGCTACAACAACAGCTGCAGCGGCTCCCATTGTCCTCTCCTGATCTCTCCTGCAGGTGTCCAGCCCTCCTGATGTCGAGATACTCTCGGTGCACTCCCAAGAATCAGGTATCAGGTCTGAAAGGGCAGAAACTCTCCATTCGCATACTGGAAACTAGTAAAAGATGGACTTCCGGCTCCTGGCGTCTACCTCCTCACACGTCCACCGCCCATCTCAGTGCCATTAATTGTTAACAGCACCCTCTTCTGCATCCTTTACCGAAGGCAGACTCCAGCATGCAGTACAATCAGAACCAACAGAAAAGGCTTCCAGCAAAGGCTCGTTAAAGAAAGGCTACGAAGAGGGGAGATGGTGTCTTTGCGGAACCAGGAGCTTTTGGCTGTCAAGTGGAGGGACAGACGAAACGTCCACATGCTGACCAGTGGCGGCTGGTGAATTTTTAGGTTGGGGGGGGGCCTACTTTTCATAAGCCCCACCCCTTATAGAATCCACCCACTCTGTCCCCTGTATTCCACATATTGTGTCAGGAGTATACAGCTTAGCATCACAGGTGGGGTTATATACAGGCAGTAACAGTATACACATCTCAGTATCACAGTGGGGGTATATACAGCCAGTACACAGTATACACAGCTCAACATCACAGGTGGGGGTATATACAGCCAGTACACAGTATACACAGCTCAGCATCACAGGTGGGGGTATATACAGTCAGTACATATGGATTTCTCTTTAGATCATTAAATGTATGGTCAGCTTAAAGCTCTTCTGCAATTGTACCATTTAGAAAAACAAATTAATCAGCATGATTTTGGATTGTGGTGCTCCATGCAGTTACAGTGCTGGGTGGCAATAAGCCAACACCCTAGAAATGCAAGACAAGAAAGCTAACCACTCAGCCACACAGACACAGTATATAGCTTAAATTAAATGGTAAATTACTGTGATTTATGTTCATGTGAACTAGTCTCTGGAAGCAATTCCCAAAAAAATCATTTAGAGAGCATTGGGCAAAGGACTAGACACCAGTGATCTTCCTGCTGCCCTACATCAGACTACTTTTGCCAACTTTAAATATAACTATTATATACTGTCTGCAGAGTGCAGACACACTTACCTGTCACTCTGTCAGTGCCTGCAGTGCTCACTACTGCTCAGAGGACTCTGCTCACTCAGTGCCAACCTGCAGGCTGCTGTGCCAAATTGTGCCAATGAAGTCACATGACGGCGGGCGGCTCAGCGGTCCGGACTCCGGTTGGTGAGGGGAGGGTGACACCGTGACGCTCACTGCAGCTGCTCGTCCTGCCCCAACCGAGACCCGGGCTCGTGGTACGTGGCAGCGGGACGAGTCACGGCCTGGGTGGCGGAGTGCTGCTGCGCCTGCGCAAAACCACTTATATTATTTACAAAAAATTCAACCGAGACCCCTGTATCCTATCTTCAATACCATGAAGAAATTATCACTACCCAATTGTACCCTGAAGGCCCATCAGAAAATGTTCCCTCTGATTCAGTCAGCAGACTCCATGAAAGCCACTTTCCTGAAAAACTGACTATGGACAATATTCTTGCCTACTGCCTGGACAATTCCGTTCGCTGTCACTGACCATGTCCCTGCCTGCTGCCTGGATCAGGGCTCTCCTCCTGTGGACAACTGCACTACTAAAACCACAGGTAATCTTTTGTTTACCCTTTGTTCAGTAGAATGTATTTTGGGGTGTAATTCTTGGTATGTACATGCTATATGTTAGAAATATGAAGGGCTTTCAAAAATGTGAATGGTTGTCAGGAAATTAGATGCATAATTTATGTTCCTAGAACACCTGATGGTGCTCCTTGGATGTTGGGCCTCTGTATGTGGCCAGGCTGTGTAAAAGTCTCACAGACTAGGTATCGCCATACTCAGGAGGAGTAGCAGAATGTATTTTAGGGTGTCATTTTTGCTATGTACATGCTGTGCATTGGAAATATTTTATAAATAGACAACTTTGTGCAAGAAAAAAAGGGGTTTAATTTTTTCCCCACATTTTCCAAAAACTTCTGAAAGAACATGAACCTCTCAAAAGGCTCATTATGCCTCATAGATTATATGTTGGGATGTTAGCTTTCCAAAATTGGGTCATTTTGTGGGTGTTTCCATTGTCCTGGTGCTCCAGAGTGTTCAAAAGTGTAAAAGAAAAAAGAAAGAAAGCTCTATTTGTGTGAAAAAAGGACGAACATTTTGTATGGGTACAGTGTTACACGACTGAGTAATTGTCATTCAAAATGTGAGAGTGCTGAAAGCTGAAAATTGGTCTGGTTAGGAAGGGTGTTTAAGTGCCCAGTGGTCAAGTGGTTAAGGACTGGTAAACTGCAATATATTACATGTTTGTTCTTGGATTTAGATACACTTTAACAATCCTCCTGGAAGGAGATAAGGAATCCATTGTTTACTTTGTTGCATTGTCAGTAAACATGAGAGGTGCAGTGCAAGGTTTTTTTCTGTATGCCACCTCAAAGGCACGAGAAGCAAACACACAAGACAGCTAAATCCCAATACCAATAAATTACACTAAATACAAAAGGAACTGCCGGTGACATTCAAAACTGTGTGCATAAAGAGTTCCTACACCAGTAAAAGAAATGGAAAATCTGACATTTATGAAACTTTGCCGTGCAGCCTACTGTTCTCTGTAAAATGTCATTGGAGGTAAAATGAGGCAGTGAAACCAGTTGGGAATTTTCTGCTAAGACATTACAAGACAGCAAACCAGCAATGTTCTCTGCTCTGAAAACTTGAGAACACTTTCACATGTTTATTTTTTAGTTAAAAATAAAACTACTTCTAGAAGAAATCTGTCATTAGGCAACTTTGCAGTCCCATAGACTCATTGTCAATTAACCACTTCAATACCGGGCACTTTCACCCCCTTCCTGCTCAAGCCAATTTTCAGCTTCCAGCGCTGTCGCATTTTGAATGACAATTGTGCAGTCATGCAGCAATGTACCCAAAATAAATTTGTATAATTTTTTTCACACCAATAGAGCTTTCTTTTGGTGGCATTTAATCACCGCTGGGTTTTCTCTTTTTTGCTAAATAAACAAAAACAGACAGAAAATCTTGAAAAAAAAAGAGTTTTTCTTAATTTTTGTTATAAAATGTTGCAAATAAATAATCTTTCTTCATAAATTTAGGCCAAAATGTATTCTGCTACATTTACTTGGTCAAAATAACCCAAATCAGTGTATATTATTTAGTTTGTATGTGTTTATATAGCCCACAAACTATAGTATATATCTGAAAATTGCTCAGTCCTAATGTAGTGATTCATGTCTTGAGGCCCCAAAATGCCAATACAGTATAAATATCCCCAAATGACACCTTTTTGGAAGGTAGACAGTCTAATGTATTTAGTAAGAGGCATGGTGAGTTTTTTGAAGTTGTAATTTTTTGTCACAATTTTTGAAAAATCAAGAAATTAAAAAAAAATATTCACAGAACAGCGTCAACGTATAACTGGTGTGGTGAGATCAGGGATACTGACTGGTAACAGTATGTAAACCGGATTT
>BLSH010482092.1:1407712-1448206 GCA_018402905.1 Glandirana rugosa | reverse complement strand
GAGTTGGGAACAGCGGCCACAGGAGCACGGTGGGGTAAGAGTGCCTGTAGAAGTCCAGGAGTATCCGTCAGCAGCGGACAGGAGATGTGCTGGAAGGGTGCTGATGTTTTAGAGCAGGATACTTGTTGGGACCGGATGGTCGCAGGCACAGTAGCGGAGTCAGGGACGAGCAGGGTCGGCAACGGGCAGGCAGCAGAGGTACAGAAGGATGAGGCGGTCGGATGGTCGTAGGCAAGCCAGGGGTCGGTACAGGCAGAGTTCAGGCAAGGTCAGGCAGGCCGGGTCACAGGAATCAGATAACGGGTAGCAGAACACTCAGGAAAACAGGGCACACGCTGTAGATCAGGCAGCATCTGCTTACAGGAAGCAGGAAGTTTAAATAGAGCTGTTCCTCTAAGAATTAAAGGAAACCACAACCAAATGCTATTAACCCTCCGCACCGTCTTCTAACACAGACAACAAGGTTAATGTAAAAAAAAAAAAAATTATTAAAAAAAAAAATTAAAAATAAATAAATAAATAAATAAATAAAAAGGGGCAGACTCAATGGACTACGCAGTCTTTTTCTGCCGTCACTTTTCTATGTTTCTAACCCTCTACCCTTTGTCAGATCTGTCAGTGGGGCTGCAATGGTGGCAAAATTGGGTATAAAACGCCTGTAGTACCCTGTGATCCCAAGAAATGCACAAACTTGCTTTTTACTTATAGGCTGGGGCCACTTTTGAATTGCCTCAATCTTATTTATCAGAGGTTTGATCAGCCCCAAACCAATAATGTAGCCAAGGTATTTGGCCTCCTCCAAGCCTATCGCACACATTCTGTAATAGCTGGCACGCAGTGAGTCCTGCTTTCCTAAGAGAATCTACTACTGCTTGCACCCGGGGCAAATGGGATTCCCAATCTGGACTACCTCGTCCAAATAGGCGGCTGCGTATTGGGGATGTGGTCTTAAAGCGGAACTATCATTTTTTCATCTTTCCATCTATTAAATCTTCTGCCCTTGTTGTTTCAACTTTGGATAGTGAAACATTTTTTTTCTGCCACTAAATACCTTATACAGCCCACTTCCTGTTTCTTGTCTGGTAAAATGCCTAAGCGTTTGACATCATGTACAGCTCTCTACCAGGAAAGGAGGGGGGATGAGTCATAAGAGGGCCAATGAAAGCTGCAGGGCTCGAGGTGTGCCTCTGTGTGTCTGTGTAAATCCAGGAAGTGAACGGGCAGCAGCTTCAGCTGCCCACAGTTAAAATGGCTGCAGGCAGACTTAGTGGAGGGAGATTTCTGCAGCATATTTGGCAAGTACAAGTAAAATGGGTTCAACAAGTCCTGGGCAGCAGTATATCTATCCACCAGGTCTACCAGGTGGTTTGCAGTCTTAGGGTCCCCATGGCTGCCCCACTTCCTCAAAGTGGCAGGGAACGCACGTAAATAATGGTCCATGACCAAACGCTCCACAATCTTAGGGTCTGGCAAAATCTCTGGCTGCAGCCATTTCTTTGTGAGTTGTATTAAGTCAAACATTTGGGAGCGGGGTGGCTTGTCAGTACTGTATGACCACCAATACACCCGTTGAGCTTGGACTGCAATGGTGACACCCATGCGTGCAAGCATCTCAGCTTTCAGTGTCCTATAATCCTGGACAGCATCTGGTTCCAGGTCATAATAGGCCTTTTGGGGTTCTCCTGTCAGGAAGGGTGCTAACAGTGCTGCCCATTGCTCTTTTTGCCATCCTTCGCGAACAGTGATTCTTTCAAAAGTTGCTAGGTAAGCCTCCACGTCATCTGCAGGTGTCATCTTCTGCAGGTAATAGCTGGCACGCACCATTTTCTGTTCCACTGGCAAAGCACCTGCGGACCGCTTCTTTAACTTCACCAGAGCCACCGCAAACTGGTGATTTGTCTCCTGCTGGGCTGCAATGGCCTTGCAATTCACCTCCTGCTGTGCTGCAATGGCCTGGCGATTTGCCTCCTACTGCTGGCGATTTGCCTCCTTGCTGTGCTGCAATGGCCTGTGCGACGTGACGATTGGTTTCCTGCTGCTGGCGATTGTTCTCCTGCTGGGTTGCAGTGGCCTGCAGCAGGGCTTTTAACAAATCCTCCATCTTTCCCCTTGTTTAGGAAGATGCCTGCCAATAATCCGCCATGTGTGGGGGTTAGCTCAATAGGGATCACTTGTAGCCAGTTTTATTTTTAAAGGTTACATGAAAATCTAAAAATAAAAATAAATCCTTGCCATCAAGGCTCTTACTAAACATTTCCAGTTTTCCTAACTAAGCGGTGAAGGGCTTCTCCCAGTCACCCACAAAACAAAGATAATGCAAACCTTTTGTTTCTGTCATAAAGCAAACTTCAGTTCAGCAGCTCTCTCAGGTTTGATGGCTCCTGAGTCCCAGCCATGACATTCCCACCACCATGCTGGACTGTAGGCAAGACACACTTGTCTTTGTACTCCTCACCTGGTTGCCACCACACATGCTTGACACCATCTGAACCAAATAAGTTTATCTTGGTCTCATTAGACCACAGGACATGGTTCCAGTAATCCATGTCCTTAGTCTGCTTGTCTTCAGCAAACTGTTTGCGGGCTTTCTTGTGCATCATCTTTAGAAGAGGCTTAATTCCTGGACGACAGCCATGCAGACCAATTTGATGATTTGATGCAGTGTGCGGCGTATGGTCTGTGCACTGACAGGCTGACACCCTGCCCCTTCAACCTCTGCAGCAATGCTGGCAGCACTCATCCGTCTATTTCCCAAGGACAACCTCTGGATATGACGCTGAGCACCTGCACTCAACTTTGGTCGACCATGGCCAGGGCTGTTTTGAATGGAACCTGTCCTGTTAAACCACTGCACGGTCTTGGCCACCGTGCTGCAGCTCAGTTTCAGGGTCTTGGCAATCTTTTTATAGCCTAGGCCATCTTTATGTAGAGCAACAAATGTTTTTCTCAGATCCTCAGAGTAATTTGCCATGAAGTGCCCAGTATGAGAGAGTGAGAGCGATAACACCAAATTTAAACACACCTTCCTCCCATTCACACCTGAGACCTTGTAACACTAACGAGTCACATGACACTGGGGAGGGAAAATAGCTAATTGGGCCCAATTTGGACATTTTCACTTAGGGGTGTACTCACTTTTGTTGCCAGCGGTTTAGACATTAATGGCTGTGTGTTGAGTTATTTTGAGGGGACAGCAAATTTACACGGTTATACAAGCTGTACACTCACTACTTTACATTTTTGCCACTTCACCACTTCAGAGGTGAGTCTGGAGGAAGTAGAGAGAAGACATTACTGGAAGTGGCAGTAGAGGAGGAATATCTGATCAGGATCCACATAGCCTAATGTTGCTGGGAGTTCCATCTGATATGCTTAGGAAGGTAATCTATATTCCCTACACGCGGTTTTTGGTCTTCCATTAATTTGGAAGCCAACTAGTTAGGTAAGCTGCCATCTATCAAGTGGTGGTGGATTCACTGATAGTATGTTGGAGACACTGTTCTGTCCTCACTACACATGGCTGAGGTATAATTAGACAGACAGCTAACTCTCCTCCCTTAACAACTCATTGATGCAGGCATAAGGTTCTTCTTTCAACTTTTATTGCAGGGAAGTTAGAGTAAAACTAAAACATAAAAGGAAATGACATACAATCAGTATATACAAAATATACAGTCCTGACACACTAGTCTAACTAGGGAAATGTTTTTTAAACATACCGCCAATGTTTCCGTAAGGCTGACAACAGATTTGCAGCTGAAGGTGTGGAGTCCTCTGGAGATGATGCATGGATGAGAATAAGATGGCTACTGGGGGCTGTCTCCAAGACCTCATGGTTAAGTCCATTGGAATGATGGGAAAACGATGGTGGCTTTCAAGCAACAAGCTGCTTAACTGCAGTAAATTATTTACAGATACTGAGTATGCAAAAGAACCACTACATGGCGACATTACAATCCACTTCACATACCATAACATATTCAGCAATTAACAAGAGAATATAAGAAGCACTTGCTGAAGGCATTACACTCACCGCCTGGTATCCCATGGATACCAACTATGATGGTCCCTCTGGGGACTTTAAGCTCAACTTGACATTCCCATCTTCGTTTGGAAATACTTTGGTTATCAGGCCCATAGGCCATTCGTTTATCTTCTACTGCGAGTCTTTCACGAGAACAATGGTGCCAGGTTCCAAGTTGGGTTTGCTGTCTTGCCATTTGTTTCTTATCTGTAGACTGGATAGGTACTGCTTCTTCCATTTGTTCCACAAGATGTCCACCAAGGCTTGCACTCGTCTCCACTGGCACCTGTACAGGTCTTTAATGTTAAAGTATAAGGAGTGAGCAAGAAAGGATCTTCTGGGTCACTGGGTATTAATGTCAGGGGTCTTGCATTTATTACAGCTGCTACTTCAGCCATGAAGGTCATCAGTGTCTCATATGTGAGCCTTGAAGTTCCTAACTGCAGAAATATTGAGTCCAGGATTCTTCGAGCTATGCCAATCATGCGCTCCCAAACACCTCCCATATGGGAAGCATTCTCTGTCAAGGTTTGCAATGATATTCAGTTCTTTGCAGGCTCCGACAAAGTTGGTTCCTCTATCAGAGTGAATATGTTTGACAGGGCCTCTGATGGAAATGAATCGTCTGAGAGCATTTATACAACTGGATGTGTCTAAGGACTCAATAACTTCTATGTGTACAGCCCTGATGCACATGCAAGTGAACATTACAGCCCAACGTTTGCTGTTAGCACTACCTCCTCTAGTTTGCCGTGTGATGACAGCCCAGGGCCCAAACACATACAAGACCAATATTTGTGAAGGGGGGTTCTGTGCTGAGTCGGTCTGCAGGATATGGTGCTAGCTTGGCCTTACCCATTACAAATCCAATATGGACTTGACCTTTGATGTCCACTGGCTTAAGGTAGGCTACTGCAGCTATTGCTTTTACTTTTACTCCACGCCTGCCTGCACACCATCTGGCGATCCGCGGATGATCCTTTCTGTGTTTTTATCCGATCTTTATGTGAGTGTATATTTACCTATACCCTTTATCATTAAAGAAGGTATTGCACTTAGAGGCGCTGCTCTCTTGTTTATGTATTGCTTTTACTGAAGCATCACAGAATACACATAGCTTTCTGGACTGAACTTCAGCAGGGGAAAATGTGAGCATATGGCCTATGTATGTGCAAGTTGAATAATGCCTTTAAAGAGTCTCTCCATGTTACCCATAATGTCTCTTTCTCAGGAGGAAATGGAAAGTCCCAATCACATGTTTCTGCGGTAAGTTCTCCGAGCAGAATCTTACCTTGGACGGTCACTGGTGCTGCAAACCCGAGTGAGTCATACAGACTGTTTATGGTAGACAAGACAAACCCGAGTGGGTCATACAAGCTGTTTATGGTAGACAAGACAACTCGCCATGTGAAAGGCTTTGGCTCCTGGTCGACCTGGAAGGTGAGGGTGTCAGACTTGAGATTCCAATTGAGTCCTAGGCTGCGCTGCATGGGTACCGAGTCTGTAGCCAAGCCTAGGTCTTTCAAATCACTGACATGATCTTGAGAGGGGAAGGCCTCCATAACTGCCTTGCTGTTTGAAGCTATCTTATGCAGCCTAAGGTTTGAACAGGCAAGGGTGCTTTGGGTCCTCTTAAGCAGATTGATTGCAACATCAGGTGATGGAAGTGAATTCAGGCCATCATCTACATAAAAGTCACTCTCAATGAACTGCCTAACATCTTGCCCATAGTCCTTTTCACCTTCTTGAGCAGATAGCTTAAGTCCATAGATAGCAATAGCAGAGGATGGGCTGTTGCCAAAAACGTGCACTTTCATGCGGTAGTCTATAATGTCTTTAGTGGGTTCGTTATCCCTATGCCAGAAGAATCACAGAAAGTTCCTGTGTTCTTCCTTGAATTGAAAACTAAAACATTTGTTGTATGTCAGCAACTATGGCAATGGCTTCCTTGCGGAATTTGATAAGAATGCCAAGAAGTGTGTTGTTGAGATCTGGTCCTTTTAACCCTTTGAGGACCACAAGATTACCGCCATCAATAAAAAATAATTATAAAATAATACGTCCCTTGGTCCTCAAAGGGTTAAGAGGATGTCGTTGAGAGAGATTCCCTCGTACTGGGAGCTGGAGTCAAATACTACTGGTATTTTACCTGGCTTCTTGGGGTGGTAAACTCCGAAGATGGGTAGGTAGCAGCACTCTTCTTTCTCTTTCAGAGGTGGGGCCACCTCTGCATGGCTGTTTTCAAACATCTTACTCATGAAGGAGAAGAAATGCTCTTTAATTTCTGGTTCCCTTTGAAAATTGCGCCTGAGAGAAGAAAAGCATTTTAGAGCCTGTATTCTGTTGTTAGGAAGACAGGGTCTCTGTGTTTTGAAAGGCAGGGGTGTTACCCAGCTGTTTGAGTCATTTTTGTACAATCCCTGTTCCATTATCTCCAAGAAGATATGATCTTCAATAGATAGGGCAATTTTGTGGTCTTCATTTGTCTTTTGGAAAACTGAGCATACCAACTGATCTTTGTCTTCATCGCAGGGAAATTTGCTAGTGTAAAGGTTGGAATGTATGACACTAGCAGGCTTCTTTTTTATGAGGAATCTGTTGGGGCAAGGTTGGAGAAGGGATAGAAGCCCACTTTCAAAAGTCTTTGTTAAAAGAGCTCACGCTGGTTGGTTTGTGAGCACTTCCTAGGCAGACATCGCCTATAATGACCCATCCTAGGTCGTGCTTCTGAGCGTAAGGGGAGTTGTGTGGGCCATTGATTTGTTTTCTCACCTTGTGAACTCTTATGATATCTCTCCCAAGCAGGAGAGCTATCTGAGCCTGGGGATCAAGCGCAGGGATGAGATGTACTATGCTCTTCAGATGTCTGTGGTGAAATGCCACCTCAGTTGTAGGGATCTCCCCTCTGTCAGTTGGGAACTGATTGCACTCAATTAACCGGTTCCCGACCGGCTACCGCATATTTACTGCGGCAACGTGGCGCTGTCTCGCGAATCGCCGTATATAAGCGGCGATTCGCGCACGCGCAGCTAGGGTGCTCTCATGCCCGCCACACTTGCCAGAGGGAAAGAACGGGGAACCGCCAAAGTAAACACGGCGGTTCCCCGTTCTGACTGGCGGCATGTAAGAGATCTACTGATCCCTATCACTGGGATCAGTTAGATCTTTTATGCCCCTGACAGCCCAGCCCCCTCACAGTTAGAACATGCCTAGGGAACACAGTTAACCCCTAGATTTCCCCCTGCAGGTTAACCCCTTCGATGACAATGACATTTATACAGTAATCGGTGTATACTTAAATTTCTGATCGCTGTATAAATGTCATTGGTCCCAAAAAATTGTCAAAAATGTCCGACATGTCCGCCCAAATATCAAAGTCCCGATAAAAATCGCAAATCGCCGCCATTACTAGAAAAAAAAAATGTACAAAACGCCAGAAATTAATTCTCAAGGTTTGTAAACGTGGCAACTTTTTGCAAACCAACCAGTAAACGCCGACTGCAATTTTTTTTACTAAAAATATGAGGAAGAATATAAAATCGGGCAAAACCAATGAATACATTTTTTTTTTATGGATTTGTATTTTTGCAAAAAGAAATATATATATATATTTTTTTTTTTTTTGTGCAAAATTGTCGCTCTTTTTTTGTTTATAGCGGCGATCAGAAATGACGCAGAGGTGAGCAAATACCCCCAAAAGAAAGCTCTATTTGTGGGAAAAAAAAGGACGCAAATTTAGTTTGGGTACAACGTTGCACGACTACGCAATTGTCAGTTAAAGCGCCGCAGTGCAGAATTACAAAAAGTGCTCTGGTGCTAGAGTGGGAAATCCTTCCGGGGGTGAAGTGGTTAAGGTTAGCAGAGCCAGGGATGTTTGGTCATCAATGGATTTGAATTGGTAACCAATGGTAACCAATGCATACAGCTTTACTGCTTTTTGTTTGTGACCTATGGGGTAAACTGTGACAAGACAAATCTTAGAGCAGGATTTTCTAGAGAGATCTTCTCCGTAAGACTTGGGTGCACTGGGGTGTCACTACAGGAGGTACTGCATCTTGCTGCTCCCCGTCGGCTCTTCAGCCTGGTTTAAGGAAGTAAGAGTCCATGGCACTGGCCCTGGATGTAGAGCCGTATTGTGCTCTGTGCTGTCACACTTTTAACAGTTTATGCTCACTTTGCAGTTCTTTGCAAGGTGCGAAGTTGATGCACAGCACCTCAAGCAAATTCTATTTTATTTGAGAAAGGTTTTGCGGTCTTGGAGAGTTTTTTTCTCTGAAACCTCTGCATTTTAGCAATGGGTGGGGCTTCTTGTGAAGGGGACACTCTCTGCCTGGGTTCTCTGTTGGTGATACGCTTGTTTTGTGTACTACAACAGTTATGTCTTTGAAGTTGCGAGTTGAAGTAGGCTTACCTGTCCTAGGGTAAGTAGTGTCAGATGATGAGAAGTCAAAACTGGGATAATTTTTAATCTTAGCTTGTTGGCAAACAAAGTCCACAAAGAAAGAGAATGGTGGGAAAGGGACGCTATGCTCTTGCTTGTAGTTGGAGCCATGTGTAACCCACGTTTCTTGAAGGCTGTAAGGCAGTTTTTGCACTATGGGGTTAATACCGCGGGCTGTATCTAGAAAAGCAAGGCCTGGCAAATCTCCTTCTGTCTTGGCTACTTGGAGCTCTGTCACCAAGTCGCTTAACTCTCTCAGCTTCTGGAAGCCTTTCTTAGGAATCTTAGGGAAGTCCTCTATTCTTTTAGTGAATTTTCTATGGCTTCTGGGGAACTGTAACACTCCTCAATTCTCTCCCATATCATGCTCAGTCCTCTGCAGGGTAGTTCACATTGATGTCTCTGATTCTTCTTGCATGCTCTGCTGACTCATTCCCCAGCCATTTGACTAAAAGATTGGCCTCCTCACTTGCAGATAGATCAAGATCTTTTATTGCATTTCTGAATGACGATCGCCATGCTCTATAGCTCTCAGGTTGGTCATTAAACTTTGTGAGTCCTTTTCTCAACAGCTCATGCCGTGCAAAGAACTTCAGGAAATCCAGCATACCTTGGTCTTTGTGTGAGAAGTCTAGAGATGCTCTGCTGTGCGGGGGACTTGGTGGGTATTTGTGGTCGTTAGAAATGCTGTTGCTGTGATTTCTACCCCACGACCCTTCCTTTCTGAAGTGGGTGACGGTATCATAGGGGGTTGATAGCTTGGCTGCAGGTTGTACTGAAGGCCGACTGAGTATGGGATTATTTTCTTGTTTGATGTAGGGTGTGTGAACTGCTCTTGGAGGTAAATGCAGGCAGTCATCTGGCTTGGCATGTTGCAGCACATAGTTTGAAGTACATTGCGAATTGTCATGATGATCAGGTTTAATCTCAAGTATGCTGCTGAGTCTCTCACTGGTGGGGTTGGCAAGTTCCTCTAAGATGTCTACCTCAGCTACTGCTGCCGCTGCTTCCTTCTCTGCAGCCAGTTTCTCTAACACAGCTTCTATGCGTAGCTTCTCTAATTAAATTTGCATCTCTTTTTTGGCAAAGGTAGCCTTAACTTTTGCAGCTTCTGCTTTTGCGTGGTCAATAGCAACCAAGTCGCTGCTCATTGACCTCTTTGAGCTCCTGGAGCTAACTGAGACTTGAGACCTGGTCTCTAAGGGCTCTGACTTTCTCTTTGACATATCTTGCAATATGGAAGCCGGTTAAAGGTTGCGGTTTCACTGGCCTTCTGTGTGTAAAGCTATTTGGAGCCACCGTTTTACTGGCTTCTATGTGCAAGCCAGTTTGGAATCGCCGTTTTACTGCTCTGTCCTCACTACACGTGGCTGAGGTATAAGTAGACAGACAGCTAACTCTCCTCCCTTAACAACTCATTGAGGCAGGTGTAAGGTCCTTCTTTCAACTTTTATTGCAGGGAAGTTAGAGTAAAACGGGAGTGTTTACGTAAGGCTGACAACAGATTTGCAGCTGAAGGTGTGGAGTCCTCTGGAGATGATGCATGGATGAGAATAAGATGGCTACAGGGGCCTGTCTCTAAGACCTCATGGTTAAAGCGGAGTTCCACCCTTTCCGAATGTTTATTAAAAGTCAGCAGCTACAAAAAGTGTAGCTGCTGACTTTTAATAAACAGACACTCACCTGTCTCCCGGTCCAGTGATGGGACCGCACGGAGCCTTGCTCCTCTCCCCCTCCCCTCTCCTCCCCAGCATTGCTACTGTGGACACCCAGCTGGGGCTTCACGGCCAGGCGCACACTGCGATATGCAGAGTATTAACTGTGCCGACGTCATTTCAGCACCTGCGCAGTGAAAAAACGGCCTCCGTGCCGTTACTTCACCTTGATCGTGCCGTGACTGCCGTTTTCAAGTAAGAGACACATAATGGGCTACTATGCGATGCATAGTAGCCCATTATGCATCTACTTTACAGGGGAATACAGAGGAAGTAAACCCAATCTGGGTTTACTTCCTCTTTAAAGTGGAGTTCCACCCTTTCCTTAGGTTTATTAAAAGTCAGCAGCTACAAAAAGTGTAGCTGCTGACTTTTAATAAACCGACACTTACCTGTCTCCCGGTCCAGCGATGGAGCCGCACGGAGCCTTGCTCCTCTCCCCCTCCTCTCCGCGGCGCCGGCATTGCTACTGTGGGCACCCGGCCGCGGCTTCACGGCCGGGCGCACACTGCGCATGCGCGAGCGGCGCTGCGCATTGTGATTGGTCCCGAAGTCTTCTAGGACCTGTCCTGTGTGGAAGGAGACTTTCCACTTCCAATCGCCTAAGGCGACCGGCGCGGAAGTACCCGAAAAAAATTGGGTATCCCAATTTTATAACAATTCTCCAAATACAAAAAATATATATTTAAAAATTATCATTTATACAACAAGGTACATGTAGTCAGACAGAGGTGGGTTTTACAGCAAAGATGGATTTTCTTGTAAATTACACAATTCTTGTCAAGTAGCCCGACATGTTTCAGGATATTCCAATCCCTTCTTCAGAGGCATTGATATATACGGGACAAGACACCCACTTGTTAAGCCATGCTCCATCCCTGTCTGGTACGTTACCACCCCCGTGAAGCAAAGCCACCGGGCCAAGGTCGGTACAAAGACCAACCTAAAGGTGTTGGGCCCAATGGATGGATGAAAGGCCAACCAGCGCCCCACTGAACTCCCCAAACAGACCCTCAAAGGCGACACACCATGGTGAGGACGACTGCCATCAATCGTGGACCGCCGCTGAAGATGTCAGAGCATCAGGTGGCAAAAGTCCCGACGTTATGTTATGGCATAATGTGCCAAATGGGTCTCAGCATGTCAAAGATGGCGTGGTATGGGTACCAACATCCAACGCCATCTTTGACATGCTGACATACCACGCCATCTTTGACCCCATACCATGCCATCTTTGACATGCTGAGACCCATTCGGCACATTATGCCATAACGTAACGTCGGGACTTTTGCCACCTGATGCTCTGGCATCTTCAGCGGCGGTCCACGATTGATGGCAGTCGTCCTCACCATGGTGTGTCGCCTTTGAGGGTCTGTTTGGGGAGTTCAGTGGGGCGCTGGTTGGCCTTTCATCCATCCACTGGGCCCAACACCTTTAGGTTGGTCTTTGTACCGACCATACCAGACAGGGATGGAGCATGGCTTAACAAGTGGGTGTCTTGTCTCGTATATATGAATGCCCCTGAAGAAAGGATTGGAATATCCTGAAACATGTCGGGCTACTTGACAAGAATCCTGTAATTTACAAGAAAATCCATCTTTGCTGTAAAACCCACCTCTGTCTGATTACATGTACCTTGTGGTTGTATAAATGATAATTTTTAAATATATATTTTTTGTATTTGGAGAATTGTAATAAAATGATATATTTTTTACAAACAATTGAATTTATTATCTGTGCCCTGAAAATCCCAATACTTTAGAGGGGAATTTTTGTCTTCATTGATATTTCTGGAATGCTGGCACATAGGGTGTATATACCCAGGTGATTAGAATCACTACAAAAGCTCAGTTTCAGCATTCGGAGCTGGGGAGGAGGACTTAAAGCAGAAGTTCCACTTTTGGGTGGAACTCTGCTTTAAGTTCATTGGAATGATGGGAAACCTATGGTGGCTTTCAAGCAACAAACTGTCTAACTGCAGTAAATTATTTACAGATACTGAGTATGCGTAAGAGCCACTAGATGGCGACATTACAGTCCACTTCACATACCATAACATAACATAATCAGCAATTAACAAGAGAATATAAGAAGCACTTGCTGAAGCCATGACAGACACTATATTCTTTTTCCTCACATGGTGTCACGCTGATCCAGCTTCAATATGGTCTCTCTCAAGAGGATCCTTTACTGTGTTCCTTGGATACTATGGACTTTTTCTATATTTTTATCAATTCCTTTATCAGTTTTTAAGTGGTGAATTGTTTTATGGATTATTCATTTGATGTATAGCGAGAATTTGCATCTTAATCAGTTTTTGCATATTTAAATAATGCTGCACTTTCTGTTTCAAAGTAGGAGGTAGCCATACAAGTTGGGGTAGGGAGTTCCAGAGGATTTGTAAGGCTCTGGAGAAGTCCTTTAAAGTTTCAAAATGTAAACAAGCTGGCAGGCATCCCAAGTGAAGTCATTAACCAATTGTAATGTAAAGATATGGATCGCCAGTCAGGCAGCGTTGGGCCCTCTTATCCTTTTTTTTTTTTGCATTCTTCAATAAGCATTGTAGGATCAGAGAAATGTAATTGTTTAAATGTTACTGGTTGCAATATTAAAGGAGAAGTGTAAAATATAAAAAAAAAACAAAAAAAACAAGCATACATACCTATATGGCTGCAGCATTAGTCCGATGCTGCAGGTGTCCACCACTGGCTCTAAAGCCTCATACACACTAGAGACAGTTTTGATCAGAGCCGCTGTAATAACAATCCGATATTAATACAGCAATCTCCCCCACTAAGCTATTGTTTTCTGAAAGAGGACAACCCCCCCCCCCCCCCACCAGAACACTTCAGTCAGAGCCCTCAGTCATTGGCTGAGAGTGCTGACTGAAGTGTTTTGTGGAACACTTGACCTTTGGCTCAGAGCGCTGACTGGGAGCCAGTCGGCAGACCTTTTTCGGTCATAAGCCTTCAAAAGAAGCTGCCATTCACAGGGGCCAAATGTGCTAGGCTTTAGACAGAGCAAGGAGCAGTGACTGTCAATCACCGGCTCTCTCCTCTGCCCCTCCAGTGCTCCTTGGAGTGCCAGCCTGTGGAGGGGGGGTGGAAGTGGCTGGCTCAGGCTCTCAGTGGCGCGATGAGAGGCTGAGCCAGCTGCCAGTCAGGCATCTGGGTGAATCCCAACCATAAGGTCGGGATCCTTCCAGAGCCTGGACTGGCTCTGCGATGTCAGCTGACAGCAGGCTGTTGGCTGAATCTGGGTCAGAGGAGAGCAGAAATACATGCACACCTGTGACCCAGAAGAGAAATATGGCCAACAAACAAGAATTCAGAAAAACCATTTTGTGAAGATCCAGTTTTCTAAGATTAATCTGCAGCACAGTTTAGGGAAGAAAAAAAAAAACATTTCTTGAAATATAAACAGCTCCAAGCTTAAAGCACATGCTCGCCACATCACCACACTTGTGGCCTGCTCTTCAAACACTATTTTGCAGGAAACATGAACAAGTAATAATTCTGTCTATCCACAAAATTGTACATAGAAAAATATACATGTGATGGTGTCAGATAAGCAGAACCTTTTTCTAGGTACAGGAAATGTGCATGCCTTTTCTAATTAATTTATTTTGTCTTAAAGGAACCTGGTCACAACCACACTTATGTAAGATTTTGAATATTTAATCTTTAATTATTTTATTTGTGAGACTTAAAAAGAGATAGTTTAGTTTTTTTGTCATTTCAATGATCAGTTAAAGGGGATTGGAGTATTATTTGTCTGGAGATGGGCTTTAGCTTTTCATATTTGGGTCAGATTTTTTAGCTTGATAGTCTGGGGTCAAAGGCCATCTAAAGTCATACATTTGGTACAAATTCCCTCCCAGCTCCTCAGAATGAATAACAGGATCAGATTAAAATGGTTCCAAAGCCTAAACATTTTTTTACCTTACTGCATTCCCTGCATTAAGGTAAAATATGTTTAGGTAGCAGTGTTACACCCCCTCCCCCTTCTACTTACCTCACTCAATTCAGCGCTGTGCCCATCTATAGCAGCTCTCTACTCTCACTTCCTGGTCTCAGAGGCCATTGGCTTCAACTGCCGTCAGTCAAATCCTGTGACGAGGGATCGTGAGGAGCGAGCAGTGCTGTCTGTATCTATGGACACAAGCAGCGATGGTCGGGAGCAAGCCTCCAGGTGTACCCCCATAGCAAGCAGCTTGCTACGGGGGCACACCCAAAAACGGAGGAGCCTAGAGCATCGGTAGGGGACACAAGAAGAGGAGGTTCGAGGTCACTCTGTGCAATTCCATTGCACAGAGCAGGGCAATATATAATGTTTGTTATTGTTTTAAAATGTAGACTTTAAGAACATCTCTACTCTCTAGCTCAGCCAATGCAAAATGCCTGGTGCTTCTAAATATGGGGGAGTATATGTGTTGTCCTCCCATGTGACAGTGCTTGGATCTAGCGGCCAATTGCCATGCCTGAGCACCATAGGATGACGGAGAAGGTGAGGTCATCATTCTCTTTAACTGGTTAAAAACCAGCTCGCGTACATTTACTGCTGCAGAGTGGCAGCGTAACGCGAATCGCGGTTTATAAATGTGTAAATCTTGTGCCACCGCGCGCTCCCTCAGTGTGGCTGCGGGTCGGGCGAACTCGATGTCTACCGGCGACCTGCAATCGCCTACACAGGAAGAACGGGGAACCACCGATGTGAACACGGTGGTTCCCCGTTCTGTGATGGGGGATGACAGATCTACTGATCTCTGTCATCAGGATCAGTTAGATCTGTCATGCCCCTGCCAGACCAGCCCAGCCCCCACACAGTTAGAACACGCCTAGGGAACACAGTTAACCCCTTGATTGCCCCCTGCAGGTTAACCCCTTCCCTGCCAATGACATTTATACAGTAATCAGTGGCTATTTTTAGATCTGATCGCTGTATAAATGTCAATGGTCCCAAAAAAGTGTCAAAAATATCCGATCTGTCTGCCGCAATATTGCAGTCCCAATAAAAATCGCAGATCGCCACCATAACTAGTAAAAAAAAAAAAAATTGTAAAAACGCCATAAATGAATTCTCATGGTTTGTAAATGCAGCAACTTTTGCTCAAACCAATCAATAAATGCAGATTGCAGGGTTTTTACCACAAATATGAGGAAGTATATATATTAGCCAAAACTGATGAATAATTTATTTTTTTATATATATATATATTTTTTTATATATGTATTATAGCAAAAAGTAAAAAATATCGTTTGTTTTTTTTCAAAATTGTCGCTCTATTTTTGTTTATAGTGGTGATCAGAAGTGATAAAGAGGTGATCAAATACCACCAAAAGGAAGCTCTATTTGTGGGGGAAAAAAGGACATCAGTTTCAATTGGGTACAGAGTCGCACGACTGCGCAGTTGTCAGTTAAAGAGGCACAGTGCCGAATCGCAAAAAGTGCTCTGGTCCTAAAGGGGGAAATCCTTCCGGGGCTGAAGTGGTTAAACTCTGACCCCAGACAACACCATGTATTTTGGTGCTGGCTGCAATGAAGGTATAAGCGACAGGATTATGCAGGAGATATGAGTTTTAATGGGTCGTGCGGGGAAGTGGCCTTCTCACAGACACTGTCGCTTTGTATGACTTTAAATTTGAGGCATTTTAAGCAGAGTTATTTATAGACCATTATGATGATGTTAGAGGAGCAATCTGGCCCACAGCACTTTCTGTACAGAAATGGGTCACCCTCTGCTTGAGCTGCTTAGCATGGAATTGAATAAAGTGATCTCTCCTCTTTTAGGGCAATCATAAGGTCTGGCATTTTATGAGTGAATCTCCTCACATTGATCCACTGTACACTAGCAGCATTAGATGGCAGTGGTGGAATGAGCAGCAGTTGCGAGAACATGGCTGAAGACGCCTCTGACACACCGTTGGAGGCTGTTCTACATAGCATAGCAAATTTCCCAGCAACATGGGCAAACAGCAATAAATGCTACTTTGATATATGTATTACATACTGTTGCAGCCACCCTTCCTAGAGGAATAACTATTGTAAAGGATCTTTTTTTTAAATGACAGACTTGTTATATTTACCTCCTCTGTGAAATGGTTTTGCACAGAGAAGCCCCAAATCCTCCTCTTTTAAGGTCATCCACCAGCATTCCTGCCTTTGAGTATCCCCCTTAGTAAGCTGCTTGCTAGGGGTTACTCATGCAGGCTCAATCCCGCCCTTACTCCCTCATCACTGGATTTGATTGACAGCAGCAGGAGCCAATGGCTGAGTCCAGTGAGAAGGAAGAGAGAGAGAGAGCAGCGCCGGTGCTTTCGGGCACAGCGCTGGTCTGAGATTGGGCTCAGGTAAGTATTTGAGGAGGGGGTTCTGCATCTAAAAGGATTTTACCATAATGCAGAGAATGTTGCCTTTACAACCACTTTTACGTTTTGCTGGGCTATAGCCTGACCTGGTTTGATAGTTCAGCTTTCTGCAGGTTTTGCCTAAGCATAGAATTAGTGTTTGCTTCTGACTGCTGCTAGGGGGTGTCCCTTGGAATAGTGTGCTGGACTTCAATGACCTGAGTTATGAATATTTATATCTCCCTGGCCAACCATTAGGTGGTTTATTGCCAGTAGTGCATTCTGGGGGGAAATATATATATATATATATATATATATATTTATTTATATATATTTAGGGGAGTCTTTTAGAAGACCTCTTTCCTACCAGGCTCTGCATTGTGAGGAGGTATTGCTGTGGAGATTCTTGTCCTCCTAGGTCTGCTGCCTGGGGAAGGTGTGTTGTGGTACAGAGAGGCCCAAGCTTGGTCCTGAAACCTCCTGTTGTTCTGCTGGAAGGTATACACAGTGCAAATGGAACAGGATGGTGATTACCTGGATTGGAGCACCAAAGGGTGCAACTTTATCTGTTGGCGGGTATCCAGGGAAGCTGGATGCATCGCAGGATGTCTGACAGCCCGTTCGTGGAGTGTGACTATTGTAACTGCTAATAGTCAGTGGTCCAAAAAATACAGACTTGCCAGGCTGATTTAAAGGTCCTCTTTCTGTATAACTGTAAGTAGGGTTTTATTTGGAGTCCATGCTTATCTTCTGTTCTTTCAGTATGTTGTGCCCGAACTAGCTCTTCCTGAAGTGTATTGGCCTTTAACGTGGTTGTAAACCTCAGACATGAAACAAGAACAAAGCATATACTTATATAGTGTGTACTTGTCTCAATTAATAGCACTAAGTGTCATTTCTGTCTGCTGCTTCATTCCTCTGCTATTACCATGAATCACTTCTGACAAGTTTTCCTGACACCAAGAGATCAAAGGTGACAAGGAAGGGACCTCCAGCTGATTGACAGCCTCAGCCCCGTTCCTGTGTGTTGTGTGAAAGGAGGCGTGTCCCTTAACTCCAATCATTTCTCAGAGCTCTCCTCACTGAACTCTGCAGAGTGTAACTTCAGCTCCCCGCTCCCTTTTTCTGAACTCACAGACAAGTTTTAAATATTCAGCATTTTGAACGGATGTAGAGAAGAGAATACTGCAGATAAACAGGTACAACTTACAGTTGTGTAGGAGGATTTGTCAATTCATTGGGTATAGGTAAGGGTTTACAACCACTTTAATGAACTCTGTTAAAGTGTCTTAAAGTGACTGGCACCCATCTGTTCACAACCGCACTGTAAGTCAACCTGAGGTGAAATATCAGCCCACCCCCTGAGGGTCCCTAATAGCCCTTAGGGGGTACTACACTCTAAAGACATTAAAAGTAACATGGTGCCAGTGGGGTTGAATTACTAAAGGCAAAAAAGTCTGTGCACTTTGCAAAGTGCAGTTGCTCCAGAGCTTATTAAATGAGCAGAAGCTCTGCTGACTTCCATCATCCAATCATGTGCAAACAAAAATTAAGCCTTACATCATTCACTAAACTCTGAAGCAACTGCACTTGCAGAGGGCAACTGCACTTTGCAAAGTGCACAGGCTATCTGCCTTTAGTAAATCAACCCCCATGCCTCTTTAACCTCCTCCCGTCCGCGCCATAGCCGAATGACGGCTACAGCGCGGCTCTAAAATGCCGGCAGGACGTCAATAGACGTCCTCCCATTTGGCTTGTGCTGGGCGCGCTCCCGCGGGCGCGAGCGGCACGTGCACGCGCCGCTGGCGCCCGCGGGTCGGGCGGACCCGATGTCCGCCGGAGACCCGCGATCTCCTTTCAGAGAGGAGGAACGGGGAACCGCCGAAGTAAACACGGCGGTTCCCCGTTCTGTGAATGGGACATGACAGATCTACTGATCCCTGTCACTGGGATCAGTTAGATCTGTTATGTCCCGACCAGCCCCGCCCCCCCCACAGTTAGAACACACCCAGGGAACATTGTTAACCCCTTCACTGCCCCCTGCAGGTTAACCCCTTCACTGCCAATGGCATTTATACAGTAATCAGTGGACATTTAAATTTCTGATCGCTGTATAAATGTCATTGGTCCCAAAAATGTGTCAAAAACGCCCGACATGTCCGCCCCGATATCGCAGTCCTGATAAAAATCGCAGATCGCCGCCATTACCAGTAAAAAAAATAAAATAAATAAAAACGCCATAAATCAATGTCCATAGTTTGTAGGCGCTATAACTTTTGCGCAACCCAATCAATAAACGCCGATTGCAATTTTTTTTACCAAAAATATGTAGAAGAATATAAATCGGTCAAAACTGATGAATAAATTTGTTTTTTTATTTTTTATTTTTGGATATTTATTATAGCAAAAAGTAAAAAATATTGTTTTTTTTTCAAAATTGTCGCTCTTTTTTTGTTTATAGCGGCGATCAGAAATGACGCAGAGGGGATCAAATACCACCAAAAGAAAGCTCTATTTGTGGGAAAAAAAGGACGCAAATTTTGTTTGGGTACAACGTCGCACGACCGCGCAATTGTCATTCAAAGAGCGACAGCGCTGAAAACTGAAAATTGGTTCGGGCAGGAGGGGGGTTTAAGTGCCCAGTAAGGAAGTGGTTAAAGGGCAAGTACACTTATAGCACTTGAATGGAAAGAATGCAATGTTTATGCTGGCATATGCCTGCAATGACAACTCTCAACACCCAGATAAAGAAATAGCAAATGTTATGTTTGTGATGCTTCTTAGGGCTGGTTCACACATTAGCGATCCGACTTCGGCGCGACTTTGCTAGGCGATTTTTAACGCGACTTCAGCACGATTTTGGGTGACTTACAACGCAACTCTGTACCAGACAACTTTGCCTGTGGCCAATCAAAGTAGGGAGGGGGTTACCTTCAAAAATTATTTTCTTTTAACTGTAAAGTCGCTTCAATATAGATAGGGGATCCGACTTGGAGGCGACTTCCATTAAATTCTATGGGCACATGTGGGATAGAAGTCTCCTTGAAGTAGTACAGGAACTTCGCCTTGAAGTCGGAGTGACTTCAGTAGTGTACATTAACCACTTCCCGACCGCCGTCTGACAGCGACAAAGTGACTGGATATCGCAAACCACCGTCATATGACGGTGGCTGCAAGATCCCGCACTGTGAGCGTGCGCGCGCCGCCCGAGGCACGCTCGTGCGCTCACGGTGTTCTGGGGGAGCCAGGGAGCAGGTAGGGCGGACTCAATCTCTGCCGGCTACCTGCGATGTCCCCCCCCCCCCCACAGTGAGAGAACGGAGGTCCGTGTAAGTAAACACGGATCTCCGTTCTGACAGAGGGGGAAGGGCTGTGATCACAGGCTTCCTGTATATGGAAGCCGTGATAACTCCCCTCCCCCTGCCAGCCCAGCCCACACACAGTTAGAACACACCCAGGGAACACAGTTAACCCTTAGAGCGCCCCCTGCAGGTTAACCCCTTCACTGCCAATGGCATTTACACAGTAATCAATGCATTTTTATAGCACTGATCTCTGTATAAATGCCAATGGTCCCAAAAAAGTGTCAAAATGGTCCGACATGTTCGCTGCAATATCGCAGTACCGCTTAAAATCGCAGATCGCTGCCATTACTAGTAAAAAAAAAAAAAAAACCCCAGAAATTAATTCTCATCATCCGTGAACGCAGCAACTTTCGCGCAAACCAATCAATAAATGCAGATTGCGATTTTTTTTTACCAAAAATATGAGGAAGAATATAAATCGTCCAAAACCGATGGAAAAAATGTTTTGTTTTTTTTTGGATTTGGATTTTAGCAAAAAGTAAGACATTTGGGTTTTTTTTGCAAAATTGTCGCTCTTCTTTTGTTTATAGCGGCGATCAGAAATGACGCAAAGGGGATCAAATACCACCAAAAGAAAGCTCTATTTGTGGGAAAAAAGAGACGCCAATTTTATTTGGGTACAACGTCGCACGACCGCGCAATTGTCAGTTAAAGCAACGCAGTGCCGAATTGCAAAAAGTGTTCTGGTCCTAAAGTGGGAAATCCTTCCGGGGCTGAAGTGGTTAAGACGGCTACCATTCACTTCAGTGGGATTTCTTATGTCAAGCGACCTGGGGCGACTTGAGGCGACACGCAAGTCCCTCCTGGGTGAACCGACCCTTAGTGTTTATGCATCTAAAATAGAAGCAAATGTGTTTTAAAAATACAATCATCCTCAAGGGTAAAAAAAGGGCCTCCATAAAAAACTGCTGCTCCAGATCATGGCTAACAAGCTATATCACAAATCCAGGCCTTCAATGCTTCCATTGTAAAGTCTGTGAAATAAATACTGCCTATGTAGCATCAGAGGGCCCAGTACCTGCAGAAATCTTGCTCATCTCTTCAGTTCAAGGTGACTGCTTTGTAGCCATGAGTGTGTTTTCTGCCAGAAATCTCCCAGCTTGTGTCAGACAGAGCAATGACCCTCAGTACGTTAAAATTTGGGATCATTTGTATTCAATTTTACGTGCCATCCTGAGCTGCCCCTGGCAGATTCCAGGTCAGAATGACACGGACAGTGCCCGAAAGTTACTCCAAATCTCACAGGTAACCTTGGACTTTGCAAAGCTTGGCGCTATTTTTGTATCTTGTTCTTACATTTGTTATTCTGTGTGCAAAATATGCTGTTAGGTGAAAATTAGCTGTGAGAATCACTAATCCAGCTAACAGTTAGGCTCTCCAGGCAAACCTGAGAATCTTATTTACCTGAGCTTGTCACCTTCTGAATGAACGGCTTGGGGAAAAAATAGAGTGGCAACGGCCTGGAACTGCCAGACCCGTCTCACACAATGGCCTTAATTCAGTGAGTAACAACATGTGGTATTTGCTATCATTAATTTCAGCTACACAGCCATGTGTGTTTTTTGCAGCTCCCGTTGTTTCTCATTTTCTAAAATAATGGCTGTTATATAGAGATTTGTGCCTACAGTCCCTTTTCTTTGGGCAGCAGTAAAAAGCCTTCCATCCATAACATGCCTTGAATATAAGCTTGCATTCAGGGAACTGATTAAAACCATCAGTTTGAAGGTACCATTATAGCTCACAAAAATAAAATAAACAAAAAAATGCACATAATCGATTTTTTTTTCAACATGATGGAACCCTTGAAATAACTCAGGAAACCCCTACCAATAAGCACTATAGATCTACAGCTCACAGGACAACAGTGGGGAGGTCAGTGGGAAGATTTCTCCTTAGATTGGTGGTCAGTGGGTAGAATGCCCCTTACATTGGTGGTCAGTGGGTAGAATGCCCCTTACATTGGTAGTCAGTGGGAAGAACGCTCCTTACATTGATGGTCAGTGGCAAGAATGCCCTTTACATTGGTGGTCAGTGAGAAGAAAAGTCCTTATATTAGAAGAATGACCCCATACAGATAGCTAAAAAGATCATTGGCATCAGTGATTACCTATCTGAGAGGCAGAAATTACTGCTTGCTCAAAGAACCCCTAACAAGGGGTAGAATGCTCCTTACATTGGTGGTTGGCAGTGTTGCCAACCGCCAGTAAATTTACTGACAGTTTGTAAAAATCTATGATTTTTACAACTGTCTATAAATATCAGGGTCTGATAATTTGTCATGCTGTGCTGACTTTTTTAAGTGTAAACCGGGCAAACTACTTGATATGGTTATTGTCAGTGTTTCCATGTTGTGTTTAAATATCAATTGTCTTAGTTTTTAATAGGAGTTCAGTTATTTTTCAGGTTGCCAGGAAAAAATGTGCTCCGCCAGTAAATTTTCCATGTTTTGCCAGTAAAAAACGCTGCGGGAGGTTGGCAACACTGGTGGTCGGTGGGAAGAATGCCCCTTACATTGGTGGTCAGTGGGAAGAACAGTCCTCATATTAGAAGAATGCCCCCCCCCCCACACACACAGATAGCTAAAAAGATCATTGGCATTAGTGATAACCTATCTGAGAGGCAGAAATTACTGATTGCTCAAAGAACCCCTAACGACCTCTGGATGAGAAAGGTCTTATGTTAAGCTGGGTATGCACATACCGAAAATCGTCCTGTCCAGCGGGAAACATTTGAATTTTGGCACGTGTGTAGCACTGTCTGGTCTAACAACTGCCTTCTGTCAAACGGTCTTGCTGGAAAACCAGCATTCCATCAGCGCTTGCAGCCAATGTCTGCAGCGTTGACCTGCATATTTTATGAGGGGGAAGAGTCTCCCTTGTCAGAATACAATAGAAAAGCATGGGAGAGCCCTAATCCCTGTACAGTATGTAAATGCAGGGGTCATGAGTTTTTTTTTTTTTTAATACATCCGCCTTGTTGAATGAAAAAAAAAAAAATCTCACAGTGTACATTATATACCCTGCTTAAGCTTTACTGTGATGTTTACACTGGAATGTTTCTTTCATATCAAGTAAAAAAAAATATGTAAATATTCCACTCCTTTGTTTGCATTTCTTACTGAGAGAAAGTAAAAGGTGTGGGGAACTAAAGCTAAGTGTTCCATCTGATGTAAGTAGCTGATGTAAGGCAGCACAAAGAACATGAACTTTGGCTTGGCATCATATTTGAAGTAAATCACCAAAGTGAAGTCTGTAGAGAAGAAAGAATTGTTATTGTAGGTCACATCTAGTAAAAAGCCAGCCTGTTTAAGGGGTAACAAAGGACCCTCCTCACATGTGTGGTGATAAATGTTCATGCTGGACATTAGAATGGGAGTAATCCTGGGGGATACCTTCTGCATAAAACAAGCAGGCACCTCCTATCCCTGCCGCCGCCTTCCTATCCATGCGCCCGGCCCCTTTCAGGACGCCGGACACATGGATTTCTATGGCGGGGGCAGAAGGAAGTGGATATTTTTGAAGCACCTGACTGGAGCCCGAGGCTCTAACAGGCTTCATAAAAGGGTGGGCTCTGGGTGCAGAGAGGCACTTTGGCAAGGAAGGGGAAACATGAGGAGCGCCCTCTCCACACACTGCCGCTGTTGCATGGAGGAGACAGAAGGATCCTCTCCACTCCAGACACACAGTAAGTGCTGGTGTGTGCCGTCAGTGCCGCCCCCGCAGCGATGTCGCGGGGGGGGGGGTAAGTGCAGTGTACTCCTATTTGGTGACTCTGTATACTCCCATCTGGTGACTCTGTATACTCCCATCTGGTGACTCTGTATACTGCCATCTGGTGACTCTGTATACTGCCATCTGGTGACTCTGTATACTGCCATCTGGTGACTCTGTATACTGCCATCTGGTGACTCTGTATACTCCCATCTGGTGACTCTGTATACTCCCATCTGGTGACTCTGTATACTCCCATCTGGTGACTCTGTATACTCCCATCTGGTGACTCTGTATACTCCCATCTGGGGCCCTGTATACTGCTATCTGGTGGCTCTGTATACTGCTATCTGGTGGCTCTGTATACTGCTATCTGGTGGCTCTGGATACCCCTATCTGGTGGCTCTGGATACCCCTATCTGGTGGCTCTGGATACCCCTATCTGGTGGCTCTGGATACCCCTATCTGGTGGCTCTGGATACCCCTATCTGGTGGCTCTGTATACTCCTATCTGGTGGCTCTGTATACTCCTATCTGGTGGCTCTGTATACTCCTATCTGGTGGCTCTGTATACCCCTATCTGGTGGCTCTGTATACCCCTATCTGGGGACTCTGTATACCCCTATCTGGTGATGCTGGGCTGTATACTCCTGACACAATGGGTGGAAACTATAAGGGGTGGGGCTTATGAGAAGGGGGAGGGGTCAAAAGGAAGGATGGGGACTGGCACCCCCCCATCCTAAAATTTCACCAGCCGCCACTGAAAACAAGCAAGTTCTCTCCAGTAGCAGCCTACCAGCAACTGGGGCAAGTCCTGATTATGTCTGCTTTAGGCTTCCCTTCAGTCTGCCACAGGTTTACAGGCTCCTCTCCTGTACTGAAATTTCTTACTCAGATTTCACAGCACACACAATGTGCATTAGAAGCTGCAAGGGAGATACAGCCCACCTCATATCCTAGCTAGAGGGCATCCAGCATCAAATAACCGCTTCCAGCCCAGCCTTACTGTTCCTAGCCAAACCCCTTCATTCATTGGATTTCAGTACTTTCAAAC
This sequence comes from Glandirana rugosa, assembly GCA_018402905.1. Lineage (NCBI taxonomy): Eukaryota > Metazoa > Chordata > Amphibia > Anura > Ranidae > Glandirana > Glandirana rugosa. Next base: position 1,423,550 of record BLSH010482092.1, on the reverse strand, counting down.
ATGGAGGTTAAGCATTACATGTGGGCATTACCTAGGACAACATGCATGCAAATGCAGCCTGCCTAGAACACCCACTTCCCCAGATTATCATCCACCCATCAAGACAATATGATATTTTGAAAAGATAGCAGGCACTCGTGCCAGAAAAGATAAATATGCGGGTTGCTGCTGTATGAAGGGTACCCAATGCAGGGGACGAAAATGAAAAAAGAGAGAGAGAAAAACAAAACAAACATCAATATGTTAATACCATGTGTATAATAAAGAAGAAAAACAGCCCTACCCAACCCTTAGTGCTGAATGTTACTTAGACCAATAATAAATACCATAAGTGTAATAAACATCATATCTTGCATAAATCACATATTAAGTACTTAGTGCTCTGATTGGTTAACTGCTGTGATGGCAATTAAAATTACATAGGATTACAAAGTACTTAAAGAGGAAGTAAACCCAGATTGGGTTTACTTCCTCTGTATTCCCCTGTAAAGTAGATGCATAATGGGCTACTATGCATCGCATAGTAGCCCATTATGTGTCTCTTACTTGAAAACGCCAGTCACGGCACGATCACAGTGAAGTAACGGCACGGAGGCCATTTTTTCACTGCGCAGGTGCTGAAATGACGTCGGCACAGCTAATACTCTGCATATCTCCTGATCCGTGCAGGTTTGGGAGATATGCAGGGCACCTACAGGTAAGCCGTATTATAGGCTTACCTGTAGGTGAAAGTGGTTGTCACGAATTGACAACCACTTTAAGTGCTCAAATATACAACAGTGAAAAAAGTTTATTTGTGCAAAGTCTCTTTGGAGATAAAGTGCAAGTGCTCAAGTGGTCCTTGTGCCGTGATAACTGTGCCTCCCCTCCTCTTTGTGAGGTCACGTGGACGGTATCCAATTATAGATCTCTCCGACCGGGATATAGTTTTACCTCTCTTTTATTATCATGCTCTTATGAGCATAAAAACTTTTAAACATTAAAAGCCTATAATAGGCACTATAGCACTTTTTAAACCGTCGATTTGATGCAACGAAACATGTCAAGCTTAGCTCCCTGACAAGCCGTCAACAGCCCGCAGAGTGGAACGCAGGCTGGAGCCGAACCCAGCGTCCACTACCTCGGCAGCGGGAAGCAATTTGGAGCTGTTGTACGGACATTATCGGCTGCTATAGTGCCTATTATAGGCTTTTAATGCTTTAAAGTTTTTATGCTCATAAGAGAACGATAATAAAAGAGAGGTAAAATCAGCGGCGGCTGGTGAAATTTTAGGATGGGGGGGTTCCAGACCCCGCACTTCCTTTTTGACCCCTCCCACTTCTCATAAGCCACACCCCTTATAGTTTCCACCCATTGTGTCAGTAGTATACAACTCAGCATCACCAGATAGGGTATACAGCATCACCAAATAGGGGTATACAGAGTCACCAGATAGGGTATACACTCCCCAGATAGGAGTATACAAAGCCCCAGATAGTGTATACAGAGCCACCAGATAGGAGTATATAGAGCCCCAGATAGCAGTATATAGAGTCATCAGATAGCAGTATACAGAGTCATCAGATAGCAGTATACACTTACAGAGCCCCAGATAGCAGTATACTGAGCCCCAGATAGCGGTATACAAAGCCCCAGATAGCGGTATACAGAGCCCCAGATAGCAGTATATAGACTCACCAGATAGGAGAATACAGAGCACCAGATAGCAGTATACAGAGCCCCAGATAGCAGTATACAGAGTCACCAGATAGCAGTATACACTTTCAGAGGCCCAGATAGCAGTATACTGAGCCCCAGATAGCAGTATACTGAGCCCCAGATAGCGGTATACAGAGCCCCAGATAGCGGTATACAGAGCCCCAGATAGCGGTATACAGAGCCCCAGATAGCGGTATACAGAGCCCCAGATAGCGGTATACAGAGCCCCAGATAGCGGTATAAAGAGCCCCAGATAGCGGTATAAAGAGCCCCAGATAGCGGTATAAAGAGCCCCAGATAGCGGTATACAGAGCCCCAGATAGCAGTATACAGAGTCACCAGATAGGAGAATACAGAGCACCAGATAGCAGTATACAGAGCCCCAGATAGCGGTATACAGAGCCCCAGATAGCGGTATACAGAGCCCCAGATAGCGGTATACAGAGCCCCAGATAGCGGTATACAGAGCCCCAGATAGCGGTATACAGAGCCCCAGATAGCAGTATACAGAGTCACCAGATAGGAGAATACAGAGCACAAGATAGAAGTATACAGAGCCCCAGATAGGGGTATACAGAGCCCCAGATAGGAGTACATTGCACTAACCTCCCCCACTCCCATGCCGTCGCACTGACAGCACACACCGGCACTTACTGTGTCTCTGGAGTGGAGAGGATCCTCCTGCTTCCTCCATGCAGCGGCGGTGTGTGGAGAGGGCGGACAGAGGTGTCTGCTCCTCATGTTTCCCCTTCCTTGCCAAAGTGCTTGGGCATCAAATAGGATCGCCTGGCGCTTTGGCCAATTGGGAAACAGTTCTCACCGACCTGCCTCCTGATTGGCGGAGAAGCACTGCAGTGTGAAAGTAGCGAAAATTCATTTGCTATTGTCACACAATTGGGTGGGATCGAGGCGCACTCTCTGCGCCCCGGGCCCACCCCTTCTTTGACGCCTATAGAGCCTCGGGCTCTAGTCAGGTGCTTAAAAAAAAACACTTTCTTCTGCCCCGTTATAGGAATCCATGTGTCCGGCGTCCTGAAAGGGGCTGGGCACATGGATAGGAAGGAGGCGGCAGGGATGGGGCGCCCGTGCAACCTTAATGCACGGCCCGCCCCGGGGTAAAACTATATTACTGTATGTGGAGTTTCTTCTTCCCCATCACCACTGCATATCCCGGTCGGGAGAGATCTATAATTGGATACCAGCCACGTGACCTCACACAGAGGAGACCGGCAGAGGACATTGCAGTGGGACAGGTCCCCCCCAAGTGATCTACAAGCCATTTAGACTCACTTTGCCATAAGGCAAGTGAGTCCAGCATTTCCGGTGAGTGCAATATACCCACGGAGGGGAGGCACAGTTATCACAGCACAAAGACCACTTGAACACTTGCACTTTTATCTCCAAATGGACTTTTTTGCACAAACGAACTTTTTTCACTGTTGTATATTTAAGCACTTTGTAATCCTACGTAATTTTAATTGCCATCACAGCAACTAACCAATCAGAGCACTAAGCACTTAATTTGTGATTTATGCAAGATACGTGTTTATTACACGTATGGTATTTACTATTGGTCTAGGCAACATTCAGCACTAAGGGTTGGGTAACGCGGCTTTTCTTCTTTATTATACACGTGGTATTAACATATTGATCTAGGAAACATTTAGTATCAAGGGTTGGGTAGCTCTGTTTTTCTCTCGCTCTCTCTTTTCAATCTGATAATTTGCATAACTTCTTCCAAGAACCAGCCCACTGCTTGTATCAGAGCTGAGCGCTATTGGCAGGAGTAGGCAGGGTGCTGTGATGTGTAAAGAAAGTTACGTACAGAACTCTGCTGAATCCTTTCTAAAAAAAGTAAAAAAAAAGGGGTATTTGTAAAAAATTCAAAGGCTATACTTAAAGAGTAGTACCACTTTTTTGAGAAAAAAAACATTCCCCTCTGGGTAATCGAAGTACATTGCAGGGATTTTAATAAACTTTGTTGCAGAGTCCTGCCCTTTGTTATTCTGAAGTAATAGCTGTTTGTCTGTGAATCTGTATGGAAGTGATTTTATAATTATCAGCTGCTGCACCTGCAGGTCTCTAATGAGGAAAGTTGCAGTGTCTGCGTCCCTTTAGATAGGATTTCCCTTTGAGAGTATCTCACCAAAAATTACATTTTTGTTGCAGGGGATGCTCAAAATCTGACTTGTATCTTAGTGCAGAAGCCTGTGAAAATCCATCAGCCAATCACACAAGCAGGAAATGACATATCTGGGGGGTCCTTCTGTACACCATCTGTGTACAGAACTCCTCCAGGTTGCCATATTGCATTTTACAGAAAATCACACCACTGCTAATTGAAGAGGACAGGCCATTTTTTAATAGCATTCGATTACAATATGACTTGTATCGCAATTGTATACGCTATAAAAAAAAAAAAAATGTATTTGCTAAATTTTTTCATTCGAGTTACCCTTTAACCACTTCCGGACCGCCCGCCGTCATTATACGGCGGTACTTTGCCATTGATTACCGTTGTTATGGTAGCAGAAAGCTACCATAACCCCGGTATTTTGTTAAACAGCGGGCAGCCCGCTTTCAGACAAAAGTGGTATCTGTGGAGGATTCACAGCGAGATCACATTTATCAGGGGTAGGAGAGGTGCCCCCCCGCACTTCCGCCACTTTTCCGTGGTCTCCGCCACTTACCGGAAGCAGCGGAGATGATTGGGTACGCTCGTCACAATGCCCGGATGCCGAGTGACCGAAAGATGCTGCCCCCTCGGCTCCATAGCATTGAAGGGCGGAAGCGACGTCAAAAGGTTTCAAATGACAGTTGATTTTTTTTAAGTGTCTTTTTGACCCCAGATCTCATATTTAAGTGGTCCTGGCATGCTTTTTTTCAATTACAAGGAATGTTTACATTTCTTGTAATAGGAATAAAAGTGATCAAAAACATTTTTTTTAAAAGGACAGTGTAAAAATAAAAAATAAAATAAATAAGAAAGAAAAAAAATGTAAAGCTCCCCGTCCCGCTGAGCTTGTGCGCAGAAGTGAAAGCATACAGAAGTCGCACCCGATGGGCACAATGGCAGCTTACACATATACACTATGTTACCAAAAGTATTGGGATGCCTGCCTTTACACACACATAAACTTTAATGGCATCCCAGTCTTACTCTGTAGGGTTCAATATTGAGATGGCCCACCCTTTACAGCTATAATAGCTTCACCTCTTCTGGGAAGGCTGTCCACAAGGTTTAGGAGTGTCTATGGGAATGTTTGACCATTCTTCCAGAAGTGCATTTTTGAGGTCAGGCACTGATGTGAACGAGAAGGCCTGGCTCACAGTCTCCACTCTAATTCATCCCAAAGGTGTTCTATCTGGTTGAGGTCATGACAATGTACAGGCCGGTCAAGTTTCTCCACCCCAAACTCGCTCATCCAAGTCTTTATGGACCTTGCTTTGTGCACTGGTCCAAATCATTTGGTGGAAGGGGGATTATAGTGTGGGGTTGTTTTTCAGGGGTTGGGCTTGGCCTCTTAGTTCCAGTGAAGGGAACTCTTAAGGCGTCAACATACCAAGACATTTTGGACAATTTCATGCTCCCAGCTTTGTGAGAACCGTTTGGGCATGGCCCCTTCCTGTTCCAACATGACTGTGCACAGTGCACAAAGCAAGGCCCATAAAGACATGGATGAGTGATTTTGGGGTGGAGTAACTTGACTGGCCTGCAGAGTCCTGACCTCAACCCGATAGTACATCTTTGGGATGAATTAGAACGGAAACTGCGAGTCAGGCCTTCTTGTCCCCATCAGTGCCTGACCTTACAAATGTGCTTCTGGAAGAATGGTCAAACATTCCCACAGACCACAGGTGTCAAACTGGCGGGCCTTCAGCTGTCGTGGAACTATAAATCCCATTAGGCATTGCAAGGCTGCCAATTACAAGCATAACTCCCACAGGCAGAGGCATGATGGGACTTGTAGTTTCGCAACAGCTGGAGGGCTGTCAGTTTGACACCCCTGCCATAGACACACTCCTAAACCTTGTGGACAACCTTCCCAGAACAGTTGAAGCTGATATAGCTGCAAAGGGTGGGCCAACTCAATATTGAACCCTATGGACTAAGACTGGGATGCAATTCAAGTTTATGTGCGTGTAAAGACAGGTGCCCTAATACTTTTGGTAACATAGTGTTTATGTGTAAGCTGCCATTGTGCCCTTGCTGGGGTGCTTTGATTTGGCCACTGCAGCTTACACCTGTATTTGCAAATGTGTGCGACTAAACCCCTTGTTTTTAATGTGAACTGTTAGACAGGTCAATTCGATGTTGTTGCTGGCTGGCTGGCAAGTGAGCTGGGATTTTTTGTTTGTTTTTGAAGTATGTGTAAAACCCCCTCACGGCCACCAACATATGTCATCCATCGGTGGCGCTAAAAGGGTTTAGGGACACAGAATGAAGTATACAGAAATATTTGATTGTCCAAAAGTCAGTAAATTTAGAGGTGGGCAACATAGCAATGAAAGGCTAACAGGCCCACAAAAAATAAATAAAAAAAAGATTAACGGAGGTGGCTCAACAGCCTACAAAGCTATATAAAGGACCTTAAAACCAAAGCCAGCATCTGCTGAAGCCTACACATCCACCTGTTAAAACTTATGGAAAGTATGAACAGAAGATCAGATGGCAGCCTTGCAAATCTGAGAAACAGATGTCTGATGATAAAAAGCCCTAGAAGCACTAACTGATCTGGTGGAGTGTGTCTTGACAGGGAAAGGAAGAATCTTGCCTTTGAGGTCATACGCTTGGCTGACGAGTTGTTGAATCCACCTGGCAAACAAGAAACAGGCTGTCCCCTACAGGGACTTTCAGGAGTGACAGAGGGTCAGACTGTCGAGCTCTAGCTGAGAGAGAGAGACCGTGCATAATACATCTAGAAAATGGAGGGAAATCCAAACTGTGACAGATGTTGATGGGACACTTGGACAGATGTTGATGTGCACTGTACACTGGTACAGATGTTGATGGGACACTTGGACAGGGATAGATGGTGCTTGGTGTACTGTGTGGGATGACTGCAGTCTTTATAGATGAACAATAAAATCATCAACTACACAGAGAATGTGACAGGCTGCAGCTTCTCCACCTCCCCGCTCTGAGCTCAGCGGGGAGAACTGCTACAGAGACACGTGTCTTTGTTTCCATTCTGTGATTGGACACAGCCATCACGTGATTGGGAGGGCCAATCAGAGAGCCCATATGCTGCTCTGTGATGTGCTGTGTTCGTGGGACACAGCCATCACAGAATCGCGCTGCTGTGTGGCCTCGGGGCCACATGCAGGCACCCTTTTTGAAGGACATATGGTACATCCAATCAGAAAGGGGAAGCTCCCATTCAGCCATTTATATACATTGGCCAGGTGGGAGGTGGTTAAAGAATAACAAAAGGCAAAACTTTATTGGATAGAGTGGAGAAAGATTATATATTTGCTGTCTGTACCCCCGTTAGAGAGATTCACCCTCTCGATTTGTCCTGTTTACCATTATCAATCGAGACTGAAAGTAAAAGAAAATCCCAAACTTTGGATTGTCACCAGAACAGGAATAAAGCGTCAATCCTCTGTTGGGGACACTAGTTCTGGCAGCACACCAGGGATTTCCCCACTTTGCATGGATTTCCTCTCATTTCCTGTTTGGCTATGGGACAGGAAGTGAAGGGAAATCTCCACAATGGGACACAAATGGCAGGAAAAAAAACCTGACAAGGGTTATAACCTTTCTTTACTCTATCCAAAATGAACAAAAATGTGCCTTTCGTTCTACTTTAGAGTATAACAAAGGCATTTTTTTTTAGTTTTGGATAGAGTGGAGAGGGACGAGAACCCCTGTCAGGTTTATTGCTGTCCTTGCCCCGTCAGGGAGGTTCACCCTCTCTATCTGTCCTGTTTTTCACTAAAAGTGAAAGGAAATCCCAATTTTTGAGTTGTCCTCAGAACAGGATTAGAGGGGAAAACTTCCAATGGGGATAATAGTTCTGGTGACAACCAGGGATTCCCTCCCTTTAGAGAGATGTCCTCTCACTTCCTGTTTCGGCTTTGAGACAGAAAGTGAAGGGAAATCTCCCCAATGGGATGAAAAAAAAAATCTGTCAGGGGTTAAAACCCTTACTCTATCCAAATTGGAAAAAAAAGTGTCCCTGGGAACAAAAATGAGGGTAAATTCTGAATTTCTGGGTTGCCCCCGGGAATAAAGGGGGAATCTTCCAATTGGAACACTAGTTCTGGTGACAGCTGTCTTTGAGGAGATTTTGCTCACTTCTTGTCTACATAAGAGGAAATAAAGGGAAATTCTCCCAAGAGGACACAAATGGCAAAAAAAACTTCCTGGACAGTTTTTACTATCCCCCACTTTACCCTAGGTAATTTAAAAAAAGTTTTGGATTTAGATAATACTTTAACCACTTGCTTCCAAATCATGTACCTGGTACGTCATTTGACTTTCAAGTGGTTGTACCGGGGTGATGCCTGCAGCTGTACAGTTTTTTAGAACCAACGGTCTGCTCTCTTGTAATTGCAATCGGAGCAAAGAGGACGCCCTCCCCCCCCCCCTTCTGCTGCCTTTCACGGCTCTCGGACTCTCTCACCCCATCGGGAGACCCGAGTTACCAGACAGCACTTCTGCCGGCTAGTCAGAGACCTTGTTAATTTCGTAGACTAAAACATTTTAGTCAACTAAAATATGACTAAAACTAAAACAATTGAGATGACTGAAATACGACTAAAACTAAAATGGCATTTTAGTCAAAAGACTAAAATGGGACTAAAACTAAAATGCCATTTTAGTCAAAAGACTAAAACTAAATTGAAATTTGACGTCAAAATTAACACTGATCTGTAGTGCATATTCATACCTCAATACCATAAATAATAACATATTAGATTTTTCACTCCAGCAGTATATAATGAGTTTGGGAACTGTAGAGAAATGCTTAAATAATGCATTACAATTTAACCACACCCATTAGATTTTAGATGACAAAATTCGTTTTAGTCGACTAAAATGTCCTGGAGATTCAGTCGACTAAATACAACTAAAACAAAAATAATTCCAGAAGACTAAAATAGGACTAAAACTAAAATGCCATTTTAGTCCTAAGACTAAAACTAAATCAAAATTTGCTGCCAAAATTAACACTGGTCAGAGACCCATGCAAAGCTGGAATCGGCTTTGATCGGGTCTCTACTATGGTAACTCGGAAGCAATGAGATGGCATCACTTCCGGTTTACCTGGCTGTCACCTGCGCCATTTTAAAAAAAATCTTAAGTATTAAAAAACACTGATCTTGGCGTTTTTGAATGCTTTCAAGTGCAAAAGAGGGATTTGGGCTCTTATTGACCTCAGATCCCTCCATAAAGAGTACCTGCCACTGCCAGTCACTGTCATTTACATTTTTTTTTTTTTAAGGTTCTCCCGTCTCCACACGCTAGCGCGCAAAGGCGAACACCTGCGTTGGTCTCGCATGCAAACAGCGATCAACCCACACATGCGAGGAACATCAGATCTTGGGCAGTAATTCTAGCACTAGACCTCCTCTCTAAAACTAAAGTGGTAACCTGCAAGGCCGGTTTTACATGTCCGTTCCACTAGCGGGCTCCGTTTAGCTCAGCGGGCATTCACTTCGCTGATCTCCGCTGAGTCTGCGGATGACAGATCCGTCTCCGCTCACTGTGCAGATGGATACAGATCCATCAGAGCCCCGCTCTCCCCTATGGGAAATTGGATGACATCGGATCCATCTGTCCGTTGTCATCCCATCTGATCCGCAGATGGAAGGAAAAATAGGGTTTTCCTCGGTCACACTTTACGGAAGCGGATCGGAGAGCGATGGTTGTCAGCAGACATGTCTCTGCTGACATCCGCCAACTCATAGGGTGCATGGAGGCTCTGTTCAGGTCCACCTGAATATACAGACAGGCTGACCTGAACGTCCGGGTGAAAGAGCTTTTCAAGTGTCTCCTATGGATAGTAAAATTGACACCGTTTGTCGCTGTTGCGTGGGCATATGCAATGTAACCGCTTGCTTACCCAGCACTTAAACCCCCTTCCTGCCCAGGCCAATTTTCAGCTTTCAGCGCTGTCACACTTTGAATGACAATTGCGCAGTCATGCAACGCTGTATCCAAATTACAGTTTTATCATTTGTTTCCCCACAGATAGAGCTTTCTTTTGGTGGTATTTATTCACTGCTGGGGTTTCTTTATTTTTTCCTAAAAACAAAAAAAGACCGAAAATTTTGAAAAAACAAAAACAGTATTATAGTTTGTTATAAAATGTTGCAAACAGGTAATTTTTCTCCTTCATTGATGTGCGCTGATGAGGCGGCACTGGCACATCATGTGATCAGTTGTCAATTAAGGCCCGCGCTGTAGCTGTCTTTCGGTTGTAGCGAGGGTGGGAAGTGGTTAAAAGAGTGACACGTTTGGTATCTCTTTACTTGGCGTGACATCTTTTACATTTTACAAAAAAATTGCGTTATGTATTGTTTTTATTTTTGCAATAAAATTTTAACCACTTCAGCCCCGAAAGGATTTCCCACATTAGGACCAGAGCACTTTTTGCGATTCGGCACTGCGTCGCTTTAACTGACAATTGCGTGGTCATGCAACGTTTTCCCACAAATAGAGCTTTCTTTTGGTGGTATTTGATCCCCTCTGTGTCATTTCTAGCCGGCGGTGATCGAGTCTACCCTACCCACTCCCTGCCCCCCCCAGAGAGCGCGCGAGCGCGGCTCGGGCGGCACGCGCGCTCACAATGCTATCGCAGCTGCTGTCAGATGATGGCGTTTCGCCATAACGAGCCACCTTGCCACCGTCACGCTGCGGCGGGCGGTCGACAAGTGGTTAAAAAGTATTTTTTTCAAAGCCCACCATTTTATTCTCTATGGCCTCTGGCTCTGCGTAAAAACTATATATAAAAAATGTTTGGGGATTCTAAATAATTTTGTTACATGTGAACAAAAAGTGCCAGAAAATGCCTGGTCTCCCAGTGGTTAATGATAGTTATAATACACTCCTGAGAGCGAACGCACAAACACATTGGCAATCTCATAGCAGCACACACATCAGAAGGACATTTCCACAAGAAAGCCTCCAACATACCTGAGGTAAAAAAAAAAATGGCGCGCAGTGTCAGGCGACCACACGGAGGGGGCGGGGCCGGCGTGATGTGACATTTGTCAAGGCACCGTCACAAAATACCCTCCCCTCTCTCGCCTCACGCACGGAATCCCGCCCTTTTCCTTCCCTCACCGTATAATCACGCCCCCATCTCCGCCCCGCCCACTGCTACACCCCTCTGCTTTGCCACTGGCCGGTGCGGGCTCACACCTTTTGTTTGCGGCCAATGGCTGGCGCCTCCCATCTCGGGCACGTGACGCTGTTACTGGGCAGACGTGGTGAGGGAGGACTGAGGGAGATCAAAATAAAAACAGAGTCCGGGCAGAGCGGAGTGAGGTGAGCGAGGACGGGGGGACCGGGTGTTTGAGGGGTCCGGGGGTGCAGAACCCCTTGCAAGGTATAAGAAGGGGGGGTGCCTCCTTGGTTTATTTCTCTGTGGCACTAGAAGTCCCAGGTTGCCCCGCCCCCTCATAGGCTGGAGGTGAAGTTCATGATAAGTACCTGTCAGGGCATGCTGGGACTTGTAGTGCTGTGTCCAGGGATATGTAGTTCTGCAGGAACCGGGGCATGCTGGGACTTTTTCTGTAATAATTGGGTATAGAGACATGCTGGGACTTGTAGAACTATAATATCTGGGTGCCAAGGTATGCTGGGAATTGTAGTTCCATGGCAGCTGAGTGGCAGGACTTGCTGCGACTTGTAGTTCTATAATAACCAGGCACTAGGGCATGCTGGGACTTGTAGCTCTGCAATGACCAGGTTTCAGAGCATGCTGGGACTTGTAGTTCTATGGTAACTGGGTATAAAGACATGCTGAGACTTGTAGTTCTAGTATAGCAGGTGGGTGTCAGGGCATGCTAGGACATGTAGCTCTATGGTAACTGGGTGCCAGGGCATGCTGGGACTTGTAGTTCTATGGTAACTGGGTGCCATGGCATGCTGGGACTTGTAGTTCTATGGTAACTGGGTGCCAGGGCATGCTGGGACTTGTAGTTCTATGGTAACTGGGTGTCAGGGCATGCTGGGAGTTTTAGTTCTATAATAACTGGGTGTCAGGGCATGCTGGGACTTGTAGTTCTATGGTAACTGGGTGTCAGGGCATGCTGGGACTTGTAGTTCTATGGTAACTGGGTGCCATGGCATGCTGGGACTTGTAGTTCTATGGTAACTGGGTGCCATGGCATGCTGGGACTTGTAGTTCTATGGTAACTGGGTGTCAGGGCATGCTGGGAGTTGTAGTTCTATGTTAACTGGGTGTCAGGGCATGCTGGGACTTGTAGTTCTATGGTAACTGGGTGTCAGGGCATGCTGGGACTTGTAGTTCTATGGTAACTGGGTGTCAGGGCATGCTGGGAGTTGTAGTTCTATGGTAACTGGGTGTCAGGGCATGCTGGGACTTGTAGTTCTATGGTAACTGGGTGTCAGGGCATGCTGGGACTTGCAGAGGTAGGATCCCTGGCCCAGCTCTAGGCACGGAGGGTATATAATGTGACCTGTATACAGGTAGTTGGATGACGCGATGTTGGGCTCCTCTGTCATACACAGAGCACTGTGCAGTGTCTTCTCTATTCCTTGCACATTGCACTGTTTATTGAATACATTGTAGATGGCCTGAATGTCATGTGCTCTCTATACATTAAAGGGGCGTGTCTTTATAGTGTTGTTTTATTACGTGGGTGGATGTATGTTGTGTACAGTATATTCTCTCTATACAATATCTATACTGTGATCATCACTACATACATGGGGGGGATGCTATGTACAGTACAATATGTACTTTCCATACGTTGAGGAGGGGGCGTGTCTGTATAATGTATAGAGGCTGAATGTACTTATAGATGTACAGTAACATTATATGCTCTCTATACATTATCTGTAGTGTATCCATTACATACATGGGGGGGTAGTTATGTACAGTGGTGTGTTATTTCCATACATTGAGGAAGGGGGCGTGTCTGTATATTTGTACAGTGTGTTCTGTGCTCTCTGTAAGGGGGCGTGTCTTTGTATGATCTGTACAGTGTGTTATTTCCATACATTGAGGAAGGGGGCGTGTCTTTGTATGATCTGTACAGTGTGTTATTTCCATACATTGAGGAAGGGGGTGTGTCTGTGTCATGTATTGCATGGATTGTCTAGACTGAGTGGGTGTGTTTTTATGTGCAGCATGTGCTCTCTATGAACTGGGGAGGGAGGGGGCTGTTATCCATGGTGCTCTATATGTTGTGTGTTGTGATCATCACAGTGAGAGCAGTTCAATAAGTCACTGACAACACTTTTTTCTGGTGGTGTGAATGTAGTCAGAAGCCTTGTGCCAAGTTAATAACAACCTTGCAACATTTTTATGGTTGGTACTGACGCAAACCACAGGAGAGATGCTTGCAACTGTTTATTATTATACAGTATATTATTATATATATATATATATAGGATTTGTATAGCGGCAGCAGTTTGCACAGTGCTGTACAACATGAGGGCAGACAGTACAGTTGCAATACAATTCAATACAAGAGGAAATAGAGCTTACAATCGAACACCGTTCTGTCAGAATTGCAACAGATTCCTATGCACCTTACGTTCATTCTTTGCAAGTTCTACCATTTGTTGCACCAACACCTGACAGGTGCAATACTCTTTATGTATATGATGGAATGGGTTTTCTTTGTCGTCTTCCCCCCCCCCATAGACGGAGTGTGCACAGTGCTCTCTGTACATTTTAAAGCGGAACTCCGTCTTCAGCCAAACTTGTATTTTCATTCTTTGGTAATTGTTCCCGTATATAAATGTAAAAATTAGATACAAGTCCATGGAGTCTAGCATTGTCCTTCTCCAGCCCAAACTTCCTGGGGGTTGCGCTCTTGTGCCATAATGGGTCAATATCTCATGCATGCGCATGCACTCTGTGGGTCTATAAGACCTGGAGGAGACTTGTGGTGTGTCTGCGCATGCACCGTGTTGCTGTAAACCCCACGCATGCCTCAGGTCTCGGTGCACTTTTAGCCAATTTTTGCAAATGCAATAAAGTCAGTGTTGACTGCAGTGCTATTGGTGTTCTGCCAGCAGGGAGCGTGGGGAGCCTTCCCAATGTCAGAATACAATGATCTCTGGCTGCTATAGCCGCCGGCAGTGCTCAGGCGACAAAAACCCATCAATCTGGTTGTACTGAACCTGATCAATGGATCGACTTCAGTAGAACCAGTCTGCCCATAGGCAGATCGAAATTTCATCCAGTTCCTGTTCTATGGCTGACTTTGAACGGGGGGGGGGGTTCAGAGGAGAGTTAAGGTGGAGAGTTAAGGTGGTTGTAAAGCCTTAAAGCCATGCTATGTATTAAGGTGAAAAACCTTTTGTTCTGCAGCTCCCCCTCAGACCCCTCCTTTTTCTTACCTGAGCCAATCCAACGATGTGCATGAGCGCCGTCGCTCTCCTCATTGGACAGATTGATAGCAGCAGGAGCCATTGGCTCCCGCTGTTGTCGATCAAAAACTGTGACACAGAAGCAAGGGGCGGGGCCGAGTCCTGCTGTATGTGTCAATGGATGCAGCAGCGGGACTTGGGAGCGGCCCACATGAGTGCCCCCATGGAAAACGGCTTTCTGTGGTGGGCACCCGATGAAGAGGAGGAGCGCTGATGGGGGACCCCAGAAGAGGAGGATCGGGGTTGCTCTGTGCAAAACCACTGCATGTAAGTATGACATGTTTGTGGTTTGTTTTTTTTTAAATTTATTTATTTGTTTTTTGTTTTTAAATCAAAGGTTTACAATTACTTTAAAGGGTGAGTTCACCTTTACCAAAAAAAGAAACTTCCTATGCAGATAAGGGGTGCCTGAAGATAAACTGTGCAGCTTTGATCAAAGTTGACTAATGCTCTTACTATAAGTGTAGGCCATTTACGTACCTCATGAAACCTGACTAAAAAAAAGTCCTTGGGATTGCATCTCTCCGTCCTGCCTTGTTACTAGGATGTTGCTAAGACACTCCCAGCTGTTACTCTTTACCTTCACCATCACAGGAGTGAGCTCTTTCTCTAAATTCAGACCCCCTCACATGCGCTTTCTCTCTCCTGATGCAGTAGCTCTGAGCTCAGCATTTGAAATCTCCCTCCTCTGACAGTGGAGGTGAACAAGTAACAGCAGGGAGTATCTTAAATATGCCCTAGCAAAAAGGCAGGGTGGGGTGATATCTCTGGGAGTTTTTCCATTCAGGCTTCAAGAGTTACATAAATGGCCAACACGTACTCTATAGCAAAGGCATTTTTTCAACATTGCTCAAATTTGCACAGTTTGTTTTTATCTGCATAGGCTGTTTTTTTGGGTAACGGTGAACTATGCCTTAAAGTGGGTATGCTGTTTATGAACTGTACAGTGTGTTCTTTCCATACATCAAGGAAGGGGGTGTGTCTGGGTAAGGAAGGCATGGTTGTGTTTTTGCCTACACTGGGGGGGAATGTATGTACAGTGTGCTCTCTATGAATGGCGGGACTTATCTATAGTGTGCTCAGTCCATACATTGCAGGGGTGTGTCCATTGTAAACAGTACAATATGTTAAACAAAGAAGTATGTGTGGCCTGGCAACCCACATTGGCCAACCTCCACCCCTAATCAAATTTTGAAAAAGCTAACAAAGCAAAAAACATGGGGCTTTGAGTGAGGCATGTCCTCCAACCGGTTACACCCAACGGTCCGGTGTGTATGAAGAAACAAATTGTATAACATGACAAATGTTACCTGTGTGGGGACGTTACATACCTGACTCGTGTGATATCTATTCAGGGCGGTAAGTATCTCTCGTGTGACATGTATGTAAGGGGGGGTCACATCCGTTTTTGTGTTGGTACGGAAGGAATGGGTCTGTGTGGGGGAAGGAACTACATACCTTTCTTGTGTGACATGTCAAGTATTTGTCGTATGGGTGAAATTCCGTATCAAGTGGCAATGGGTTTTTTTGTCGGATACGTCTATTTTTGTTTGACACGTT
>BLSH010482092.1:1378950-1400094 GCA_018402905.1 Glandirana rugosa | reverse complement strand
CAGACGCAGCACCCACCCCTCTGGGCTCTGTTTTGGTACGGCTTGTGTACAAACTGGAGAGTCCTCTGTGAGGGGGGGTTTTAATGTAGGAAAGGAGGACGGCCCCCAGGGGAGGGGCCAGCTGAATTCTTTCCCTGCCTAGTTAACTCCTGGTAAGACGAACATAAAACCCACAAAGTCAAGAAGAGCTGCGTCTGTCAGTGAACTCGGAGAAAAGGATTTTACGGTAAGTTATAATAAAATCCCTTTTTTTTCTTTGTAAGTAATCGATCCGCCTCTAGGCGGCAGTATAACCCAATGGTTTATCTGCTTCCTGACCACGTGCCGCATATTTACTGCTGCAGTGTGGTGCTGTCCCACGAATCGCCGTACATAAGCGGCGATTCCCGAGTGCGCAGTTAGCGGGCAGGAGCCCACTGCCGGTGCCGTGCCCGCTGCACTCTGCAGGAGTGTGCCCGTGGCTCAGGTGGACCCGATGTCCACCAGCGAGCTGCGATGACCTGCCAGAGAGAAAGAATGGGGAACCGCTGATATAAACGTGGCGGTTCCCCGCTCTGTCAATGGGCATGTAAGAGATCTACTGATCCCTGTCACTGGGATCCGTTAGATCTCTTATGAACCTGACAGTTAGAACACGCATAGAGAACGCAGTTAACCCCTTCACTACCAATTACATTTATACCGTAACCAGTGGATATTTTACATTTCTGATCACTGTATAAATGTCATTGGTCCCAAAAAAGTGTCAAAAATGTCTGACATGTCCACCCCAATATCAAAGTCCAAAATCGCAGATCACCACCATTACCAGTAAAAAAAAAAAATTTAAAAACGCTAGAAATTAATTCTCATGGTTTGTAAACACGGCAACTTTTGCACAAACCGATCAATAAACGCTGATTTGCAATGTTTTTTTTTCTACCAAAATATGAGGAATACATTTTTTATTTTTTTTTTTAAATTTGTATTTTAGCAAAAAGATATATATATATATATATATTATTTATTTGTCATTTTGGAAAGAGCAAGGGAGGATTATAGCCCCTGTCAGTAGTTTTTTTTTTTGAGAGGAAATTCCTTCGGCCAATGGCTGCCGCTGCTGTCTCAGCCAATCAGGAGTCGGAGAACCAGGAGAGCAGCTGCTCGCATGCACTTCACTGGATAGAAAATGGGCTTGAGTAAGTATTGGGGGGAGCTGCATACTTAAGGTTTTTTTACCTTTGTGCATAGAAGCCTTTAGAACCACTTTAAAGCTGAACTTCGGGAATGAGGCTAAATCTACCCTTGCAGTTGGGCCCCCTGCACTGCAAGTGTTCAATGCTTGTTTAGTGTAAAGGGTACTGGGATACTTGCCTTATTCCTCACAATGCTATGCACCTTCCATCCATGTGACAGGTGGTCCCCCACAGCATCCTCTTTAAAACCGTTTGTTGGTACGACCAAGTTTTCTAGTCTGCTCATACAACTCCCCTTGTACGACCGTCGTATGTTGGACTGTTCTAATCGCGCATACGAACGAACGTGTGTACGAGGCTTTACCGAAAAAAGCATTTAACCCTTGCAGTGCAGGGGGGGGGGGGTAGAGCTTGTCTTATTCCCCAAGTTCAGCTTTAAGATTTCCTGTGTCCTTCTGTGGACTCCAAGAAAATAATTTTATGTTGAGGTATAAAAATTCTATTTTTCTCTTGAGGAAAAACCCTCAACACACATTGCCATGTGCTGGACTTTTATGACATTAAACATGCCTGGGAGTCCGCCATGAACTCCCGGCAACAGTTAGCACTGATGGTTACTTCTGTTTATCACTTTTCATACTTAAAAAAATGTTGGTTATGCTTGTTGCATAACCAGGAACGACCTAACCGCACATTGTGTTTCTAACAAGAGGAAAAAGCATTGGAATAGGTCCAACCTGAGAGAAGAAAATATCTTGAGGCATTAAATAAACTATCTTCTGACATCTAGTGACTTCAGTTTCCCATTCAATTTACAGCATTTTGATCTTTTTCACTTTGGAAAAGGCCAATTATAATATTAGATGGGAGACAATACAGGAGGAAAGCTATTTTAATTAGGGCAGCCGATCCTTGCAACTGATGTTTTGGATCTGAAAATTGCTTTGAGATGATTGAGTGAGGATCGAATCAAATGAATTTTGTCTAGGGGATATGCCTAATTGTTTGAATTGTGCATCAACCTCTTTAAAGTAGAAATCCGGTTAACATCTAACATACTGCCATCCCCATTCTAAGCCCTCTACTAACTACCCTATTAAGGAAAGATGTCTGTACTTGCCTAATCTAAAGCTGGCCATACACTGTTGGAATCTCGGGCAGTTCAGCAGGAACCAGCTAAGATTCGTACCATTAATGGGCAGGCTGAATGTACTAAGTTGATAGCTCGATCAACTTTGGTACAACCACCCTGCTGGCTACTCTAGCCACTAGCAATAATCATTGTTTTCCCTTGGCGTGGGCTTCTGCCAACCCCTCCACGCTGGGAAAAGACAATTGCCCGTCAGGAGGGATTCCCCTGTCAACACTATCTGTGTTGATGGGGGAATCGTGCAACTTTCTTTTTTGCAACCTGTGGTTGCAGGAAAGAAATACGCACGGTCTATGACCTGCCTAAGGGCGCTCTGGTCCGGTCATGTGATCTGCTCCCAGCACTGGCTTCAGGGGAGAGGTGGGACAGTGGACAACGGATGCCCCATAGTAAATCTATGGTTGACGTCCCAGCTCTTGTGCCCAGGCTCTGCAGCTGTTGTTGCATCTCTATTTTTCATTGAAGCTGGCTGCTGGGAAGATCATATGACCGGACCAGAGAGCCCTTAGATTAGGTAAGTATACGCATCTTTCCTTTAAAGTGCAGTTGGCATAGGGCTTAGAATGGGGGAGGAAGCAGGTTTAAGCTTAGTTAGGTTTTGACCGGACTTCTACTTTAATTGATTCTAAAGGCAAGCCACTGGCTATGAGGGCACTGGTGGGTGCTCACTCCTGAGCCCTGTTGTATGTGTCCATAAGACACCCAGAGTCAGGGCTCGGCCCTGCCCCCATTCTCTACTCATTGGTTACTCATTGGTTCACTGGCTGTGTTTGACAGCCACGAGAGCCGTCGGCTGTGTTTCGGCAAATGAAGGGAGATCTACCTGGACAGCCAAGGCTCCATTGCACATCACTGGATCGAGATGGGGCTCAGGTAAGTATTAGCAGGGCTGTGGGGCGAGCAGCACACATAGAATGCATGAAGGAACCTTTAGCCTTTACAATGTTTTTAGGCTCTGTTCACAGTTTGCGATTGATGCGTTCTACAGTGCATTTTGCACATGCGATTTTACAGCAATTTGCATTTTTATGGGGGCTTTTTTGGCAAATTTGTTGTTGGGCAGATTAAAAATTGCAAATTGCGGCAAAAACACACTACATGCTTTTCTGCAGCTTCTCAATTGAAGTCTATTGAACCAAAAAAAGCAGTATATTTGTGTTTAAATAAAGTCCTGTCCCTTTCCAAAAAATGCAGCCGCTGAAAAGAGCATGGATGTGGACGTGTATGAACTGTTAGTTCGTTTTTGGCAAAAAGCACCCAAAAATGCATAGGTGTGAATCGAACTTCAAAGGGTAAGTTCACCTTTACAGAAAATTTGTAAGGTGAACTTGCACTGGACCCCCTCCCCATCCCCCTCCCCCCCGATCACACTGTACAAGTGACAAGTGTCCCGTGATCCCCCACTGTCAGGCACTAGGATGCCGCTTCACCGCTCTGGGGATTTGAAATCCTCCTGGCTTTCTCTCCTCTCCTCCCAGCGCTGACAG
Organism: Glandirana rugosa; assembly: GCA_018402905.1. Taxonomy (NCBI): domain Eukaryota; kingdom Metazoa; phylum Chordata; class Amphibia; order Anura; family Ranidae; genus Glandirana; species Glandirana rugosa. Next base: position 1,396,282 of record BLSH010482092.1, on the reverse strand, counting down.
GATGGAGTCGATGGATTCTGATTGGTCAGTGCCGTCCATGGAACGGTGCTGACAAATTAGAATGCCTCCTATCCGTACACGCTGAGAGGTATGGATAGGGGATTACGTTACATGGATTTCAAATCATTGAACTGGTGAAGCAGTGTCCCTGTGTCTGACAGTGGGGGATCATGGGACACTGGTGCAATGCATACTAGCTCATTATGCCTTTCTCTTGTAGGTGTTCTTCTTTTTTAACAAGCCTTGACAACCACTTTAACCTCTTCCGGACCACCCACTGTGTGTATACATATATATATATATATATATATATATATATATATATACACACACACACGTCATTACCCTGACATTATATACTGTTATGGCAGCAGCTAGATGCCATAACCCCAGTATTTTTTTTTTTTTTTACACAGTGGGCAATTTCGGCATCCGAAAAGTGGTTCCGACGGCGGATTTGCCATGGGATCATTTTTATAGGCAACAGGAGAGGTGCCCCCCTTCCCACCGCTTCCCGGTCGTTTCCCCACTTACCAAAGCCGTTGGTAACGACGTCAGGGAAAAATCAGTGTTTTTTTCGGCGTTTTGCATTGGCGTTAATGAGCATTAGTGCGCATCGGCGTCAATAGGCGTTTTTTTTAAAAAAAAATCCTCTACTATTTTTTCTATCTAAAAACGTTGGCGATGTGGCGTTAGTGAGCGTTTTGTGGCGTCAGCGTCAAACGCCAAAACGTTACAGCCTCGGAACGCGCTGGCCGTGGGTTCTAGTTTCAGCTCACTAACGCCGACGCCCTCTACAGCTAAAAAACAGTGTTTTTATGGGACCATTGACTAACATGGAGAGCTGCAAAAAACGCCAAAAAATGTTTGTGTCAAAAAACGTCTGTGTGTATAAGGCCTTAAAGGTCAGTGTTTTTTGTAAATGTAAAAAAAAGTTTTCTTTCTTTTCTCTTACTTTTAAGTGTAAATGTGAAATCTGAGGTCTTTTTGACCCCAGATCTTGCATTAAAGAGGACCTGTCATGCTTATTTTTATTACAAGGGATGTTTACGTTCCTTGTGATGGAATAAAAGTGATCAAAAAATTTTAAAGGGACAGTGTAAAAATAAATAGTAAAATAAATTTAAAAAAAAATGTAAAGTGCCCCTTCCCTCATACCTCATACGTAAGTTGCGCCCATATATGTAAACGCTGTTCAAACCATACATGTGAGGTATCGCCGCGATCATTAGAGCGAGAGCAATGATTCTAGCACTAGACCTCCTCTGTAACGCTAAACAGGTAACCTGTAAAAAAATGTCAAAGCGTTGCCTATGGAAATTTTTGAGGACTGTAGTTTATCGTGCGCAACTTTAAGGCATTACATGTTAGATCTCTATTTACTCTGCATAACATCATATTTCCAATTATGCAAAAAAAATTGTGCTAACTTTTTTACGGTTTTTCTTTTTTCTTAATTCAAGAAAGTGTATTTTTAAAAAAAAATGCGTTTGTAAGGCCGCTGCGCAAATATGGTTTGACATTAAAATATTGTACCGATCTCCATTTTATTCTATAGGCTAGGGCCTCTGCTAAAAAATATATATGTTTGGGGGTTCTAAGTAACTTTCTAGCAAAAAAATACAAATTTTAACTTGTAAACAACAAATGTCAGAAATAGGACATTTAACCCTTAACTCCTTCATGCCGACTGCACGCAAATATGCGACCTTCGGCTTGAAGGGGTTGTACTGGGGTGATGCATGCAGTTTCACGCATCACCCCGTTTTTTTGAGCGGATGATACGCTTTCTTGTGAAAATGCTCAAAAACAACATGTATAGATGTGAATTGAGCCTCTCTGTCACAAAGGGATATTTACATTCCTTGCGACAACAATAAAAGTGATCAGAATCTTCTTACTTTTATTATTATTTATTTTTATTTTTTTACACGGCCCTCCATCCCTCCGTGTTCGTGCCCGAAAATGTAAACAGTGTTCAGACCACACATGTGAGGTATCACCGCGATCGTTAGAGTGAGAGCGATAATTCTAGCACAAGACCTCCTGTAACTCTAAGGGTCCTTTCACACCAGCGGAGCCCGTTTTGATGGGCTCCGCTGCTCAGCGGGGATCCACCCGTTGATCCCCCGCTGAGCCAGGCAAATGACAGGACACTCCGTGCAGAGACTGTCCTGTCACAGCTCCGTTCTCCTCTATGGAGGATCGGATGAACACGGACCTTCTGTCCGTGTTGATCCGATCCGCCAGGCGGATTGAAAATAGGGTTTCCATCCCTCTGTTTTTGGCGGATCGGGTGTCAGTGGACATGTCACCGCTGACATCCGTCGCTCCATAGAGCACAATGGAGTGTCCGTTTTGGTCCGCCTGAAAAAATGACAGGCGGACCCGAACGATCCGCCCATGTGAAAGGGGCCTAAACATGTAACTTGCAGACCATTTTTAAAGCGTCGTCTATGGAGACTTTTAAGTACTGTAGTTTGTCGCCATTCCACGAGTGTGCACAATTTTAAAGCATTTCATGTTGGGTATCGCTTTTACTCAGCGTAACATCACCTTTTACATTATACAAAAAAAATTGGTATAACTTTACTGTTTTTTTTTTTTTTTAATTCATGAAAGTGCATTTCTTCCAGAATTGCATTTGAAAGACCGCTGCGCAAATACCGTGTGTGTAATTTTTTAGCAAAAAAATATGGATTTTAACTTATAAGCAACAAGTGTCAGAAAAAGGCTTAGGAATGAAGGGGTTTACTACTCACAAAATTATCACCTGTGCCAGCAATTTCCTGTTAAGGTCAGCGGGCGGAGGCACGCACATAATATATTTATGCACTGCTGCCAAAATGCACTTCCAGAATTTCTGCATTATAGGAGGACAGCCTAAGGCTGCCCCAACACAGGTGTGAAGATCCACGATCACACCTCCAATCACGTGCACACTTTGACAGCTTGTAGTTCCTTTGTTTTGGCTGATGCATGTGTTTACATTGACACGTGTGATTCTCTGAGACGTTCTAGAAGAGGTCCGGTCCGCAGGCAGCTTCTGACTGTTGTCATTGTGCCGTCATTGACCTGGTTAGGTGGCCACCCTTATCTAAACTCAAACAGCAAAATGTAATACATTACAGGTTTCCAGTTCTTAGATGTGGTGGCTGCATAACTTGTTGTTTTCTTTTCTTTTTTTTCCATTTATTTTCACCTTCTGATCTGGCCAGTAACACACTTCCTGTCTTAAGGTGGCTACAATCATTCATCCACTGTATCTATGGAGGAACCACGTGGTCACCCTTGGACAGCAGCATTGTCATCCTGTGGAGAAGGTAGTGTTCAATCATTAGCTAGTACATTAGATTACCTTTACATAGATTGCTAACAAACTAAAGCCTAACTCCAACCAAATTTAAAAAAAACCCTGACCAATGTAAGCACCCTGTTAGTGTTTAAACAATTTGTTTCAACCCTCTAACTGCTGCTTTTGTTGGACAGCTTAATCTGTTAAAGGGAGTTGACAAGTTGTAATAGACTTAAAGAGGAACTGCAGTCTGCTAACATCATTTTGTCATAAAAACATCTTTGCCATTGTGAAGTTTCCCTCCAACCACTTTGCATATTTTATATATACTGTGATTCTGTACTTGCCAAATATGCTGCAGAAATCTCCCTCCACTAAGTCTGGCTGTAATCATTTTAACTGTGGGCAGCTGAAGCTGCTGCCTGTTCACTTCCTGGATTTACACAGACACACACCTCCAGCTCTGCAGCTCTCATTGGCCCTGTTATGACTCAACCCTCCCATGATGTCAAATGCAGAGGCACTTTTCCAGCCAAGAAAGAGGAAGTGGGCTGGATAAGGTATTTACTGGCAGAAAAAAAAACAAAAGATTTTTGTACAGATCTAAAAAAAAGTTATATATAACCTCTTTTCCATTTTTGTTTTCAGTTGCATAAGAGCTGGGGGAGGAGAAACAGCAACACACTGATCTTCCCAGTGAATGGCTGTGCGGGGGGGGGGGGGGGGTCAGGATAAGTCTCTGATCATTGGAACAAGAGCACATAGCATTCCCAGCATGGATCGAGAACTGACCATGCTGTGCTTTCCTGCTTAGTGTAGTCAGTTTTTTTAAAAATAGGAAATCAAAGGACTAGCAGGAACAGCAGGGATTTCACATAAAGGAAGCAATACAAAGAGAACAGGAGACTATCTCATACATGGTACAGCAGGCACAATACAAGGAATATGACGTGTTGGGGTAACAAACACTTTATGTAGGCCATAGATGGTTTGACTCACGGTCGGTTCAGCAGGGAAACATTCGAGATTCAAAGCATTTATTTGCAGGCTGATTGTACCCAAGTACTCGAACGATGGTAAAACCAGCATGTCAAATTTTTCATGCAATTATTGGTGGCAGCTATAGCCACTAGCAATAATCGCTGTGTGTCCTCTAGGCAGAGACTGCTTTCTGCAAGCCCACCACCCCCGCCTGAACACAATAGCTCCATGGGAGGGATTCCTCCATCAACACAGAAAGGAATAGGAATCAAATGATTTACTGGCAGGATCAGCAGATGAAAACCACAAGGACAAAAAACATTGCAGCCATCACATCCAAGGACTTGTAAGCTGCAGTATATTACATTTCTGTTTTGGGGTTTAGATACACTGTAAGATATGAAAGCAGTAGATTCTATTAAAGCCCAATACAGGATCTTGGTAATAACCCCTCTTCCTCTTCCAGTTAACTAATCACTCAAACAATCTACATGCATATTTTACTAACCTGAAGCCACGGGCCATGTGGTGATCCTTCTCTCTTTTGCTCTTTACTTCCAGTGGTCTTTCTTTGGGTGTTCACATCTTTTGTCTGCACAATGTGGACAACTCCTATTGGTGGAGGCAACTAGGGCCGAAACAACGAATCAATTAATCGACAACTAATCGACTATTAAAATGGTTGTCAACTATTTTCATAATCAATTAATCGGCCAGCTGATTAGTTGGCCTGCGTACAGAATGCCTTATTTGTTTATATATGAGGAAATACAGTGCAGCACACATACAGGTCAGTACACATCAGTAAGTGCCTGAGAACTTGTGAATGTGTGAGGAGCAATGTCTCATGGGACATGTAGTCCTGGGCAGGAAGTGAGTGGTTCCAAAGGTAGAAGGTTTTTTTTACCTTGCTATAGGGAGCACTCTATACAATACTTTGCAGCTTCATATTGGGGCACTCTGAAGGCAGGAGGAGCCAGAAGTGTTGATGGGGGACCCCAGAAGAGGAGAATCAGGGCTGCTCTGTGCAAAATCATTGCACCGAGCAGGTAAGTATAACATGTTTGTTATTTAAAAAAAAAAAAAATACTTTAAAGACTGTGTACAGGGAAGATCAGAATCTGAATCCAGAGAAGGTGGAGGCTGATAGACTGGAGGTAATCGAAGGCATTACAATTAAATTTAAAGTAAACTTTTACCAGTATTGTGCATTTATATCTAAAATGGTTATATCCATGAAAAAAAAAGTCTCAGCTTTTAGCACTACTTTAATATAAAAGATTTCTATCTCCCTTCCACCCTTCATTTAGCTTCATGTCTGACTCCTAGGTAAAATGCCCGTATATATCCTACTTCTGGGTGCATTTATTATTATATATGCTTCTGTCTGTTATTCTCAGAGTGGATTAGAGATGTCCCTCCCTAACTATATAGTTAGTTATTTATATTTACCACTGCATAGAGATATATTTAAAGTGGTTGTCAAGGCTTTTTGGGGGGGGCACCTGCAAGAGAGAGGCATAATGAGCTAGTATGCATACTAGCTCATTATGAAATGCTTACCTTAGATTGACACCGTTGCAGCAGTCCCCGAGCACCGATGTGACCAGCGTCATGTTGTGTCCGTTGTCTTCCGGGATCCTGGGCTCCGACCAATCACAGCGCGGACTCCAGAGCGGTGATTCGCAGGAGCTGCGCTGACATCACTTCCGCGCATGCGCACGGGAGTTTCGTGAAGAAACTGCCCAGTTGGGCTGTTTCTTCACTGCGCATGTGCCGATGACGTTGGCACATGCAGATACAGGGAATGTCTCCTAAATGGTGCAAGTTTAGGAGATATTCCTGGGACCTACAGGTAAGCCTTATTATAGGCTTACCTGTAGTTTAAAGTGGTTGTCATGACTTGACAACCACTTTAAAACAAAAAAAAAAGGCAATTTATTCTTAAACTTTAAATATTCACTAAATTATATACCACATTTTTGTTTTGTAAGTTTATCATCCGATTAATCAAAACAATAATCGACCAACTAATCGATTATGAAAATTTTAATCGGTTACTTACCTGTCCTGGAATCCAGCGATGTTGACACCCCAGCCGGTGTTTCCATCAGCTCTCAGGTGCTGCCATTGCCTGTAAGGGAAACTGGCAGTGAAGCCTTGTGGCTTCACAGCCAGTTCCCTACTGCGCATGTGCGAATTGCGGTGCGTTTTCTGAATGGCCCGGCAGCGGGGGAAGGAAGAGGGGGGCTGAGTGAACTTGCTGTGGTGAGATCTCTTGGAAGTGGGGATGGATACCTGTCACAAACACAACAGGTACCCCCCCCCCCCCCAAAAGGTGCCAAATGTGGCACTGAAGGGGGGCAGGAGGGGCGGATAAGCTGAGCCTCCACTTTTGGGTGGAACTCTGCTTTAAGTAGGGATTTGGGATTCGGTGAGGTGGTTCTAGTTATGCATTTTAGTGCTTTTGCAACAAAAACTATTAGTGAGGGCGTTCAAAGAAACAAACTCTCTCCGCTTGAAGCACAGTTACTTTGTTTAAAAAAACAGACTTCTCATTCCTCAGTAATCAATATTCAGAAAACATTTAATTAATGCTGTACTAGCTGCTGCAAATAAATAAAACTATGTCCTCCAGCCTGAAATATGTGTTGATCTGTGGAAAGAAGGTGTGTGAGTGCTTGTGTTTGTGTGTTTTAAAGGAATGAGTCATTGTTCTGTCATTGTCACCTCATCAGTATAGCTGAGAACTCCTCAGGGTTTATCTCGCAAAACCTTTGGGTGGACTTTGCAGGCTGTCAAGTTTTTTTTTTTTTTTTTTTTTTTTTTTTTTTTAATTAAAAGTGGTCTTAAAGACAGAAGTGTATATAATTATTATTATTATTTTTTTTTTTTAACCATTCTACGCAGTAAGGTAAAACACCTTCTGCATGCAGCTCCCCCCAAACCTCCCCTAAATAGATTACTGAGCCTGGTCTCGATCCATCGGTGTTCATGAGAGGCAAGCCTTTCTCGGCTCTCTTGATACTCATTGGCTCAGATACAGCAGCAGGAGCCATTGGCTCCCGCTGTTGCCAATTAGAGCCAATGATGTCCTATGGACACACAGAGCAGGGCTTGGGAATGAGCACACACAAGTGCTCTCATAGCAAAAGGCTTGCTATGGGGGCACTCGGCGGGTAGGAGGAGCCAGGACTGCCAGCTGGGGTCCCAAAACGAAGAGGGACAAAGCATGTAAGTATAGCATATTTGTTATTTAAAAACACAAGATTACAACCTTTAGAATCACTTTAAGGTAAAAAATGTTTGGCTTTAGAACCACTTTAATGCTGTTTCCAGTAGAAAGGTGCATGTTATGTTATGTATGGGCCTGCGTATCCGATGATCTGTGCAGGCAACCAGGTGTGTCCAGGTGGCCACCAAAAATAAATGAAAACATGAAGGGTTGCAGCACAGAAAGCTGAATATATGGCTTATGTAATGGCAAAAAGTTGCAATGTTTAAAGCCTGATGAAGGGTTAGTTCACACCAAAACGCAGTGCGTGAAACCTGCATTCCCTGCACATTTCTTGCACCACTTTAAAAACAAACTGCACTGCACTTCCGATCTGTAGAGGGTATTGGTGCAATGCTAATGACACCCCAAACATAGGTCATAAACGCAGTGCTCTTGCCTGCCCTGGATCGCATGGTACTGTACTGTACTACTGTAAAGTAGTGCATTCACGACTTTTGCTGCGGTCCAGTGTGATTTCAGCCCATTCAAGTGAATGGCCTGAAATCGCACTACACCCGGACCAGGTCTGTAAATACAACATAAAGGGCATTATTACAACGCAACACAATAAAACACACGTATTTGTGTGAACATATACTGTGTTTCCACAAAAATAAGCCCGGGTCTTATATTAATTTTGGCAACAAAAGACACAGAAGGGCTTATTTTCGCAGTAGGTCTTATGTAATGTGCTGTCTTCCCTCCCTGCCTCTCAGGAATCCCTGGTGTAAACCGAGTTAAAATGTTTGTAAAATCCTATAATCCATTCTATTACAGTAGTGTATATAATGTACAATGTGTGTGTTTCTGTCATATAATTGTGCCAAATACCTTCGGTACAGCTCCGCTTGGCACTTCCGTGACCCGCCAGGTGCTCTCCTCCCCGCTCTGGGCACTGCAGGGGGGGGGGGGGGGGGCAGATCCCCCGCTGACTTCTGGGAGAAGAGGAGGAGGTCGGCTGAGCGGTGCTGTACCAAAGGTATTTGACACAATTATATTAAGGAAACACACACATTGTACATTGTATACTAATAGAGTGGATTATAGGATTTAACTAGCATTTTAAACTAGGGCTTATTTTCAGGGTAGGGTTTATATTGCAGCCCTCCTGGAAAATAACAGTTGTTCTCATTTTCAGGGAAACATGGTATTGAAAACAAGGTTATTTTTTTTTTTTTTTTTCCTCATCCATATAATCTGCTGCATTTTAGGGTGTGGCAAAAAGCATGGCAACCTATCCAGTGAACAAGTTCTACAGATGCTTGAGGAAGAAAGGTGCAGGAAGCTTGTAAGATAATAAATTCAGACACAGCCAAGGTCCTAATGAATTACCTGGTATAATTTGTGTGTGGAACACAACAATTGATAATTCTGTTACCCTGATAACCAGTAAAGCTGAGACATATAGTAAAGAATGTCAGGGTTGGCTTACATGTGCAGAGCTCCCGGCAGGAGGTAAGCTGTTCATTATTAGATGAGTCTTATGCTCATCACTGATGTCATCTAGGATTCTTCTTCCATTCTTAAATGTCATATTTTTCCCAGGTACTTTCTATATTTCTGCTTTCCTTGGAGGTCATGAGTTGGTGTCTAACAGGAAAACTCCCTGCTTGCCCCCTACATCATCAGTCGCTTTCATTTTCTATACTGCACTGGGAAAGTAAAAGCTTTTGTATGCTTTAAAGTGGAATTCTGGTAAAATAATAGAAGTGTTGGTATGCTGGGAGAAAATGCTGCTCCATTGTCAGTCACATGTCTAAAAGTCAAGGCGCTTGGTCCCATGATCCCTACTAAAGGAGTGTGAACTCTGATCCTTGCCTTCAGCAAGAAACATATTTTTTTAGGCAAAGGCTTTTTGTGGTCAGAACTAAAGAGAAACTATAGCAGCATTTTCCCAGAAAAAAGCTACTTATTTTCAGCTCCTCTGTACACTTTAGGTATTCACCCCAGCAAGAGTGCTACTGTAATTTACAGTGTTACTAAACCCACTACAGTGAAATCAGCCTGCATATGCAGTAAAGGATGCTTGTTATACTCACTGTGGAACCTAAGGGGTTATTCCTCTGCATACTGTAAAAAGGCTGTTTGATTCGGTCTTCTCTGATCCTCCCCTTCTTCCACAGTCCCCAATTAATTTCCTAATCATACAAGGCCTTTGGAGTCACTCTGCACATGCTTAGTTTGGTGTGTATTGCTGGGGAGTTTTTTTTTACTCTTGGGAGGGTGCATGTGATCAGCACGGGCCAGTCAGCACTGTCCAGATAGAGGGTCAGGGGTCCTGCAGCCTCATAAGACAGTCAGAGGAGAATGAAAACTTCTCCTACAAGCTTTAACCAGACACTGATAGAAGTCACAAGGCTGCTATATACTGCTGATAAGAAAAAGTATTTAGCAGTTTATATTTACTAAAATAATTGTATTTCCGTGTACTGTGGGAGACCAGATATAGTGAATGCAGGCTCCTGGGTTTAGTAACAATTTAAGGTAAAGTAAACTCCACTTTCATGGGAAGAAATATTGCAAAAATAAGAATATATTTTATATAGAATATAGTGTATACAAATATATAAAATTGTGACACAAACCATAACGTACTATACACGTTATCTGCAGAGCTGTAATTTTCTGTAAAATGCAGTATGGCAAACTAGAGGTCTTTTGACCCACAAGTGGACGTAAAGCCCCCCCCAGAGTTGTCCTTTCCTGCTAGGAAATCTGAGTTTTCCAGAAATCTGCTAAATCTAATCAGATTTTGGGCATCCTTCCTCCTTCTTCTTTTTTTTTTTTTTTTTTTTTTTGTGTCTTCATGGCTTCCTAGCATAGTCAAATGATGTCACACACCCCAGAAGTCTTCAGGAGTGGAGGGAGGGTTTTGTCAGCTAAGCACACCCTCCTGCTCACGCAGACAGATTTCGGGACATAAATGCTACATGAATCATCTGCCCTTACCCAAGATGGCCACTGCCGGAAATGCTAGGGGGTGGGGGTGTTTTTCAAATTGATTTCTCAACAAAATAAAGCATAGAGACATGTATTTGAATATTAAAAATTAATTAAATAATGTTTGTGGTGCTGCAGTTCCACTTTAATGGCCCTGTTTCATGAAATAATTTCTTAAAGTGTGTGTTAAGCCACTTTATAAAAAGTTCCCATCCGCTCTGTATTATAACAAGAAGTTGCCCTGTGTCTGTGTTATAACATATATTTGTGTATATGTGTGTGTATATATATATATATATATATATATATATATATATATATATATATATAATATTACTTCTCTGTATGGATAACAGTTGTTTTTGTGCTTTTCTCTCTCTCAGCTTAGAGGCCTTTTGCCTTTACAATCTCTTTTAAGGAGGGCAGTTGGATGTGCTAAAACATGGCTAAACTGTGCCTGTTTAAGTCACCCACTCCAGCTGCTAGTCTAAATAAGACCTAATAGGAAGCTATATCACACACAGCAGCAAAAAAAAAAAAAGGAATTGGGAGGAGGCTGAGAGCAATAGTTGTCCTGTGGACAGATTCTTCCACCTGAGCTGTGGATCTCTGCAGCTCCTCCAGAGTTTCCATGGGCCTCTTGGCTGCTTCTCTGATTAAAGTGTTAGTAAACCCATCCATTTAACAGTTTCAAAACCAGTTACATTTCCGGCTCGTGACGGAAATCTAACACTCCCATTGGTTGTGCTCTAAACCAAACTGTCAAACCATCCAATGGCTGGTGTCAAATCGCGCTACTTTAAGTAACAGCGATATTCAAAGTAACATCAATGTGAACCAGGGCTTAAGGCTTCACAGAACCGCTGTATTTATACCAAGATTAATCTACACTCAGGTGGACTCTATTTACTAATTAGGAAACTTCTGAAGGCAATTGGTTCCACCAGATTTTAGTTGGGGGTATCAGAGTAAAAGGGGCTGAATACAAATGCACTCCACACTTTTCGGATATTTATTTATAAAAAATTTGGAAAAACATTTATCATTTTGCTTCCATTTCACAATTGCCACTTTGTGTTGGTCTATCACGTAAAATCCCAATGAAATAAATTTATGTTTTTGGTTGTAACATGACAAAATGTGGGAAATTTTCAAGGGGTGTGAATACTTTTTCATGGCACTGTATGTGAAGGTTTACAACTACTTTAATGTAGGAATACTGCAGCGCTATGAATGGCAGTGCATTGCACCACAGGTGTGAATGGGCCCTACAATTCAAATATTACTTTAGTGGGAATTGTTGCTTTGCCCAGCTGGATGCTTCTGTCCCACCGGCTGTTTGTTCAGGCTGCTCATTATTGATAACTCTGTGCGTGGCTAAAATTTTCCAAGCTGTTTTGCAGTCGTTACTCTTCTATTGTTGGGAGATGCAGCTGAACGCTGTCTAGTAATTGTTTCCGATCTTCACACAATGCTCCTCATTGCTGTGTGAGGACTGTGTCCTAAATCCCTGCTGACAGTATGGGCTGTATATCTTCCACAAGTCTGGGATCCTAATCCCGCAGCAGAGGCAGGGACCTTTTCTGGCACAGCGATAAGGGACGCGGTGGTTTAGAAGCTGTTGACTGAGCGGAGTCTGGTCAGTGCTGAGGTACCGTGGCCATACGTATGTATGTTATTTCTCCACATTGAGTGATCTGTGTGCTGCTTGCAAATGAAACGTGATAACATATTGTCATTAGGTTTTTCCGTTTTACCTTTTTTGTTTGTTTTTGATTTCTAAATCTGTATGTATTTTTACAGGTTACTGTGTCAGTTTAAAAATACCAATAAGTCACCATGGAAGTAGAGAACCCAAGTGAAATAAATGCTAATCTAATAGGTAAGCGATTGCCAATAGAAATTACATTTATTTTACGTCTACAAAAACACCCTAATATTTGTTTTCGTATGTTTTTGTTTTTATCAGTGCCTGTCAGAATTAACAGAACAGAGTTTGAGGTTGAAAGCGCATTGGTATTTTGTTTTTGTTTTTTAGAGATAAGGAACTTTTGTTGAACGCTTAACAGAACGTTTAGTAACACCCATCAGCTGGCTGTTTTTCAGGTTTTCTGTTTTTTTTTTTTCTGAACTTTTATGTCCTCCTCTTTTGATGTGCAGTATGGGGCATTGCTGTTTTGAAGTTATTTCAGCTCACACAAGTTATATCAGATATTGATTGCTTTCTTGCATATATTTATCACTTCTAGGTGCTCAATATTAGGCTCACTATACACATTACGATCTTGTTGTACAATCCATTAAGTATGTAGTGCCAGGGCCTGTTGGACAGAAAATTGTGTGGATTGGATCATTTAGGTAGGCCCCCATGTTACAAAGTTTTGGTAAAGCTTGACTGTACAAAGATTTTATGGTCAGATTATAATGTGTATGGTAAGCCTTATAGAGCAATAACAATCTCTTTTTTAACTTTCACGTCTTATCATTTAAGAACATCTGAGCTTTCAGTACAGATCAGGTTATTCTGCAAAATAATGGACAGTACCTTTTCAACTTCATGTTCATTTAAAGAGACCCTGCAGCCAGACAATTTTTCTATTTAAAAAAAATAAATCTTAAAAAATGGGTGCATTATGTTGTTTTTAGGTATAGTATTTACCTTTGTGTAGACATCCAAATACCCTGAGACTGCTGCTGTTCTTTGCCATCTTGGATGAGATAACAGCAGCCACAGCAGATTTGAAGCTGTCACTCAAGTGACACTCTATAATATTCCCCTTTGATTCTGCCCTGGCAGCTACAGCGAGGAAAATAATTGTGTGATACCCTGCAGCAGGGCTGGACTGGGACAAAAATTTCGCCCTGGATTTCATCCAGACCGGCCCACTTAGAGAGAGAGAGAGAGAGAGAGAGAGAGAGAGAGAGAGAGAGAGAGAGAGAGAGAGCTAGCTCCCTGCTGTCCTCTATGGGCAGATCAGATGAAAATGGATCCGCCTGTCCATTTTCAGCGGATCAGATTGGATGAGAACATTTCACCCATACATCTATTTTAGCGGATCTTGATGGATCGGATGGAAGACTGGTGTCAGTGGACTCATCTCCGCTGACATCCGCCTACCCATAGAGGTCTATGGGTGGCCCGCTCTGATCCGCCTAAAAAAACCGACAGGCGGGTCCGATCGTGTTAATAGGGCCTAAGAGAGAGGGGGTGAGTGTAAGAGTGAGGGGGCTGAGAGACAAGGGGAAGGGGGCTGAGAGACAGGGGGGGCTGAGGCAGACCACATAGCACTGACCCTATCTGCAGTCCCTCCTCTGCTCCCCCCCCCCCTCCGCTCCCCCCAGGCGCTGTGTGCAGGCAGCTATGTAGGATGCCATTGCCGAGTACCTGGCGGCCAGCCGCGGCAGCGTGCCGAGTCTCTCCCTGGTCCGGAGGTGCTCTTGATGCTCTGCACTGCAGGGGCTCCTCGGCAGCCTTCGCCTCCCGCCAGTCCTCTTCCTCTGGGCCCCCAGTCAGTCTGTCCTCCGGCCCGGGCCCACAGTTCTTGGAGCAGAGAGGAGGTGGGTGGGGGAATTGAACTCTGGAAGTGCCGGGGTGGCCTCGCACGCACGCTCCTCTTCGGTGGTCAGGGAGGGGGGTGGAGCTTGTCTCTCTCCCAGGCTCTCTCATCTAACTGCCCTCCTTGCTGGGCACTTTCCCCCGAATCCTGCCGCTGTTTGCTGCCACGCTCCCGCTGCTGCCGGCCGAACTCTGCATATAAACCGGCCTACTGAGCCATCGGCCCACCGGGAAACTCCTGGTAGTCTAGATGGCCAGTACAGACGTGCCCTGCAGATTTTTTGTAAGTTTGCCCACTTACAATGAAATTAAGGCTGGGTTCACACCTATGCGAATTGGATGTGGCTTACACTGCATCCATTTTGCAAGACACTTGAAAACACATTGTTTGCAATGTGTCCGGTTCATGTAGGTGCAGTGCATTCACACTCTGCGTTTCACAGAAAACGTGTGCGGTTTCTGTGCAATGCGGTGCAAATTCCCAGCACATGTTCAATGGGAATGCATCTGAGAATAGTGAGGGATCAGCCCACAACTACATGGGAGGAGCTTGTCAATGATCTCAGGGCAGTTGGGACCACAGTCACCAAACAAACACCATACGCCGCCATGGATTGAAATCCTGCAGCTCCCGTCCAATGAACATCTAAATAATTCAGAGAAGGATTGGGAGAAAATGCTGTAGTCAGATGAGACCAAAATTGAGCTGTTTGGCATTAACTTCACTCGCCGTGTTTGGAGGAAGAAAAATGCTGACTATGACCCTAAGAACGCTATCCCTACAGTCAAGCACGGAGGGGGAAACATTATGCTTTGGGGTTGTTTCTCTACTAAAGGTACAGGCCGACTTTGCCGCATTGAAGGGCCAAGTATTGTAAAATCTTGGATGAGATCCTCCTACCCATCACTGAATATGGGTCATGGATGGGTCTTCCAGCATGACAAAGACCCAAAACATACCTCCAAGGCAACAAAGGAGTGGCTCAGGAGGAATCGCATTAAAGTGATTGTAAAGGCTTATTTTTTTCCCTATAAAAATAACAAACCTGTTATACTTACCTGCTCTGTTGGAGTGGATTTGCACAGAGCAGCCCCGATCCTCATCTTCCCGTGTCCCTCTTCTGTGATCCTGGCCCCTTATTCTGACTCCTAACTGTTGTAATGGCGACTTCGACTTATCCCTTGTTGAGACCTCTATGCCTGGCCTGTATAAGCAGATATGATCACCGCAGACAGTTCTTATCAGATAGTGACTCACCAATTACCGATTTCTTCCAAGAGCGTTTATTCATTGGAATAGCAGGTACAGCATACAACAAATGTGACAGATGGTCGAAAGATGGTAACTGCAGGTCAAAACATAGTAATGTGTCCTAGGATGCGAGTGGATTGAGTGAGGCCTTCTAGCATGTAGCCATATTCTTTACCTCATGAGAGAGAGGACACAGGAAGAGGAACTAGAATAGCAGAGTGCACCCGGAACAGGAAGTTACAGAGTAGAGTGAACTAGGAAGAGGAAATAGCTCACAGAGGATGGGAGGTACACACTAAGAAATACAATAGAAAGGTGTAATATCCAAAAGAACCACAAGATGGCATTGTAATAACCAACTATAAAAACATTACTATAGCTGCATATTTATGTTACATGCAAATCATGTGACAGAACACCCCTCCTTCCTGTTCAGTGCCCCCACATCAAGCAGCTTACTATGGGGGCACCTGAGCTGAGTCACAGCTCCCTGTGTCCGTTCAGACATGGAGCCCCGATCCGGCCCCACCCCCCCTCCCCTGATTGGCTAGCTGACTTTGACAGCAGCCGGAGCTATTGGTGCCGCTGCTGTGTCTCAGCCAATCAGGAAGGAGAATCTCGG
The DNA here is from genome assembly GCA_018402905.1 of Glandirana rugosa. Taxonomy (NCBI): domain Eukaryota; kingdom Metazoa; phylum Chordata; class Amphibia; order Anura; family Ranidae; genus Glandirana; species Glandirana rugosa. The sequence continues at coordinate 1,380,359 of BLSH010482092.1, read as the reverse complement.
ATGGCTGAGACACTCGTGGACTTCGCTAGACAGAGAGGGACCTCAGGTAAGTATGAGGGGGGCTGCTGCACACACAAGGGTTTTTATCTTAATGCATAGAACCTTCTGCCTTTACAACCCCCTTAAGGTCATGGAGTGGCCTAGCCAATCTCCAGACCTTAATCCTATAGAAAATTTATGGAGGGAGCTGAAACTTCGAGTTGCCAAGCAACACTCAAGAAACCTTAAGGATTTAGAGAAGATCTGCAAAGAAGAGTGGACCAAAATCCTTCCTGAGATGTTTGCAAACCTGGTCACCAACTACAAGAAACCTTTTTACCTCTGTGCTTGCCAACAAGGGTTTCTCCACCAAGTACCAAGTTATGTCTACTTGTGGATCAAATACTTATTTTACTCACTGAACTCAATTTATAACATTTGTATCGTGTGTGTTCTGGATTTTTGGTTGATATTCTGTCTCTATCATTTAAAAATACACCTATGCTAAAAATTATAGACCTTTCATTTCTTTGTAAGAGGTCAAATTTACAAAATCAGCAGGGGATCAAATAATAATTTTCCTCACTGTACAAAGAAGTGTATGTAGGGAAGAGGTGAGGAGAGGGGTGGAAGAGCTGGGCCAGCACAGTCAGTAATTGGATACATCCATAAGTGGAGACGGTTATGACATGCAAGGAGTGAGGGGGGGTGTCCTAGGAAATTGGCTAGTTAGCTTTTCTTGCAATTTCAAAAGCACATGACAAGTAAATGAAACAAAAAATAATTATGGCATATGGAAAAAACAGCAGGTAAGCATTTAAGATACCTGACTTTTCTGTGTTTTTACATGCAATTTGTAAAGGTGATGACTATCCTACCTGACACTGCAAATCTGCTCTTCCTTGCACTACATTTCTTGCGCATGCGGGACCCAAACTCTTAGTGTCAGTGGAAAACTCGGAAGGAATCTACAGGGTGGGCCATTTATATGGATACACCTTAACCACTTCCTTACTGGGCACTTAAACCCCCCTCCTGCCCGAACCAATTTTCAGTTTTCAGCGCTGTCGCTCTTTGAATGACAATTGCGCGGTCGTGCGATGTTGTAGTAAGTTTCTCGCTGTCGCGACTTTTGACTTTTAACCAAGCCCGTCCTCCCCCCAAATTCACGGGTCATTCCTTCACCAATTCCACATAGGTATATTTACCGGGTGGGACATCTAAGGAAGGCTCAAAAGGTGACTGTGATTCTCAAACCCAGGGCGTACGCGTTCTTTACATCACGTTCCTTCTCGTCTAAACGTCACAGTCCATCCTATCAGTAGTGGAAATGTTTAACGTACATTTTTGTGTCTTTTCAGTCCATAGAATTTACGAATGGACGACAAAAAAGGTATACGGTATTAATAAAAAACAAAGTAAATGAACAG
>BLSH010482092.1:1315953-1347224 GCA_018402905.1 Glandirana rugosa | reverse complement strand
CCCCCCCCCCCCCCCCCCCAAGAATGCTTTTGAAATACAGTGTGACATAAAATATTTCAAGGATCGCCATTTTATTCTCTGGGGTCTCTGCTAAAAAAATAAAATCAACCATTTTAGGTGAACCATTCTATCCCATTTAACAACTCACGTGTATTAAGGCTGTTAATAAGCTCTTTTTTTTTTTTTTATTCCTCCCTGCACTTTCCATGGGCTGACATACTATATATGAGAAAAAGTACAAATGTTTGATTCAGTGCTAAAGTCTACTGTCAATGGGTCCTTGGATCTCCTAAATAATTGTAATAGGCAGCCACTGGGGTTTGTTATATTTCTGAAATTATATTTTCATCCTGTAGGGAAGACAGGGATGGTGATTATAGGACCCCCATGTGATTTGTGATGAAATTTATTCCAGTAGAGAGGGAAGGAAAGGGCTCTTATCTGCGACACCATTTCTGCTTGGGAACAATTCCCGGTGGGGTGTAGCTGTACATTCCAGAGCTCGCAGCCTTTTCTGCACCACTTTGTGTCTGGTCCTTCTGCCAGCTGTTATGTTCACATAGCCAGCCACGCTCGGCATGGTTTAGAATGAAGCAGCCAAATGCAGCAGGGAAGGATCTCACATGTTCTGCAAACCCAAAGTGATCTGATTACAAAGCAAATATTTAAGATTCTAACATGTGTTCCCTTTTTCCTGCTTGCAAAAGGAGTGTTGCAGATAACAACCTGGCACTTGTGTAATTTAGTCTGTTGGTTTTCCCAGATTAGGGCCTCTTGTTCTGTGCCATAATTATGCTTTTACAGCTGTTTTATGCTATGTTCATAATTCCTAGTTTGTTGGGGTACTCATAATAACGAGATAGGTCGTGTGTTAAAGTTTTAACAAACCTGGGTGGTACAAACGAAGTCTATAATGGCAGGCCTTTAAGACCAGAACAAACCCTAGTGCAATAAATCCAAAAAGTTTGCTCCGCCCCTAGTGCAATAAACACCTAATCTGAGTATGAAGATAAAAAATTTGTACTTAGAAATACAGGTGGTGACACAGGAGTATCAGTGATAAACATTTGCAATCTTGCTGAGGGAACCTTTACACTGTGACCAGCTGCAGGAATAAAGCCAAGTCGGTCCAGGAATAGCAGTGAAGGATGGCACTTGAAGGGCCCTTTCACACTGTTTTACTGCATTTTTACCTTGCTAGAAAAATGCAGGAAAAGTGTCTCCCTTTAAATCCTATGGGACTTTTCACACCATTGCGCTGTGGGTGCGGTGTGTTTTGAAAAGTCCTGCATGCTGCATCTTGAAAACCACACCAAAAATGCAGCTTCCCATTGAAATGAATAGAAACTGCGGTAAAAAAGCACCCACGATTTGCGTTTTTTGTTTTTTTTTGTGCTTTTTTTTTTTTTTTTTTGTCATGTGTCCATCTTTTGCAGGTGGTCCAAAAATGCACAGGAAATGCATCTGAAACACTGCAAAATTGCGGTAAAAACATATGCGTTTTTACCACAATTTTGCTACAGAGCAGTGTAAAAGGGACCTAAGATGTTGAGGAGTGGCATCCTTGTTGCTCAGTGAATGCTGATGAAGCTCCTCCCTCTTCTTGGTTGTCAGTGTACAGTCCTAGCATTTTACATACATATTGTGATTATATTTTGGTACATTGGCTTTGTTCAGTAAGAAATAAAAAAAAAGAAATATAGGTAGCTGAAGCTAGATGCACATTTCAGCTTTAAAGGGGTTGTAAAGGCAGAAGGTTTTTCATCTCAATGCATTCTATGCATTAAGATAAAAAACATTTCTCCTTACGTTCACTGACAGACGCAGCTCTCCATTGACTTTGTGGGTTTTATGTTCGTCCAACTAGGAGTTAACTAGGCAGGGAAAAGAAATCAGCTGGCCCCTCCCCTGGGGGCTGTCCTCTCTTCCTACATCAAACCCCCTCACAGAATAGCTCTTCAGTTTCAATGCCTAGTTCGCAAGGAGTTGACCTGGCTTCCCTATAGGGAACTGCGGTCCTATTATGACCATTCTTCTTTTTTATTTTCTTTTTTATTTTTGCTGCAATCAAGATGATCTGCTATCAAGTAGCCGGTCGGGGCATAGAGAGTCCTGGAGCTCTGTACTTTTCCCGACCTGGCCAACATGATGCGAAGCCAGTCCCACTATGGGGACCCGCCGCATTTTACCCGTTCTGTGCGGGAGGCCCGGGATGAAAGTCCCCTGTTGGTCCCCTTTACCGATGCGTTCGGCAGGGCGACTTTGGGCCTGCAGCATACCGCCGTCAAGGGCGCAAAGTCTGCATGCTGGTGGCTACCGTGGCGTCGGACCGGTAAGTGAGCGCCCTGCCTTTCCCCCGTTACTGGGTGTGAAGAGGGCCCGACGGCCGAAATCTTGTGAATTTCACGGTCATGGCAGCTTGTCCGGGGTAGTCACCGGTGGGATCAGCTCCCTATCTTGCCCCCCGCCACACCTCACCCCCCCCTCCCAGCACCGTGCGGCCGCCCATTTTGCGGCGGACCGCCGCCATTTTGCCGTAGCCGCGGACATTTTCTGTCTATGGGGCTTTCCCTCTAGCGCTCGGAGCGGCCATTTTCGGTACTGCACGTTGCCTGAGAGGGGTGTTCGGCCTCTAGTGTTTCCTGGCGGCCATTTTCACTGCATGCTCTGCAATTCTACACGTGGCTGCAGCTTTCTTCTCTCCTCTCACAAAACGGCGGTGACAGGGGCAGCTCTTACAGGCTATTTGCGCTAGCAAGGCAGCGGAACTGCAAGTATAGCTTGGCTCCCTCCGGGTGCTGGTGTTGGTGGGGTGCTGTCCTCTGACTACCTGTGGGTGTGTGGCTGTGTGCGGGGCGTCCCTTACATCCCTGTGTCCTTCCTGGCAATGGCTGATCTCCCTGCTGAACCTGCTGAGGTGGCATCAGCAGCCACGCAGTCTGACCAAGGGGCTTTTCTCACCCAGCGACGGGCTGTGTTCTCTGAGGTTTTTTTCCGCGGGTCCCCAGGAAGCGTCCCCCTCCTCCTCCTTTATCCTCAGGGGAAGATTCTGAGCCGGAGGTGGCCTCCAGGGTCTCAGGGACCCCGGGGGACCTGTCTGATGAGGAGACGGGTGGTGACAGTGTGTTAACTGAGGGGGACCAGGAGCCAGCTGCTGGCCAAGTGAAAGTGCTGGTTGCAGCTATTATCGCTGGCATTCGCACTAAGTTGCAGCTGGATCAAGATGGCGAATCGCGATCTGCTTATGTGTGCGGGTCTTCTAGGCCCCCAAGGCCTATCCTTACAATGAATTTTTTGACCATGTCCTATATCGTGAATGGCAGCACCCTCAGCGTTCCTCCTCACTGACTGCACGTTTTGCTGTGCGCTACCCTTTTGAGGAGAGCTTCCTAAGCAAATGGGAATCACCTGTGGTGGACCCACCTATTGCACTCCTTACCAAGGCGACTACCATTCCTATGGAAGGGACTCCTTCCTTCAATGATCCCGCTGATAGCAAGACGGAGGCACTTTTGAAGTCCCTGTTCTTGAATGCGGGCTCTGCTGTGCGGCCTGCTTTGGCTATGGCCATGGCAGCGCAGCATTTCTCTGAATGCATGGAAGAACTTATGAAGGACTTGGTAGGCGGTCGCCTGATGGAGGCACCGCAGAAGGCTGACTTTTTACTTCATTACCTCTGTGATGCGGCCATGGACATTCTGCCTTTGCTGTCCAGAATATCGATATCGGCTGTCAGACTTCGTAGAATTCTTTGGCTGCGTTCTTGGTCGGGTGATCACGCGTCCAAAAGAGGTTTGGCTGACCTCCCTTTTCAGGGTGGGCGCCTATTTGGCTCGCGTCTTGATGAAATTATCAAGGATTTCATGGGTGGTAAGAGCACCTTCCTTCCGGAACCCCGCAGACGTGAATTTCGCCGCAGGCGGGAGCCTTCTACGTCGGGAGCCTTCTACGTCGGGTCAGAAGAAGCCTTTTCGTCCCTCTGGCGCGGCAAACAAAGGGACCCGTTCCAGTAAGGTCGCTGCAGGGGCCGGACGTCGGCAGTGGCAGCACAAACCAGAAAAGGCGGAAGATAAGTCTTCCTCAGCCTGATGGGTTGCCCCCACCTGAGTGTCGGGTGGGGGGACGTCTTCTGGGGTTCGCAGATCGGTGGCTGGCTCACATTTCAGACCGCTGGGTCCGGGAAGTGGTGTCCACCGGGCACAGGATAGAGTTCATCACTCTACCCCCAGACAGGTTCTTCCCATCAAATTTGAACCTCCCGCAGGTGCACAGACAGGCCCTTTCCAGGGCGGTACAGGCCCTCTCAGGCCAGGGAGTGATCGTACCGGTTCCCCCAGGAGAGAGATTTCGAGGCTTTTACTCAAATCTTTTTGTGGTGCCCAAAAAAGGGGACGGATTTCGGGCCATCCTGGACCTGAAGGCCCTCAACAAGTTCGTCAGGGTGCGAAAGTTCCGGATGGAGTCTGTTCGGTCGGTTGTGGCCGCCCTTCACCAGGGGGAATTCTTGGCATCTTTGGACATACAGGATGCGTACCTCCATGTACCCATCCACCCGCGCCATCAGCGTTTTCTGCGGTTTGCCATTGGGGATCGCCATTTTCAATTTGTAGCTCTCCCCTTCGGCCTGACCTCCGCGCCCCGGGTGTTCACGAAGTTGCTAGCCCCGGTGTTGGCGTTGCTGCGGCAGAGGGGCATTGCCATAGTGGCATACCTGGACGATCTGCTCCTGAGGACGGACTCTGTCTCTGCCCTGGAGGAGAATGTGCACATCACAATGGCCTCACTGCTGGACTTCGGCTGGGTACTCAACCTGAAGAAGTCGTCAGTGTCTCCTTCCAGCCGTCTGGAGTATCTGGGTCTCATTCTGGACACAGAACAGGTGAAGGTGTTTCTCCCTCCGACAAAACTGCAGGGCTTACAGTCGGCTGTGCGCACCCTTCTATCGCACCGTCGGTCTTCCTTGCGTTTTCTGTATGAGGGTGCTGGGGCTCATGGTCTCGTCGTTCGAGGCGATACCTTTTGCCCAGAGTCACACTCGTTTGCTCCAACGAGCAATTTTGGCTCAGTGGGACAAGTCCCATCGGTCGTTAGATCTTCCGATCCCGCTGGGTCCTCAGACCAGGGCGTCTCTGACCTGGTGGCTTCGGGACTCTGCCCTAACTCAGGGGAAGTCGTTCCTGCCCCTTCAGTGGACGGTAATCACCACGGACGCCAGCCTGACGGGCTGGGGTGGAGTCCTGGGACAGCTATCAGCTCAGGGTCGTTGGTCGGTCCGGGAGGGCCGCCTGCCCATCAACGTGCTGGAGCTGAGAGCAATCAGGGTGTGTCTTCTTCATTGGACAAAGAGATTGCAGGGCCGTCCAATCCGAATTCAATCGGACAATGCCACGGCGGTGGCGTATGTGAATCATCAGGGCGGCACACGGAGCCCTGCGGCGGCTGCGGAGGCAGCTTTGATTCTGAGTTGGGCGGAACTTCACGTTCCGGCAATCTCAGCGATTTACATCCCAGGTGTGGAGAACTGGCAGGCGGACTTTCTCAGTCGCCAGAAACTGGACCAGGGGGAGTGGTCCCTCCACCCGGAGGTGTTCAATCAGATTTGCCACAGATGGGGGACTCCGGATGTGGATCTCATGGTGTCCCGGTTCAATCACAAAGTGAGAACCTTTGTGTCCAGAACAAAGGATCCGTTGGCAGTGGCCACGGATGCTCTGGTGGCTCCCTGGAGCCATTATCGTCTCCTGTACGCCTTCCCTCCGATACGTCTGCTTCCGAGGTTGGTGTGCAGAATAATGATGGAGGGCATACCGACCATTCTGGTGGACCCAGATTGGCCCCGGCGCACCTGGTACGCCGACGTGGTGCTAATGGTGGCAGACGCCCCTTGGCGGCTTCCGATGCGAGACGATCTCCTGTCTCAAGGACCCATATTGCACCCTGCTTTACCCTCGCTGGCTTTGACGGCTTGGCTATTGAGTCCCAGGTGCTGAGGGATAGGGGTGTGGCCGATTCCGTGATCCCTACCCTGTTAAAAGCTCGTAAGTGCACTTCTCGCAAGATTTATCATCGCACCTGGAAGGCTTACATTGCTTGGTGCGAGGCGGAGGGCTATAACCCTCGCTCGTTTGTCGTCTCCAGGGTCCTGACCTTTTTACAGCAGGGCCTGAATAAGCATTTGGCCTTGAGTATTCTCAAGGGTCAGATATCGGCTTTAGCCATACTCTTTCAGAGACCTTTGGCTTCGCACTCTCTGATTCGTACCTTTGTTCAAGGTGTGCGACATGTGGCGCCTCGGGTGAGACCCCCGATGGCTCCGTGGGATCTGAATCTGGTGCTTTCTGTTCAGAAACCACCTTATGAGAAGATCAGGGAGATTCCTTTTACAGCTTCTGTCGCAGAAGGTGGCTTTCTTAGTTGCCATCACTTCTGCCAGACGAGTGTCGGAATTGGCTGCACTATCGTGCAAGTCTCCTTATTTAGTGATGCATAAGGATAAGGCCCCTTCCTTCTCTTCTGAAGGTAGTCTCCTCTTTTCATATCAATGAGGATATTGTTTTACCTTCATTGTGCCCTCGTCCATCGCACCCGAAGGAATTCGAGTTGCATGCCTTGGACGTAGTTAGGGCCTTACGTGTGTACTTGGCTGCTACAGCTCCTTTTCGTAAAGCTGATGCCTTGTTTGTTTTGCCAGAGGGCTCGCGCAAGGGATTGGCGGCCTCTTCGTCTACGATTTCTCAGTGGATTCGTAAGACCGTGACCCATGCTTACTCTGTTCGGGGCAAGGTTCCCCCTTTTCCGGTCACGGCTCATTCTACCTGGGCGGTTAGTACTTCCTGGGCTTTCAGACACCAGGCCTCGGTGTCGCAGGTGTGCAAGGCGGCCACTTGGGCCTCGGTTCACACTTTCACTAAGTTTTACAAAGTTGATGTGTTTGCATCTTCGGATGCTGCTTTTGGCCGCAAAGTTGTGCAGGCGGCAGTGTAGGCGCGATTGGCGCCTCCTCAGAGGTTCAGTTGGGTACTGTTGTTTGCGTTTACCCACCCCTCTTTTTTGACACAGCTTGGGGACGTCCCCAGAGGGGCCAGCTGATTCTTTTCCCTGCCTAGTTAACTCCTAGTTGGACGAACATAAAACCCACAAAGTCAATGGAGAGCTGCGTCTGTCAGTGAACTTGGAGAAAAGGATTTTACGGTAAGTTTTAATAAAATCCCTTTTTTGTGTGTAGCAGCAACCCCTAATTACTTACCCGAGCCCCATCTCCCTCCAGCGATGTCCACGAATGTCTAAGCCACCCGGGACACTCCTCCTGAGAAAAAGCAGCGACACCATTGGCTCCCACGGCTGTCAAAGTCAGTCAGCCAATCAGAGGAGAGAGGAAGCGGTGCTGGGTTGGAATTCTGTGTCTGAACGGGTACACGGAGCTCTGGTGCCCCCATAAGAAGCTGCTTGCTGTGGGGGCACTCCATAGGAGGAAGGGGCCAGGAGCAGCAAAGAGGGGGGGATCCGGGCTGCTCTGTGCAAATCCAACTGCACCAAGGAGGGAAGTATGACATGTTCGTTATTTAAAAAAAAAAAAAAAGACACTTAATCACTTTAAAGGATAAGTTCACCTTTTGTAAAAAAAAAAATAATGCAAATTTTTTGAAGGTAAAAAAATGTGCCTTTATTTTTTTTTCTAATGCTTAGTACACACAATGAGATTATCGGATGAATGATCGTCCATTTTTTTTCTTTTTTTTGCATGTTAATTTCATATCAAAAATGAAGAGGTTACTAAAGTTGCTAAAATTCTTGTACGACAGAATGAAAATTCAGAAGTAATGTGTTTTGTATTTTATTTGTATTGCATTTTTATACCAAAACTGTACTGATTAAGTGAAAATCGTACAAGGAAAAATGTTCGTGTTTGTCCCATCAGATAATATCGGATGAAATGTCTCGATCGGCTCTCGAAAGCTCTGTACTAACAATCGGATTATCGTACGATTGATTTGAAAGCGGTATTTTTTATAAGATTTTCTGATTGTGTGTATGGGCCTTTAGGAACCTGCAAAATTGCAGTCTCAGGCTCCTTGTACGGGCAGGCAGTTACCTGAGAGCAGGAAGATCAATGGACTAGAAGAGTGCTTACCAGCGCCCTCAGCCACAATTGCTGGCGGTATTCAAAGGTGTTCATTCACAGGAAACTGTGAATGAATGATGTGGCCACGTGGGCAGGCTGTTTTCAAATTGTGATAGTGGGTGTGGGGAGATGATCCCCTGCCCACTGTCTTGGGGAGGGGGGGAGAGGTTGCAGATGCTGCAACATTACATGTTCCACCCTAAAAACGGGTGGAACATGTAAAATGTTCCAAAGGTGGAGTTATCCTTTAAAAACTGAGACCTAGGCAAGCTCTGGTTTCTCAGAAAAAGTTAGACCATTTATTTCACCATATACAGTGCCCCATAAGATTATATGTACAGTTCCTTGTATAGACATCCAAAAGCCCTGCGACTGCTGCTGGGTGCTGCCATCTTGGATGTGATGAGAGCAGCCCTAGCAGAGGCAGAGCTGTCAATCAAGCATTTCCCTTCGCCCTTCCTATAGCAGCTGCAAAAAAAGTTACATAGGAAGGGGAGAGATTGAGGAGCTGGGCCAGCAGAGACCTTATTTGGACACTCGCAGAAGAGGAGAGCTATGATGATCAAGGAGGAAATTGGCTAGAGACAGAGGTGAAGATATGAAGGGCAGTAGCAAGCACCTGAATCACTGTTGACTGTGATGGTTTCTAATATTTTGGGCAATGTGATTTGCGGCACACCCGCTATGTCCATGACAAGGCTTTCTGCTCTCTGTGCTGGACATTTAACTGGTTTTATATTATGCAGAATTCAGCAGATGGAGCTGGGATCCACAAAAGTGGGCCGGAACACCCAGAAGCCTAATGTGGGTAGGAAAATAACTGGAGATCAGGAAACTGGGCAATATCATTGTTGGAGTCCCCAGGATACATAGCAAGCAGGCACCAATTCCACCAATAAGAAAAAAATTTTGGGGGAAGGGTAACATTAAAAATCTGTATTGCTATATTGTATAGCTATATTTCCTCATTATGCAATTTCACTTTTATCTGCAGGAGATGTTAAAGGATTTAAACCTTGGAGAAATGAAGAGCGGGCTCCCAGTTCTGGCGGTGTCCCTGGCACTAGAAGGAAAAGCTAGCCATCGGGAGATGACATCGAAGCTCCTGCACGATCTGTGCGGCACGGTGCTCAGCGCAGAAGATCTGCAAGCCTCCTTCGACAAACTGCTTCAAGAGCTGCCCGAACTCGTCTTGGACACACCCAAGGCACCGCAGGTTCGTGTGCACACTATGTGAGCTGAAGAGAAATTCCACTTTGAGTTGTTCTATTATAATGTCAGCTGGGTGTGGAGGAAATCAAAATAAGGCACTGGTTTGTCTCCTTGTACTTAAGACAATAAAAACCCAGAGTGACAGGCAAGAAAACGAGCTGTCTTCATATACATATTTCTCTCATTGTGTATTTTGGTTTGAGCCCTAGTAGAGACCAGTAAGAACTAACACAACTTGGGGAAGAAACCAATTCTAGAGAATTCAGGATCCAGTCAGTCCAATCATGGAGCCAGTAGGCATGCTTAAAGGGTCACTTTACCTATTTAGTGTAAAGTGGCAGCGCTTCCTGGTAATAAGTAAGGCTTGCTATAAATCATAGAATTTTCTTTCCCACCACGAAAAGTGCGCTATTGTATTCTGCCAGCAGAGGGTGCGGGGAGCATTCCCGGCTGGCAAAATACAGTGGTTACTGCTAGCGGCTATAGACTGATCTGAGGATTAGCACAGGAGCTGGGACATTCCTTGATAACTGAGCCCAGGGGTGGCTCATCTGTGCTAACTGACTGAACTTAATTGTAAGGTCACACACTCTGGTGAGGAGATTACCAAAGGGGGGGCACAAGAGTGTTGTCACAATTATGTAGAACTAATGTTGATTGTTTGCAATTTAGCACTTTATAGAATTAGGGCTAGCTGCTATTGTCATCCTATTATACAATGTTAGGACCCGTGTGATTTAACCATGAAATCAAAACCGAAATGCCCACATAGTGTGAATCCGTAATTTTATTAAAAGTAAAATATTAGACTACTCACACGTGAGTCATATTAACAGCGCTGTATATATAGGACATTCCAAGACGATGTGCTTCCAAGTAATACAAACCATTAGAACAGGGGTGGCGATGTCACGTGACTATGTGGGCATTGCCATTTTTTGATTTTATGGAGGAATCCTGCATTACAACTGTTGCCATGTATATCTAATACATTACTGGTGAATTGGAGATATTATGAGGATCTGGTTAAATCACATGGGTCCTAACATCGTATAATGGGATACTGTTTGCAGGCCAAATTTGACTCCATAATATAGTCCATAGATTCTGGTGAAAGGCCATTCAGATAGATGGCCCATGTGGTGAATAGGGAATTTTGTTGACACCTTCCATCGCATAGAGGTGTATACAGCCTTGAATTGGGACTGTTGTTCGCATCTCATAAAATGAAAATGACATTTTTGTCAAAAGACTATAAGACTAAATCGAAATTTGTCAAAATTTAACAAAATTTCTTAAACGCTCCTATAGCGTTAGTATGGCCATTAGAATGGCTTTTTACAAGTGTTAATGGCGAGTTAAAAATGCTCCCCAAACTCCCTATGGGCAGTTTTGAAGCGTTTAAGGAGTGCTAAACCGCTCCATGAATGCCTATTCCATTACAGGAAATAAATAAATCTTAACGCCCCGCAACTGTCTGCCAGAGCGTTTGTGAAGCGTCACCATGGACTTGAATGGGAGGCATTGAAAGGCTTCAAACACCTCCTGACTCGACGTGAGGCTTCAATTTTGAAGTGGTACAACGCTAATGCTTCAGGTTTTGATAGTGTGAACAGCACTACGCTGTCCATTGTATCATTTGCGTAGACGTTTGAGGGGCATTTTTAATGCCTCTCAAACCCCTGCTTTTAATGCCAGTGTGAACTTGGCCATACAGTAAGGAGCACACTATGTAAGCTGTGCTGTGGGGGATAAGGGCATATACATCATATTGCAGGATGTCAAGATCTGGACTGTGTATGAGCTGCTCTACTAATATGAGAAAAATACATGTGTAATTGGCTGTGTTCAGTATTTTAATTAGCGGGTGGTTTTAAAATGTACATTTTGTTTTTAGTAAAATAGTTTAGTTCTACAAGGAGTCGGGTCATGTGTGACACTTTTAACAATAGAAAAAACTTGTCACCAGCTTGTTTTGAACATATCAACCAGACTCCTGGGTTTTGTCTTGGCCTGAATCTCCTTAAAAAAAAATTATAGTTAGTCCCCTTTTATGCTGCCTGGCAAAATGACAAGAGTCAGTGATGTACACTATATGGCCAATATTTGTGGACTACTGACCATCGCCTACTGTATTGTATGTATGTGGATACCCCTCCAAATGCGTGAGTTCAGGTATTTCCATTGAAGGGCATTGTTAATGCTACACCATACAAAGACATTGTAGATGTTACACATCCTATTGTGCGATAACAATTTGGGGAAGATCCCTTTCTGTTTCGGTATGACTGTCCCCCTGTGTACAAGGCCAGCTCCATAACAACCTGGTTTGACTGGTTTGGTGTGGAGGTACTCTGGTCGTCTGCACAAAGCCCTGACCTCAACCCTACTGACATCTTTGGGATGAACCAGCCAGGTCTTCTCATCCAACATCAGTACCTGACCTCACACATTCATTTTTTGCTGAATGGACACAAGTTCCCAAAATCTTGTGGAAAACCTTCCCAGAAGAGTCAAGGATGTCATAGCAGCCTATTTTTCTGAGAAGAATGAAAATATTAAAAATTTTAATCTGGTCTTTGCAGCTGGTGGGTCAGTTTATTGCCAGAGCAGTTGGTGATGGGATTCTGAGAAGGAGCTACATGGAGAGTTATAAAGGCACGGTGGACTGTGAACATGCCCGGTAAGATTCACATTTTTTACCTTTTTTTAGTGTTTTTTTTGGAATATATTTTGACAGGCTATTGTGAGGCGGTCAAAAATCTCCCAATAGGGGTTTGGGGAGCAACAAGACAGGATAAACCGGTTTCAGGGCCAAAAGTAGTCAAAAAGCCACTGAAGTTATTTGGGTATAACGTGGCTTCATGGTTAACCATTGTAACACTGAACTGTATTTTCTGTCGCCAGAGCTGCCTTAAACCGGGCAACAATTCTGCTGACCATGAGCAGAGGAGGAAGAAGAAGAATTGACAGTGTTTGGGGGACTGGTGGAGGTCAACAGCCTGTCAAAAATCTGGTTAAAGAGGCAAGTATGCATTTTTGCTTATTGGATATGAAATAAATCCTGTTAGGGCTTGCAAAATGTAGCAGATAAGATGATTTAACAGGTAATAAATAGTGATGCACCGAAATTTCGGCAGCCAAAAATTACTGAAAATAGGGTTTTCAGCGTCGTGCCAAAAGGAAAAAAAAAAAAGTGGCAATAACGGCTGCTGAAAACACCCATGATTTTGCCGCAATTTTACCTTGCTTGTATTTTGTTTTCATGTGACTGAAAATGTATCAAAAACGCAACACGGGTGCATTTTTGTTGCATTTTCAATGGGGAGGTTTGTTTATGGTGCGGTTTGGCAAAAATGCAGCAAGCAGGATTTTTAACACCGCTTCAGAAGGTGCCAACAATATATTCATTTAAATTCATGATATTGTTAAAAAATTTGAATATAATACAATTATTTTGCAAGTGCACCCTGAATTTTCATTTTCTGCACCAAACTTTTCATTTCGGTGTACCACTAGTAATCTGTACTGTACATGTTTTTAATTTTTAGGTCCAATTTAGGAGGGGATATATTGAACCTCTGCAGAGCAAGGGTCCTTCTCTGCAGCATGCTGGGAGGGCACAGCGTTTCCTTTGCAGGATGTGACTGCTTTCTAAAGGAAACGGTTCATAAATCCTAGTACACACGGGCCGAATGTCGGACAACATCGGCCCGCATGTATGGCTGCCAATCAGTTTTTGGGTTTAGTGAAAAAAGAACTAGTGGTGTGTACCAGGCTTAAAGTGGGAGTAAATCCAATGGATGATTTTTGCCTATAGTAAGGCTTACCTATAAGTACAGTAAATATCTCCTAAACGTGGCTGTCCACGTTTAGGAGATAAACAGTTGTGCTAAAAAAAATAGTGAATAAAGCTCAAAATCCCTCCTAATAGCTTTTATTTCCATACACACAAATGCATTGGGAACACTACACATTCTATTCCACATCAAAACCTGAAGAAAAATATATCAAATTTGTGTTGTTCCTCTAAAAAAAAAAAAAAAATTGAAGAAAAGTGAATATTCGACTGTTCAAAAAAATAGCAGTGTTTGGTATTCTTCTTTACAAACTCAAACATTCACTATATAACCTGAAAAATGTTTGACGATTTTGCTTTCCTTTGAATCACTTAACTAATATTTAGTTGTATAACCACTGTTTCTGAGAACTGCTGTACATCTGTGTTGCATGGAGTCAACCAACTTCTGGCACCTGTGAACAGGTATTCCTGCCAAGGATGATTGGACTACATTCCACAGTTCTTCTCTATTTCTTGGTTTTGCCTCAGAAACTGCATTTTTGATGTCACCCCACAAGTTTTCTATTGGATTAAGATCCAGGGATTGGGCTGGCCACTCCATAACATCAATCCTGTTGGTCTGGAACCAAGATGTTGCATGTTTACTGGTGTGTTTGGGGTCGTTGTCTTGTTGGAACACCCATTTTAAGGGCATTTCCTCTTCATTAAAGAGTATTAAAGGCTGGCGAGGAGCCAAAAGGGCACCACATCCATAGTAAATATGTAATTGATTTTGGGAGAATGGAAGCAGACTTGGCTGTTCCTGGACTTTAAAGGTGCCAATAATACACATATAAAGACAATTTAATAAAATATACTAATTTTATTTAATACACATGTTAAAAATGATAAAAGCATAGAATCACTTATTGGTATACTCTGGTGTCCCTGCTCAACATGTTTTAACAAAATCGTTTTAACAACACAGTACACTTGAATAATACAAATGCACACAGAGAAAAGCGAACAAAAAGCCTAATAATTCAGTACATAAATAAATTATCATAAACAAGGCAATAGTCAGTCGTTGTGCATCACTAGTATTCAAAAAAAAAAAAAAGATGGAGACACCCATAAGTAGACATGTGGGCCTCTTCCATCATTTTGATAGTTCATGTACAGGCGGTCCCCTAGTTACAAACATCCGACTTACAAACGGAGATAGACAACAGGAAGTGAGAGGAATTCTCCCCATAGGAAGGGAAATTCACTCCTGTAAGAGTTATTATGGGAAAACGGTGTCTCCATTGATGCTTTATCACCAATTCTTGTTTCCACAACAACCCAAAATTTTCAAAATCCAAGTATCATTGGGACAGGAAGTGAGGTGAAATTTTTCTGAACAGAAACATAGACAGCAAAACAAACATTACAGGAATGTTAACCCTTCCCTATGCTATCCAAAAAGCTTAAAAATAGTTCTTTTGGCTGAAGCTACACTTAAAAAATTTACCTGTTCCGACCTTACAAACAAATTCAACTTAAGAACAAACCTACAGACCCCATCTTGTTTGTAACCCGGGGACAGCCTGTATGCACTTTTTTGCCCTTGAACATGTTCCCCCCCATGCAAAGAGGGGGGGGGACTATGATAAACTTCTTCTACAGCGTGAGACTCATTGGATTCAAAGCCTGGGGGCTCTTAAATACCCAGGTCTAAATGATGCATTATCCTACAAGCCTTTTTTATAAGTGCAGGATCCTACTGATGTGTTTGGAGCTTGCCCCACTGGTCTTGATGTCTCAGGAATTGATATAGGACTAATATGTAGACTGCTTTGTCCAAATGTATTGTGTATATATTAGAGTTGGACCAGGTGTGAATCTTCACATCTGATAATATATCCAAGCATGGCCAATGTTGAGTGGCTATTGTTTTTAATGGAGTTCTGAAATGTAATGTCAATTAAAATTGTCTAATTTATAGCTTTACAGGCCAATCGTAAGTGCCAACAAGTAATCTCTATGCTTTATAGATCCCCATGTGGGCCATGATCCCACCTGGGGTTTCTTTATTCTCTTTTAATAATCATAATCACCTTAAGGCATTTAGCTAAATTTTAGTATTTGTGTCACGTACAAGTGCCATTATTCTCCCCCTGTCTCCTGGCTCTGCCATTGATCCCCATATGGGTGCCTGGGGCACTTTCGTGCCGCCCCTGTTGGCCAATCTCGGGCGGCCGGGGGACAGTGTTGCCAACCGCCAGTAAATTTACTGATAGTTTATAAAAATCTGTGATTTTTACAACTGTCTATAAATATCAGGGTCTGATAATTTGTCATGCTGTGCTGACTTTTTAAGTGTAAACCGGGCAAACTACTTGATATGGGTATTGTCAGTGTTGCCATGTTGTGTTTAAATATCAATTGTCTTCGTTTTTAATAGGAGTTCAGTTATTTTTCAGGTTGGCAGTAAAAAATGTGCTCCGCCAGTAAATTCTCCATGTTTTGCCAGTAAAAAACACTGGGGGAGGTTGGCAACACTGCCGGGGGAGCCCTGAGGATCAGCGGTGCTCCCTTCCCCGCTGTGGTTTGAGATGTGGGGGTGGGCATTCTTCCCCGGCGATCTCACATCCTTGGACCGGATCATCCCCTTACCAATGCCGTGGGCTGATTCAGCCTGTATGGCTGGTTCGGAGATGGCCATGTCCATTATATGGCGGTCATGGCTTTGGCGCCTTTAGCGCTGTGTCATTTCCGCCTAAGGTTCGCTGGAGATGACGCGCCACGGTCCTGAACTTCCGCCCGCTCTCAGGCGATGACGTCAGACGCTGTCTGAGTGGAAGGAGGATAAGAAGGCGCCTCTATCCTCTGACAGAGGACTGCTGGAGAGGAACCTCGGAGGGTTCCACTCTCCCCTCTCCCCCATATATTCTCCCAATCAGTTTGGACAGGTAATTATAGGCAATTTTTAGATGCTTACTATAATATGTATTTCCATTAATGGGGATTTTGATGTGCCACTCCATCACCGGCTTGTAATGTAGCGAATCAGGACTTGGTTTATCCGGTCCTGTTAGCGGGACCATCTTGCTGACTTCACAAATACTAGTGGACCCCATATATCCATCTTTTAGACCGTACTGACCATCATCCCACCACTGATCTTTATGACTGGTCAGATCTCACCCGGGTTCAGTGCTTCAGCACAGCCCGCTGAATCTCAGGTGACACCATTTTTGGTCCAGTGGGGAAACGAATGGATGTCTACCTATGCCTGGACTAATATCCAGCGAATTACCTTTCTCCTATCGTTCACTGACAGACGCAGCTCATCATGACGTGTGTGGTTTATGCTTGTCCCTCTAGGAGTTAACTAGGCAGGGAAAAGAAACAGCTGGCCCCTCCCATGGGGGCTGTCCTCTCTTCCTACATAAACCCCCTCATAGCCTAGCTCTTCAGTTTTTATGCCTAGTTTGCAAGGAGTTGACCTGGCTTCCCTTTAGGGGAATTTGTGGTCCTGTTTGTGATCTTTTTTTATTTTAATTTTCTTTTTATTTGACTTCTATCAAGACATTGATCTGCTATCAAGAAGCCGGTCGGGGCATAGAGGGTCCACGGCCCTGTATTTTCCCCGACCTGGCCGACCGATCCTGACGTATGGGGACCCGCTGCATCGTGCCCGTTCCGTGCGGGCGGCCTGGGGTGACCCCCCTTGCGCCCAGCCCCGGATGCGCTTCGGGAAGGGTGATTTTATGGCCTGCAGCATACCGCCCAAGAAGGAGCGGAAGGTCTGCGATTGGGTGGCTACCCACGGCGCTCGTCGAAGTGGTGAGTGAGTTCCTGCCTTCCCCCCTTTTTAGGGGCGGAAAGGGGGACCGACGACCGCAAACAAAAAAAAAAATGTTTTTCTTCTGGGTAGCCGCTGTTGGGGCACGTGGAGCTCCCGTTCACCCCCCCCGCATTCCCCCTCGCACCGCACCGATCGTCTAGGCCATTCGTATCGTTTTTTCGCCGCCATTTTGCCGTAGCCGCAGACATATTGGGTCTATGGGGCTTTCCCTCTAGCTCTCAGAGCGCCCATTTGCGGTACTGCACGTTCACCGGAAGGTGTTTTTTGGCCTCTAGTGCTTAACGGCGGCCATTTTGACTGCATGCCTCTGCAATACACGTGTGCAGCGTTTTCCCTTCTCTGTGGAACGGTGGTGATCTGGCGGCGCGGCTCTTCTGACGATCCATCCAGGGTTACAGGCAGCGGAACAGCAAGTATAGCTGGGCCCCCTGTGGGTGCTGGTGGCGGTGGGTGCAGTCCTCCTGGGTTCCCTGGTGCACTGTGGGGCGGTGGTGTGCGGCAGTGTGGGGGGCCTCATTCTCTTTTAGTCTCCCTGTGTGTCACTAAGAGTTTCTGGGGGAAGACAATGGCAGATTACACTGCTGAACCTGCTGAGGAGGCATCAGCGGTGGCGCAATCTGCGCAAGGGGCATTTTTGGACCAGCTGTGGGCGGTCTTTAGCGAATTTCTCCTCCGGGCGGAGGTCGCCCAACAGGCCCCCAAGAAGCGTCCCCCTCCTCCTCTTTATTCATCAGGGGAGGATTCTGAGTCGGAAGTGGCCTCGGGTCTCAGGGACCCCAGTGGACCTATCTGATGGGGAACTGGGCCCATCGGACGGCGAAGAGGATCAGGGGGCGGCGGCTGCGCGCGAGAAAGCGTTGGTTGCTACCATTATCGCTGGCATTCGCACTAAGCTGCGACTGGGTCAGGATGGCTAATCGCAGTCTGCTGCGTATGTGTGGGTCCTCTAGGCCCCTAGGGCCCCCAAGGCTTACCCCTACAATTAATGTTTTGATCATTTTCTTTATCGTGAATGGCAGCGTCCTCAGCACTCTTCTTCACTGTCAAAACGGTTCACTGCTCGCTATCCCTTTGAGGAAAGCTTTTTGAAAAAATGGGAATCGCCTGTGGCGGACCAACTGATAGCACGCCTTAGTAAGGCGACGACCATTCCTCTGGAAGGGACTCCTTCTTTTAAGGATCCCGCTGGTAGAAAAACAGAGGTGATTTTAAAGTCGCTGTTCCTGGTGGCAGGTTCCGCTGTGCGACCAGCCTTGGCGTCCGCTATGGCGGCACAACATCTATCCGAGTGTATGGCAGAGCTCCTGAAGGATCTGGAAGACGGTCGCCTGATGGATGCGCCGCAGAGGGCTGAGTTTTTGCTCCAAGGGTTCAAGTACCTTTTTGATGCAGCTGTTGATTTACTGCCGATGTTATCCAGAAGAACGATTTTTGCCGTCATACTCAGACGGATACTTTGGTTGCGTTCTTGGTCCGGTGACCACGCTTCCAAAAAAGGTCTTGTTAATCTCCCTTTTCAGGGTGGACGTCTATTTGGTCCACGTTTGGATGAGATTATTAAGGACTTCACGGGAGGTAAGAGTACCTTCCTTCCAGAGCCCCGCAGGCGTCAGTTTCGCCGTAGACAGGAGCCCCCTCCTTCGGATCAGAAGAAGTTTTTTCACGCCCCGGGTGCAGCAGGTAAAGGGACCCGGCCCGGTAAGGTCGCTGCAGGGGCCGGAAGACGGCAGTGGCATCGCAAAACCGAAAAGGCGGAGGACAAATCCTCCTCAGCCTGATGGGTTGCCCCCACTCGGGTTTCGGATGGGGGGACGTCTTCTGGGGTTTGCAGGCCGGGGGCTGGCTCACATTTCCGACCGCTGGGTCCGTGAAGTGGTGTCCACCAGCTATAGGATAGAGTTCAGCTCTCTACCCCCAGACAGGTTCTTCCCATCGAATTTAGGGCTCCCGCAGGAACGCCGGGAGGCTCATTTTGGGGCTGTACAAACACTCTCAGACCAGGGGGTGATCGTGCCAGTGCCTCCAGAAGAGAAGTTTCGAGGGTTCTACTCAAATCTATTCGCGCTTCCCAAAAAAGGGGGGGGGGGGGAGTTTGGCCCGTACTGGACCTTGAAGGCCCTGAACCGGTATGTTGGGGCGCGGAAATTCCAGATGGAATCTATCCGCTCGGTCATGGCCGCCCTTCATCAGGGGGAATTTCTGGCGTCTCTGGACATCAGGGATGCGTACCTCCATGTACCCATTCATCCACGACATCAGCGCTTCCTGCGCTTTGCGGTGGGAGACCTCCATTTTCAATTTATGGCACTCTCCTTCGGCCTCGCCTCAGCACCTCGAGTTTTCACAAAACTGCTAGCCCCGGTGTTGGCGTTGCTACGACAGAGAGGCATTGCGGTAGTAGCCTACCTAGACAAACTGCTCTTGCGAGCGGAGTCCGCCTCGGCTCTGGAGGAAAATGTGGGAATCACAATGACCTCACTGCAGGACTTTGGCTGGTTGATCAACCTGCAGAAGTCGTCGCTCTCTCCATCCCGTCGCCTGGAGTATCTGGGTCTAATTCTGGACACAGGGCAGGCAAAGGTGTTCCTCCCTCCGGCCAAGTTGCTGTCTCTGCAGTCGGCAGTGCGCACCCTCTTGTCACACCGTCGGTCCTCACTACGGTTCTGTATGCGGGTGCTGGGGCTCATGGTCTCGTCGTTCGAGGCGATACCATTCGTCCAGAGTCACACCCGTCTCCTTCAGCGCGCAATTCTGGCTCGATGGGACAGGTCCTCTCGGTCATTGGACCTTCTGATCCATCTGAGCTCCCAGACCAGGGCGTCTCTGACCTGGTGGCTTCGGGACTCGGCCCTGATTCAGGGAAAGTCGTTCCTGCCCCTTCAGTGGGTGATCATCACCACGGATGCCAGTCTTTCAGGCTGGGGAGGGATCCTGGGGCAGCTGTCTGCCCAGGGCCGTTGGTCGGCACAGGAGGCTCGTCTCCCCATCAATGTACTGGAGCTGAGCGCAATCGGATTGTGTCTTTTTCACTGGACAGTGAGATTGCAGGGTCGTCCGATTCAAATTCAATCGGACAATGTCACAGCAGTGGCGTATGTGAACCATCAAGGCGGCACAAGGAGTCCAGCAGCTGCGGCGGAGGCAGCTCTGATACTACGTTGGGCGGAACGTCACGTTCCGGCGATCTCAGCCATTTACATTCCAGGTGTGGAAAACTGGCAGGCGGACTTTCTCAGTCGCCAGACGTTGGACCAGGGAGAGTGGTCTCTCCACCCTGAGGTGTTCAACCAAATTTGCCGCAGATGGGGGACGCCGGACGTGGATTTCATGGCGTCCCGGTTCAATCACAAGGTGGAAACCTTTGTGTCCAGGACGAAGGATCCGTTGGCAGTGGCCATGGACGCTCTGGTGGCCCCCTGGGACCGTTATAGTCTTCTGTACGCCTTCCCTCCGATAAAACTGCTTCCGCGATTGATACGCAGGATAATGGCGGAGGGGATACCAATAATCCTGGTGGCTCCAGATTGGCCTTGGTACGCCGACGTGGTGCAAATGGTGGCAAACGCCCCTTGGCTCCCGCTGCAAGACGATCTTCTGTCTCAGGGACCCAACTTGCACCCTGCCTTGTTTGTGCTGCCAGAGGGCCCGCGCAAAGGGTTGGCGGCCTCGTCGGCTACGATTTCTCGTTTGATTAGAAAAACCATGACCCATGCGTATTCTGTTCGGGGCAAGGTTCCCCCTTTTCTGGTCACGGCTCATTCTACCCGAGCTGTTAGCACTTCCTGGGCTTTCAGACACCAGGCCTCGGTGTCACAGGTGTGCAAGGCGGCCACTCGGGCCTCGGTTCACACTTTCACTAAGTTTTATAAAGTTGATGTGTTTGCATCTTCGGATGCTGCTTTTGGCCGCAAAGTTTTGCAGGCGGCAGTGTAGGCGCGTCTGGCGCCTCCTTACAGGTTCAGTTGGGTACTGTTGTTAGCGTTTACCCACCCCTCTTTTTGACACACCTTTGGGACGTCCCCACACGTCATGATGAAGCTGCGCCTGTCAGTGAACGATAGGAGAAAAAGGGATTTTATTAAAACTTACCGTAAAATCCTTTTCTCCGAGTTCACTGACAGACGCAGCACCCACCCCTCTGTGCTCTGTTCTTGTATGGCTTGTGTACGAACTGAAGAGCTAGGCTATGAGGTAGTTTATGTAGGAAGAGGGGACGGCCCCAGAGGGAGGGGCCAGCTGTTTCTTTTCCCTGCCTAGTTAACTCCTAGTGGGACAAGCATAAACCCCACACGTCATGATGAGCTGCGTCTGTCAGGGAACTCGGAGAAAAGGATTTTACGGTAAGTTTTAATCCCTTTTTTTTTTTGGCCCTTCAATAATTACAACCAACAGGTATTATTTTAGTAGGCTACCTATTAATCATATTTTGTATGAGGCACTTATTGATACCTCCTATATACTGTTTATCTATATCTTTTTCCCTATATATTACCATTTATGATTGTCTGATATATACAGACACATTACTGTCCTTTCTTCTATGAGGATCTGGGCTTATGAGCCGGGAGGTTAGGTGATTGGAGAAGGCACCCCTGCATTCCTGAATGTGTTTTGTCACCTTATTAGGTATGTTGGCACAACGACTGACTATTGCCATATGATAATTTTATTTATGTACTGAATTATTAGGTTTTTTGTTTGCTTTTCTCGGTGTGCATTTGTATTATTCAAGTGTACTGTGTCGTTAAAACTATTTTGTTTATCTCTTGTTGTAGTATTCTTGACTTTGGTACAGTCCCCACAAGTATCCTGAAGAAGCCCGTTTGGGCGAAACATGTTGAGCAGGGACACCAGAGTATACCAATAAGTGATTCTATGCTTTTATCATTTTAACATGTGTATTAAATAAAATTAGTATATTTTATTAAATTGTCTTTATATGTGTATCATTGGCACCTTTAAAGTCCAGGAACAGTTAAGTCTGCTTCAATTCTCCCAAACTCAATTGCATTTCCTCTTCAGCATAAGGCAGCATGAACTCTCCAGGTATTCTGATGTATTCAAACTGATCCATGATCCCTGGTATGCGATAAATAGACTCAACATCCCCATATCATGATGCTTGCACCACCATGCTTCACTGTCTTCACAGTGGACTGTGGCTTGAATTCAGTGTTTGGGGGTCGTCTGACAAACTGTCTCCGGCCACTAGACCCAAAAAGAACAATCTTGCTTTAATCAGTCCACAAAATGTTGCGCCATTTCTCTTTAGGCCAGTCAATGTGCTCTTTGGCAAATTGTAACCTCTTCAGCACATGTCGTTTTTTTCAACAGTGGGACTTTGCAGGGGCTTCTTGCAAATAGCTTGGCTTCACATAGGTGTCTTCTAATTGAAACAGTACTCAAAGGTAACGTTAGACCTTCTTTGATCTTCCTGGAGCTGATTGTTGGCTGAGTCCTTGCCATTTTGGCTATTCTTCTATCCGTTTGAATGGTAGTTTTCCGCTATCTTCCACGTCTTTCAGGATTTTAAAGCATTTGCGATCATTTTAGCTGAGCAGCCTATTTTCTGCACTTTTTATGTTTTCCCCTCTCCAACTTTTTAATCAAGGTATGCTGTTCTTCTGAACAATGTCTGGAACGACCCATTTTCCTCAATTTCCGAGAGAAATGCACTGTAACCAACATGTACTACATTTGCTGCCTTCCTTCCTTAAATAAGGGCAATAATTGCCACCTGTTTTTCAAAGTATGAATTACCTCACTAATTGAACTCCACACTGCTATTATTTTGAACATGCTCCTTTCAATTAGTGATTCAATTACACAGAATAAGCAGCATGCATGTCATGACTGTTGGATTTCTATTACTCTATTACACCTGTTAGTAAATTATTTGCCAGAAATCGAATTTCTACCAAAAACAGTGATTGATCAGGTTAGTGATGTCTGACTGCTATTATTTTGAACACAACTGTAAATATGACTGTCCCTCATATACATACATACATACATACATACAGTATATAATTCTAAACTATACATAGAAAAAAACCCAGTTTATAACCTACTGACAGCAGTCAGCCTAAGACAGAACTCATTATTATTATTATTATACAGGATTTATATAGCGCCAACAGTTTGTGCAGCGCTTCACAATATAAAGAGAGACATTACAGCAACAGTACAATTCAAAACAAGAGGGTTAGAAGTGCCCTGCTCCTGCGAGCTTACAATCTAAGAGGGGGGGCTGGTGAAACAAAAGGTAGGGACTGTGAGGGATGAACTGATGAGGGGAGTAGAAGATTCCGTTGTTAGCTGGAGGCAGGATAGGCTTCCCTGAAGAGATGAGTTTTCAGGGATTACCTAAAAGTTGACAGAGTAGGAGATAGGCAGACAGCTTGGGGTAGAGACTTCCAGAGGACGGTTTGGGCGATATTTGGAGATAAGATTGGTGATGTAGCTTGGGGCATAATTGTAAATGGCTTTGTTTTTCATGGTTAGGATTTTGAATTTTATTCTTTGGAAAATGAGAAGCCAGTGGAGGGATTGGCAGAGAGGAGTGGTGGACACCGAGCAGTTCGTAAGGTGGATGAGTCTGGCAGCAGCATTCATGATAGACTAAAGAGGGGATAGCTTGTGGAGGGGTAGGCCAAAGAGGAGGGAGTTACAATAGTCAAGGCGAGCGATAATATAGTGAATAAGTTGCTTAGTAGTGTCAACGGTTAGGAAGAGACATATTTTGGAGATGTTTCGGAGGTGACGTCTGCACGATTTGGACAGTGATTAGATTTGGGGCTGAAAGGACAGGTCAGAGTCTAGTATTACACCTAGTACCTTGGCATGAGGGGAGGGACTTATAGTTGTAGTATTGATCTTGATGGAGAAGTCAGGGGGAGGGGCACGGGCTGGAGGAAAAATGATGGGCTCAGTTTTAGAAAGATTAAGTTTGAGGAAGTGGTGTGACATCCAAGCTGATATGTCAGTAATGCGTGAGGAGACTGAAGGAGTGAGGTGAGGAGTAGAGACATAGATTTGTGTGCCATCAGCATAGAGGTAGTATTGGAAGCCATGGGAGTTTATTAACAGACCAAGGGAGGAGGCGTAAATGGAGAAAAGAAGGGGTCCAAGGACAGAACCTTGAGGTACCCCAACTGAGAGAGGAAGTGGAGAGGAGGAAACAGAGTTATAGGTCACACTGAAGGAGCACTCTGACAGGTAGGAGGAGAGCCAGGAGAGAGCAGGGTCTTGAAGGCCAAGAGAGTGGAGATTAAGGAGGAGGGGATGGTCAACAGTATCAAAGGCTGCAGAGAGGTCGAGTAGTATGAGTATGGAGTAGTGGCCATTGGTTTTAGCAGTTAGTAGGTCATTAGTGAGCTTTAGTAGGGCAGTTTCAGTGGAGTGTAACAAGTGAAAGCCAGACTGTAAGGGGTCAAGAAGGTTGTTGTCAGTGAGGTAGGAACCAAGACGGTTGTAGAGGAAGCATTCTAAAAGTTTTGATGCAAACGGGAGCAAGGAGATGGGTCTTAAGTTGTTCAGGCTGGTGGGAATCCAGTGAGGACTTTTTAAGTATGGGGGTGATCAGGGCATGTTTTAGAGGGGAGGAGAAGGTGCCAGTAGAGAGGGAGAGATTGAAGATGTGGGTGAGGGAACATAAGATAGAAGAAGAGGGTAACCGTAGTAGATGTGAGGGAACAGGATCCAGGGGACAGGTGGTAAGGCGGGCTTCTGAGAAAACGTTAGAGAACTCTTCGGTAGTAGCAAGGTTAAAAGAGGAGAGTGTTCAGAGTGAAGTTGTATAGGGTATGTTAGGTGGGTTAGATCTCTGGGAGTGGAGATGTCCCCACGAATTGCATCAATCTCATGCACACATATATATGGATTTGAACCCAGCAGTATTGTAGGTCATCGGCCTATACACACTGCTCAATTTTCATTTAGCTGTGTATACTAAAACTAGAAAAATTTGCTTTCGCAGTCCCACATAGGGACTTTATATGTAACCGTTTGTGCTAACGTTTACAGCTAGGGAAAATGTATTTCATCCCCTGCTTATTTTGTATGTTTGCCCACTGACAAAGAAATGATCAGTCTATAATTTTAATGGTCGGTTTATTTTAACAGTAAGAAACAGCATAACACAAAAATATCCAGAAAAACGCATTTCAAAAAAGTTATAAATTAATTTGCATTTTAATGAGTGAAATAAATATTTGACCCCTTCGCAAAGCATGACTTAGTACTTGGTGGCAAAACCCTTGTTGGCAATCAGAGGTCAGACATTTCTTGTAGTTGGTTACTAGGTTTGCACACATCTCAGGAGGGTTTTTGTCCCACTCCTCTTTGCAGATCCTCTCGAAGATCATTATGGTTTTGAGGTTGACATTTGGTAACTCACCCAAGATTTGACGGTACATGGTCCCATCCATCATCTCTTTGATGCAGTGAAGTTGTCCTGTCCCCTTAGTAGAAAAACACCCCCAAAGCATAATGTTTCCACCTTCATGTTTGAGGGTGGGGATGGTGTTCTTGGGGTTGTAGGCAGCATTCCTCATCCTCCTCAAAACAAGGCAAGTTGAGTTGATGCCAAATAGCTCAATTTAGGTCTCATCTGCCCATTAAACTTTTACCCAGTTCTCTGAATCATAAAGCTGTTCATTAGCAAACTTCAGACGGGCCTGTTCATGTGCTTTCTTGAGCAGGGGGACCTTGTGGGCGCTGCAGGATTTCAGTCCTTCATAGCGTGGTTTGTTAGCAATTTGTTTTCTTGGTGACTATGGTCCCAGCTGCCTTGAGATCATTGACAAGATTTTCCTGTGTAGTTCTGGGCTGATTCCTCACCGTTCTCATAATCATTGAAACTTCACGAGGTGAGATCCTGCATGGACCCCCAGACCAAGGGAAATTGACAGTTGTTTTGTGTTACTTCCATTTGCGAATAATCGCACCAGCTGTTGTCACCTTCCACCAAGCTGTTGCAATGGTCTTGTAGCCTATTCCAGCCTTGTGTAGGTCTACAATCTTGTCCCTGACATCCCCTTGGACACAGGGGAGTCAGTGCCCGTCAATGCAGCCTGGTCAGTGCCCGTCAATGCAGTTGCACCAATGCCCATCAATGCAGACTCACTAGTGCCCGTCAAATGCAACCTGATCAGTGCCCATGAAATGCAGCCTGATCAGTGCCCATCAATGCAGCCTCACCAGTGCCTCACCAGTGCCCATCCAATGCAGAGAGAGGAGAGCCGCCGGATTACACAGAGTGGAGATCTCCCGCTTACCTAGCGTGGCCGCTGTCCTATGGAGTCACGCCTCCTGGACCGGCTCCTATGATGAACCTCACCGCTCTGTGTAATCCCCCCCCCGAGGCAGCCCAATGGGGCCAGTGGTATCCATGGTAGGGCCGGCACACACACACACACACACACTTTGCCTGCATTTAGTTGGTGGCTGCGCCCTTGGCCTCCTGTGTCTTCTTGCTGGAGGCTGCCATTTTGCTGAAGCCCAGAGCCCTAGCTGTAAATCATAAACCGGAACTAAATCTGTCTATTTCTCTTACATTCACTGACAGACGCAGCCCTTCATTAGATAAGTGGGTTATATGCACATCCTACCAGCAGTTGGCTAGGCAAATAGAAAGAAAGCAAGCTGGCCCCTCCCAGGGGGCCGTCCTCTCTCTCCCATATAACCCCCCTGCTCTGCATATCGTATCAGTTTTCTATGCCTAGTGCAAGTAGTTAGACCTGGCTCCCTTTATGGGACCTGCGGTTCATTATTTTTTTTTTTTTTGCTACTGCTTTTTTATTTTTCTCAAGCTATCTGGTGAAGACTGCTATCAAGAAGCCGGCTGGGGCATAGAGGATTTCTAGTATCCTGCATTTGTCCCCTGCGCGGCCGACCGATGCGAGCTAGCTCTAGCCTTGGTGGGGCCCACCGCATCGTGCCCGTTCCGTGCGGGTGGCCAGGGGGTGACCCCCCCCTTACGCCCAGTGACCGGACTTGTTCCTGTCCAGGGGCTTGTGGCCTGCAGCATCCCTTTCCGGCAGTGGGAGGAAGGTCTGCAACAGGGTGGCTACCCGCTGTGCCTGTCAGACTGGTGAGTGACTCCCCCCTAGGGGCGCGGGGGGGGGGGGGGGCTGGGCGATTTTAGCGTTTTTTGCCGGCCGGTGGAGGGTGTTTTGCTGAGTTAGAGCCTCCCCTGGGTGTTCTCGCCCCCCTCCTACACCCCCCTCCTCCCATGCTTCCGAACCGCAATGCGGCGATCCACCATCATTTTGCCACAGCCATTTTCTTGGGGTTTTCCCTCTAGTGCTGAGCGGCAGCCATTTTGCCGTAGTCGCGGCCTGTATTGCAGGTTTTGGCTTCTTGTGACCGCTCGGCGGCCATGTTGGATGTCCCTGGAAAGAAAAACGTGCTGATAGCCATTTGCTTCCTCTTCACCCTGGGACAGCGTGGATGGCACAAGCGGCGCAGGCTCTATGACTGGCGGTCATTAAGCATTCCTACTGGGACGCAGCGCTTGTGGGCAACAAACACCAAGTATAGTTGGGCTCTCCCTGGGGTGCTGGTAGCGGTGGGTGCAGTCCTCCCGGGTTCTCCCTGGTTGATCTGTGGGGTATCGGTGAGGCTGTATTGTGGGGGTGTCAGGGCATTTTTTTTCTGCCTGTCGGGTCCGGGATGACCCTGCGTTTCCTTCTGAGGAGGAGTCAGTGGCAGCGCGTCCTGCGCTAGGGGCCCTGGTGTCCCTGGACCAGCTGAGAGCAGTATTTGGGGAATTCCTTCCCCGGGCAGGGCCGAGCCAGGTTAAGGGGGCCCCTAAAAAGCATCCATCTCTCCCCCCCCCCCTTTTTTTATGAACTGGAAGTGGTCTCGGGGGTCATGGGGACCCCCGTGGAGCTCTCAGAGGGCGCACTGGATCCCTCGGACGGCGAGGAAGACCAGGGGGCCTTGGTTGCACGCGAAAAGGCGCTGGTGGCTGCACTGATTGCAGATATCCGTGCGTCTTTGCGACTGGACCAAGTTGGGGAGTCGCAGGAGTCCGCATACGTTTGCGGGTCTGCTAGGCCACCCAGGTCCCCTAAGGCTTACCCTTTTATGATCAATTTTTTGACCATCTGGTATATCAGGAATGGCAGCGCCCGCAGAATTCCTTTGCCCTGCCAAGACGCTTCGCTATACGTTATCCATTTGAGGATAGCTTTGTGAAGAAGTGGGCATCCCCCGCAGTGGACCCTCCGGTGGCGCGCCTGAATAAGGCAACAACCATTCCCTTGGAGGGGTCTCCCCCTTTTAAGGACCCAGCTGATAGGCGGACTGAGGCGGTGTCCAAAGCACTTTTTCTGCTGGCGGGCTCAGCCATGTGGCCGGCCCTGGCGTCCGCCATGGCGGCGCAATCTCTGGTCTGAGTGTATGACGGAGCTGCAGAATGACTTGAACTGCGGGAGGTCGCTTGAGGCGTCGCAGAGAGCTGACCATGTGTTTCAGGGTCTTCGGTACCTGTGTGACGCAGCTCTGGACCTGCTTCCCATGTTGTCTAAAATGTCTGTTTTCGCAGTCATTATCAGACGGGTACTCTGGTTACGCTCGTGGTCGGGTGACCACACGTCTAAGAAGGGCCTGACGGATCAGTTGGGTGAAATCATTAAGGATTTCACTGGAGGGAAGAGTACTTTTCTTCCAGAGCCCAGGCGGCGGGAGTTCCGCCGCAAGCAGGGTCCTAATTCTTCGGGTCAGAAGAGGTTTTTTCGTGCCCCCGGTGAGGTGGGCAAGGGGTCGAGGCCCGGCAAGTCTGCCGCGGGGGCCGGTTGCCCCCACCCGATTCTTGGGTGGGGGCCGCCTTCTGGGGTTCGCAGACAGGTGGACTGCTCGCATTTCTGACCGGTGGGTGCAGGAAGTGGTGTCCTCCGGGTACAGGATAGAGTTCAGCACTCTACCCCCAGACAGGTTCTTCCCATCGAACTTGAGATTCCCTCAGGGGCGTCGAGATGCGATTTCCGAACAAGGGGTGATTGTGCCAGTACCTCCGCTGGAAAGACTCCGCGGCTTCTACTCCAACCTGTTTGTGGTACCCAAAAAGGGGGTGGTCAGGCCGGTTCTGGACCTAAAAGCGCTAAATCACTTTGTGAGGGCGCGAAAATTTAGAATGGAATCTGTCCGTTCGGTCGTGGCCGCCCTACACCAAGGGGACTTCATGGCGTCTCTGGATATCAGCGTACCTCCACGTTCCCATTTGTCTCCGGCACCAGCGCTTCTTGCGCTTTGCGGTGGGAGATCTGCACTACCAATTCGTGGCACTTCCCTTCGGTCTGCCCTCGGCTCCTCTGGTGTTCACCAAGCTGGTGGCTCCAGTGTTGGCGCTTTTGAGGCAGAGAGGCATTGCGGTGGTAGCATACCTCGACGAGCTGCTCCTGAGAGCGGAGTCTGCTTCGGCTCTGGAGGAGAACGTGGCTATCACCATGGCCTCATTGAAGGACTTCGGCTGGTTGATCAATCTGCAGAAGTCGACATTGACACCGTCCTGTCGCCTGGAATACCTGGGTCTGATTCTGGACACGGAGCAGGCGAAGGTGTTCTTACCTCCGGCCAAGTTGCTGACACCTGCAAGCAGCGGTGCGAACCCTGCTGTCACGCCGGTGGTCTTCCTTACGGTTCTGTATGCGGGTGTTGGGTCTCATGGTTGCAACCTTCGAGGCAGTATCTTACGCCCAGAGTCACACTCTGCTCCTTCAGCGAGCGATTCTGTCACGGTGGGACAAGTCTCCGCTGTCCCTGGACCAGCTGATCAGATTGGATCATCAGTCCAGAGGATCGTTGGCCTGGTGGCTTCGGGCCCCAGCTCTAACGTTGGTAGTAGTCACGACAGATGCCAACCTATCGGGCTGGGGGGGTCCTGGGGCAGCTGTCTGCTCAGGGCCGCTGGTCGACGCAGGAATCCCGCCTTCCGATCAATGTGCTGGAATTGCGGGCGATCAGGCTCTGCCTCTCCCGCTGCGCGGCCTCCCGGTTCGGGTTCAGCCGGACAGCGCCACGGCGGTGGCGTATGTGAACCATCAGGGCGGAACAAGGAGCTTGACAGCGGCTGCGGAAGCGGTTCTCATTCTGCGATGGGCAGAACTTCACGTGCCGGCAATCTCCGCCATTTACATTCCGGGCGTAGAGAATTGGCAGTCGGACTTTCTCAGCCGCCAGACGCTGGATCAGGGGGAATGGTCCCTACATCCAGAAGTGTTCTGCCAGATTTGCCACAGGTGGGGCACACCAGACGTGGACCTCATGGCGTCTCGATTCAATCACAAGGTGGAAACCTTTGTGTGCAGGACAAGAGACCCGCTGGCAGCCGCCACGGACGCGCTGGTAGCACTTTGGAGTCGGTATCGACTCCTGTACGCTTTTTCTCCCATCAAGCTTCCACCGCGGCTACTGCGCAGAGTGGAAGCGGAGGGGATTCCGACAATCCTGGTGGCTCCGGATTGGCCCCGGTGTCCTTGGTACGCCGACGTGGTGCGAATGGTGGTAGATGTTCCCTGGCATCTTCCACTGCGCAAAGATCTGTTGTCTCAGGGACCCATCTTGCACTCTGCTTTACCCTCGCTGGCTTTAACGGCTTGGCTATTGAGTCCCAGGTGTTGAGGTATAGGGATGTCGCTGACTCCGTGATCCCTACCAGACTGATTTACAACCGACTGACCATTGAGTGACCATGAACAAACTTCTTGATCCCCTTCAGTCTGGATTTCGCCCTCCGCACTCTACAGAAACTGCTCTCCTTAAACTCACTAATGACCTAATAACTTCTAAAACCAACGGACACTTTTCTGTACTACTACTCCTGGACCTCTCTGCTGCCTTTGACACAGTGGACCACCCCCTCCTCCTCAAAAAACTCCATGCCTTTGGTCTCCGTGACTGTACTCTAAGCTGGTTCTCATCCTACCTATCCCACCGCTCCTTCAGTGTCACCTACAACTCTACTTCCTCCTCTCCTCTTCCTTTCTCTGTCTGTGTCCCCCCAAGGTTCTGTTCTTGGACCTCTCCTTTTCTCAATCTACACCTCCTCCCTGAGTCAGTTGATTGCCTCCCATGGCTTTCAGTGTCATCTCTATGCTGATGACACACACCCTATCCATCCTACTCTTGGTCGAATCTCATGTCAGTGCCTCTGGTTTCCGTACCTCAAAAAACTCCTCCTCCCCCACCAGGTGACACAGTTTCCGTCGTCTCTCCAGGTCCTCATCATCATGTCTTTTCACAGGCAACCAAAATCTTCAATAATCCAGTAATCACTCAAATTCCTCTCGTCAAAGACA
>BLSH010482092.1:1269093-1295622 GCA_018402905.1 Glandirana rugosa | reverse complement strand
GGGGACGTCCCCACAAAGTCATGAAGAGCTGCGTCTGTCAGTGAACGTAGGAGAAAAAGGGATTTTATTAAAACTTACCGTAAAATCCTTTTCTCCGAGTTCACTGACAGACGCAGCACCCACCCCTCTGGGCTCTGTTTTGGTACGGCTTGTGTACAAACTGGAGAGCTCCTCTGGGAGGGGGGTTTTAATGTAGGAAAAGAGGACGGCCCCCAGGGGAGGGGCCAGCTGATTTCTTTTCCCTGCCTAGTTAACTCCTGGTAGGACGAACATAAAACCCCACAAAGTCATGAAGAGCTGCGTCTATCAGTGAACTCGGAGAAAAGGATTTTACGGTAAGTTTTAATAAAATCCCTTTTTTTGCCCGGAGTTACACTCATTGTTCTTAACGAGCAATCCTGACTCGGTGAGACATCTCCCATAGGTCGTTGGCTCTTCCTGTCCAGTTGAGCCCCCAGACCAGGGCGTCTGAGCCGGTGTTGTCGGGACTCAGCCCTAATACCGGGGAATTCGTTTTTCAGTGGATGATTTTCACCACAGATGCCAGCCTGACGGACTGGAGCGGAGTCCTGGGGCAGCTACCGCTCCAGGACCGCTGTTTGCCTTAGGAGGCTCGCCTGTCCATCACCGTGCTGGAGCTGGAGCGATCAGACTATGTCTCCTTCATTGGTAAATGAGATTGTATGGCCGCCCGATCCGAATTTTCTTTGGACACCAGGGCGACAAGAGGAGCCTAGCGGAAGCAGCAGAGGCTGCTCTGACACTGCGTGGGCGGAGCTCATGTTCCGAGAATATCGATGGTTTACATTCCAATGTTTTGGCTGGCGGACTTTCAGTCGCCAGACACTGGACCGAAGGGTGTGGTCTTCCACCCGGAGGTGTTCGCTCAGTTTTGTCTCAGATGGGGGACGCCGGATGTAGATCTCATGGCGTCTCGGTTCAATCACAAGGTGAGAACCTTTGTGTCCAGAACGAGGGATCCGTTGGCAGTGGCCAAGGACGCTCTAGTGGCCCCCTGGAGCCATTATCGTCTCCTGTACGCCTTCCCTCCGATACAACTGCTCCCGAGATTGGTATGCAGAATAATGCTGGAGGGGATACCAACAATTCAGGTGGCCCCAGATTGGCCCCGGCGCACCTGGTACGCCGACGTGGTGCAAATGGTGGCAGACACCCCCTGTCGGCTCCCGATGCGAGACGATCTTCTGTCTCAAGGACCCATATTGCACCCTGCTTTACCCTCGCTGGCTTTGACGGCTTGGCTATTGAGTCCCAGGTGCTGAGGGATAGGGGAGTTGCCGACTCCGTAATCCCTACCCTGTTAAAAGCTCGCAAGTGCACTTCTCATAAGATCTATCACCACACCTGGAAGGCTTACATTGCTTGGTGCGAGGCAGAGGGCTATAACCCCCGCTCTTATGTCGTGTCCAGGGTCCTGACCTTTTTACAGGAAGGCCTGAATAAGAATTTGGCTTTGAGAACCCTCAAGGGCCAGATTTCGGCCTTAGCCATTCTCTTTCAGAGACCTTTAGCCTCGCACTCTCTGATTCGTACCTTTGTACAAGGTGTGCGACATGTGGCGCCTCGGGTAAGATCTCCGATGGCTCCGTGGGATCTGAATCTGGTGCTTTCTGTTCTTCAGAAACCACCTTATGAGAAAATCAGGGAGATCCCCTTACAGCTTCTGTCGCAGAAGGTGGCCTTCTTAGTCGCCATCACTTCTGCCAGACGGGTGTCGGAATTAGCTGCACTGTCGTGCAAGTCCCCCTATTTGATTCTGCATAGGGATAAGGCGGTCTTGCGACCTCCTCCCTCTTTTCTTCCGAAGGTAGTCTCTTCCTTTCACATCAATGAAGATATTATTCTGCCTTCATTGTGCCCTCGTCCTTCGCACCCAAAGGAGTTTGAGTTGCATGCCTTGGACGTAGTGAGGGCCTTACGGGTGTATTTGGCGGCCACAGCTCCCTTTCGGAAAACTGATGCTTTGTTTGTGCTGCCAGAAGGGCCGCGAAAAAGCCTGGCGGCCTCTTCGGATACTATTTATCATTGGATTAGAAAAACCGTGACTCACGCGTATTCTTTTCGGGGCTAAGTCCCCCTTTTCCAGTCACGGCTCACTCTACCCGGGCGGTTAGTACTTCCTGGGCCTTCAGACACCAGGCTTCGGTGTCCCAGGTGTGCAAGGCGGCCACGTGGGCCTCTGTTCACATTCTTACTAAGTTTTACAAAGTTGATGTGTTTGCATCCTCAGATGCTGCCTTTGGCCGCAAAGTTTTACAGGCGGCAGTGTAGGCGCGGCTGGCGCCTCTTCAGAGGTTCAATTGGGTACAGTTGTTAGCGTTTACCCACCCCTCTTTTTGACACAGCTTGGGGACATCCCCACATAGTCATGAAGAGCTGCGTCTGTCAGTGAACGTAAGGAGAAAAAGGGATTTTATTATAACTTGCCGTAAAATCCTTTTCTCCGAGTTCACTGACAGATGCAGCACCCACCCCTCTGGGCTCTGTGTTTTTACGGCTTTTGTACGAACTGAAGAGCTATACAGGAAGGGGGTTTGATGTAGGAAAGGAGGACGGCCCCCAGGGGAGGGGTCAGCTGTTTTCTTTCCCTGCCTAGTTAATTCCTAGTAGTAACTGACATAAAACCCCACATAGTCATGAAGAGCTGCGTCTGTCAGTGAACTCGGAGAAAAGGATTTTACGGTAAGTTATAATAAAATCCCTTTATTCACAGACTCGCCCCTCACCTCCCTTTAACTTCCCAGAACCCCATCGCGAAGCAGCACTGTGCATGAGAGCTGTGGCTCTTGGATTTGTCCTTCCTTCATTGGCTCCCACTCCTGTCAATCGACTCCAGTGACGTGGGGGGCGGGGCAGAGTCCCACTGTCTGTGTCTATGGACACATTAGCAGGGCTCGGGAGTGCCCCCATTGGAACCGGTTTCTTATTGGGGGCACCAGCAAGAGAGGAGGAGCCAAGAGTGCCAGCGGGGGAAGAAGAGGAGGAATCGGGGCTGCTCTTTGCAATTCTATTGCACAAAGCAGGTAAGTATAGACATGTTTGTTTTTTTTAAATAACCACTTTAATGCATTGTCTGCATTAAGATGAAAAAACCTTTTAACCACTTGAAGACCAAGGGCGACCAGTGGGGATATCTGAATGGTGCCTGCAGCTAAAAGAGGATAAAAGTGGTCTTAGCGGCGGATTCGCCGCAAGATCACTTTTATCAGTGGCAGGAGAGGTGCCCACCCCCCCACCGCCACTTTCCGGTCATCTCCGCCGCTTACCGGACCCGCCGGCAGCGGCGGAGATGATCCGATCCTCTCCCCCCCAGTGTCCGTGAGACGAGTGAGTGGCTTCAGCCGCTCACTCGGTTCCATAGTACGGCAGGGCGGAAATGACATCAGAAGTGACGTCCGCCCAACGGTCTTAAAGGGAGCGTTTTTTTTTTTTTTTTTTTTTTTTTTTAATTTTTGTGTAAATATGAGATCTGAGGACTTTTTGACCCCAGATCTCATATTTAAGAGGTCCTGTCATGCTTTTTTTCTATTACAAGGAATGTTTACATTTCTTGTAATAGGAATAAAAGTGATACATTTTTTTTTAAAAAAAGAACAGTGTAAAAATAAAACGTAAAAAGCAAAATAAATTAAAAAAAAAAAAAAATTTAAAGCGCCCGGTCCCCGCGAGCTCGCGTGCAGAAGCGAACGCATACGCAAGTCCAGCCCACATATGCAAACGGTGTTCAAACCACATGTGAGGTATCGCCGCGATCGTTAGAGCGAGAGCAGTAATTCTAGCACTAGACCTCCTCTGTAACTCAAAACTGCTAACCTGTAGAATTTTTTAAACATCGCCAATGGAGATTTTTAAGTTGCAAAGTTTGTCGCCATTCCGCGAGCGGACGCAATTTTGAAGCCTGACATGTTTGGTATCATTTTACTCGGCGTAACATTATCTTTCACAATGTGGAAAAAAAATGGCCTAACTTTACTGTTTTCTTATTTTTTAACTAAAAAAAACTGAATTTATTTAAAAAAAAAAAAAGCACGCTTGGAAGACCGCTGCGCAAATACGGTGTAACATAAAATTTTGCAATGACCGCCATTTTATTCTCTAGGGTGTTAGAACCCCCAAACATTATATATAGTTTTTTTTCCAAGTAATTTTACAGCAAAAAAACATGTTTTTAACTCATAACCACCGAACCCAAAAAACAGGCTTGGTTGGTAAGTGGTTAAATAGTGGCTCCCCGCCCTCCCTAAATACTCATCTGAACCCGAATTTCGTCCAGCAATGTGCACGTCTCCTCTCCCCGCTTTCACAGGCTTGGCTGAGAGCAGCTTGTCAATCAAACCGTGCGAGCTGGTGGGGCAAGCTGAATAGACACAAATAGCCTGGCTCGGGATCTCGAGCCTGCACGAGTGCCCCCATGAGAAGCTACTTCCTATGGGGGCACTTGCGGTGGGGGGAGGAGCCAGAGGCGCCAGCGAGGGACCCGAGAAGCGGAGAATCAGGCTGCTCTGTGCAAAAGAATTGCACATAGCAGGTAGGTAGGACATGTTTTTAAAACGGAAAAAAATGTAAGCTTTACAATCACTTTAAGCTGCCATGCTCTGATTGAAATTCTGCAACTTTACCAGGTGCTGGCCAAATTTCGATCAGTGTCGTTATTTCTGCTTGACCGAAATTGATTGTATTTGATCACCTTTTTGTTGAAGGGACATCTTGGAAATTTTATATCAATCAGCAGCTGCAGCCAGTCATCCACTGATCAGTTATTCTGACTTTGGTGGGTGCTGCTGTTGGAATACAATGTACCATGGGGGTGCCTTCATCCACCTCTTTTGTGTGGATGGAGGAATCTGTTCACTGGCAGAAAAAAAACTGTGTATGGCTAGCTTCCTTAGCGGCACGTGTGCCCAGACTGTGTGAAACCCTGTAGAGGTGGCATCCATGCCAGCCTGGGCTCACAGAAAGTGGATGGAATGACTTTGGCAGTCATCTAGTCCTGAAGACTCAGGATATCAAATGGCAGATAAGGGGTCAGCTTTGAATTGAAGGTAAATATTTGCATGAAAAGCTGCTGATTTTATTTTAACAGATGCAGGGGAGCAAATGAAAAAAATCATTTGTTTTAATCCTGATCCTATGATGTCTGCAAATCCATTAAGGGCCTTTCAAGGCACTTGGCAATGGGTTGGGTGAAGCTGAAATAAATCTTCACTCTTGATCTTCCTTGTCGAAACAATGAGTTTTATGTATTGTTTTACATGGGATTTGGCTTCGCTTTGGGTGCAGTAAAGCAAGCAGTTGCTTTACGCTTGTAAACATTTTATAGAACTTTAATCCTTGTAAGCAAGGACGTGTTTTTGGCTCAGTGAAAAGAGGCAGCTTGTCTTTATGTATAGCAGTCTGCCGCTTCCCAGCTGGTATGGATCTCCGTGGTCCCTGCACGTCCTCCCACCAGAAATGGGTTGCTGTTTAAAAGGGGTGACTGTTGTCAATTCTGCAATGTTTTTTACGCTTTCTTTAAAAATAAAAATTTAAATAAAAGGGGTGCCTGTTATGAAGGAAGTAAGGTGCGATGGCTGACCAGGTTTTACAGTTTCAGGTTCCTAATCCTTATAGGCTAATGAGTCACTGACTTGGAAAAAGCGTGTAGCCAATTAAAAGTCCCAGTTTATGAAAATAGACTGGGATCAGGATGACCGCTGCAGAACCAGCAAGTCAATGGCAGCTCCATTAATTCAGCTCTAATGGTTTCCCTTTTAAAGGTGCACTTCAAGTATAACTAAAGGCAAAACTTTTGGTTTTTAATTAGGAATTCTAACCCCTCACCAGTTTATCCAGTCAGGTTTTTAATGCTGTCTGCAGCCCCATTAGGGACATTCATTCATTCTTATAGACCTAGTGCAATTCGTTTTGTTCCGAATTCGTTTATCAACGAAATTCGACAAATTCGTTCACATCGGAAATATTTGAATTAACGAAAACACATTTTTAACAAATTTTTCGGAAATTTGAAAAGCCGAAAATAAGAATGAAAATACGAAAATTCAAAAGAACAAAAATCCAAAATAAGAACGAAAATTCAAAAATCTGAAATAACTAATAACTATTACTATTTAATCATAGATTGGAATTTCCTTTCA
Organism: Glandirana rugosa; assembly: GCA_018402905.1. Classification (NCBI taxonomy): domain Eukaryota; kingdom Metazoa; phylum Chordata; class Amphibia; order Anura; family Ranidae; genus Glandirana; species Glandirana rugosa. Next base: position 1,289,467 of record BLSH010482092.1, on the reverse strand, counting down.
AATTTGGCTGTTAGTGAACATAATGAATGCCGATCTAAACGAATGAAGCGTAACAAATTCATAATAATAAATAATATTTAATAAAAAAAATGTATTATTAATTTGTTACGTTCCATTTATTTAGACGCGGCATTCATTATTTCGGATAACTTGTAACTTCGAATAAATTCGTATTCGTTACGTTCACTAACAGCCAAATTTGAAAGGAAATTCCAATACCTACAATTTAATAGTTGGTTATTAGGGATTTCGGATTTTCGTTCTTATTTCAAATTTTTGAATTTTCGGATTTCGAAATTCAAATTTTTCCGAAGTTACGAATTTCGATCATAACGAATGACCTGAAAAACTATAAAAAAAAAGCCGATAAACGAAAACAAACAAATTTTTCGGCAGTGCACGTCTACTATCTTATCCTGATCAACCAAAGGGGCTTTCTTATTTTTTTTTTTTTTTTTTTTTTTTTTTTTTAAGGGCACCAGGGACACTGCTTACCAGAAGCAATGCAAAGCGTGCCTTTCATTCATTCCTCCTCCAATCACTATCTTTTGCATACATATTCTAGTATGAGCGCTATAAATGGAGCACAGGGTTGGAAAGAGCCGCCATAATCTGCACCTTTTGATTGTCTGTCACAGGTGCAGCTGTTTCTATTGACCTCCGCAGCACCAGATGATCACCGCTACAGGGGTATCCAGGGGCAGAGAACTTTAGATAATTGCTGTAAACAGCGTACCAGCAGTACACAGTACGCACTTCATTACTGTTTAAAGCAGAACTTTACCCATAACGGTTTGATAATTAATGTTCTTTAACAAAAGAACATATATTCCACGTTTTTAATTATGCTACCAAAATTAGTATGTGCTGCCTCCAGTATTGCTCCTGTTCCTCCTTGCTGGAGGCTGCCATTTTGTTGAAGCCCAAAGCAGTCACTTCTTTATTGGAAACTCTCGCCCCTCTCCTTGGTCTCAAAAACAATGTCACTTTCTGTAATAAAAGGTATTGTGAAATCAGAAGTTTTTTTTATCTTAATGCATTCTATGCATTAAGATAAAAAGCCTTCTGTGTGCAGCAGCCGCCCCAGCACCCCCTAGTACTTACCTGAGGTCCCGCTAGCTCCAGCGATGTTGTAGGAATGTCTCCGCTTTCTGGGAGCCCCTTTTCATTGGCTGAGAGCACAGCGCCATTGGCTCCCACTGCTGTAAATTAAAGTCAGTCAGCCAATGAGAATGGACACACGCAGCTGTGACTTGGCTCAGGTGCCCCCCATAGCAAGCTACTTGCTATGGGGGCACCCAACAGGAGGGAGGGGCCAGGAGCACACAAGAGGGATCCAAGAAGAGGAGGATTTGGGCTGCTCTGTGAAAATCCACAGCAACAGAGAAGGGTATAACCTGTTTGCTGTTTTTAATTTAAAAAAAAAACAAAACTTTACAATCACTTTAATGTGTTTATTTCCTGCCTTGATTGTTTGTCTTAGCTCAGCTAGAGAGGAAGGCTGCTAGAAGCTTTTACAATGCTGATGTTAATAGCGCTGCCACTACCTAAGGTCAAAAAAGAGGATATCGGAGAGATCAGATGGGGTGATCATACATGGACTGAAATTCGGCTGGTTCAGCAGGGGTCAGGCCGAATTTCGATCCAATTTCGATCTCTTATACCCATGGTAGCTCAGCCTCCTCACAGTTAGAACATGTCTAGGGAACACAGTTAACCCCTAGATCTCCTCCTGCAGGTTAACCCCGTCATTGGTCCCAAAAAAGTGTCAAAAATGTCTGACGTGTCCACCCCAATATGAAAGTCCCGATAAAAATCGCTGATCGCCACCATTATCAGTAAAAAAAATAAAAATTGTAAAAACGGAAGCAATGAATTCTCATGGTTTGTAAACGCGGCAACTTTTGCACAAACCAATCAAACGCCGATTGCGTTTTTTTTTTTTTTTTTAACCAAAAATATGAGGAATATAAATCACCCAAAACCAATTTGAATAAATTCGTTTTTTAATTTTTTTTTTTTTTTTGGATTTGTATTTTAGCAAGAAGTAAGAAATATTGTTTTGTTTTTTTTTTTTTGTTTTTTCTTCTTTGCAAAATTGACGCTCTTTTTTTTGTTTATGGCGGTGATCAGAAATGACGCAGAGGTGATCAAATACCACAAAAAGAAAGCTCTATTTGTGGGTAAAAAAGGACACAAATTTAGTTTGGGTATAACGTCTTGTCAGTTAAAGCGATGCAGTGCCGAATCGCAAAAAGTGCTCTGGTTCTAACGTGGGAAATCCTTCCGGGTTGTGAAGTGGTTAAAGAATACTGCTCCCCACTACACCACCATTACTTGGTCTCTTGAATAGCCTTTATAAAAAGCTCTTTCTCTTACGTTCACTGACAGACGCAGCCTTCTTATTGACAAGTGGGGTTTATGCACATCCTACTAGGAGTAGACTAGGCAAAAAAGAAAAAAAAAAAGGCAAGCTGACCCCTCCCAGGGGGCCGTCCTCACTCCAACATATAACCCCCCAGCTCTGCATAGCATATCATGCCTAGTGCAAGGAGTTAGACCTGGTTCCCTATGGGATCTGCGGTCTCCCATTTTTTTCTTCCTTTTGCTTTTCTCAAGCTATCTGATGAAGACTGCTATCAAGTAGCCGGCTGGGGCATAGAGGATTACTCGAATCCTGAAATTTCCCCAGCATGGCCGACGGATGCGAGCTACCCTTAGCTTTGGCGGGGTCCGCCGCATCGTACCCGTTCCGTGCGGGGGGCTAGTGGGTGAACCCCACTTGTGTCCGAGTGACTGACTGGGCTGTGCTCGCGTCCAGGGGCTTTTGGCCTGCAGCATCCCCCCTCCAGGGGGGGGCGCGACAAGCAGTACCATTTCCGTCCGGTGGAGGGTTCAGGGCTACAGGTCCCTTTTTGTTTTCCTGTTCATCCCCCCCCCGCCCTAATAGTACCGCCATGCAGCGATCCGCCGCCATTTTGCCTGAGCCGCGTTCGGCGCCCATTTTGCCATAGTCGCTGCCTTTTTGGATGTGCTTTTGGCCTCTTGTGACCGCTCGACGGCCATTTTTGGTATGCCTTTCTGAAGAAAACGTGCGTTTCGGCGCCGGTTTCTCCCTCTTCTTCTCTTCTTGACAGCGGTGCAAGCACAGCGGCAGTAACAGCACAAGGCAGGGGCGGACAGCACTCCTACTGGGACGCAGCGTTAGAAGGGCACTAACAGCAAGTATAGCTGGCTCTCCCTGGGGTGTCGGTGGCGGCGGGCATAGTCCTCCTGGGCATTTACCCGGTTGCTCTGTGGGGCAGTTGGGGCTGCATAGTGGGGGTGTCATGGCCTATAGGCCTAGCAAGTGTTCAGGTGGCACAATGGCGGCTGAACCTGTGGGTTCTTCTCCGGAGGGGTCCGTGGAAGGACCTCTGGTTCCCCTAGATCAATTAAATTCCATTTTGGGAGAGTTTTTCGCCCGGGGGGTACCGAGCCGTGCTAAGGGGGTGTCTAAAAAGCATCCACCCCCCCTCCATCTTCTGGGGAGGAATCTGAACCGGAAGGGGCCTCAGTGGCCCCAGGGACCCCCGTGGAGCTCTCAGATGGTGAACTGGAGCCCTCGGACAGTGAGGAAGACCAGGGGGCCTCGGTGGCACGCGAAAGGGCGCTGGTGGCCTCCCTGATCAATGATATCTGTGAGTTTTTGCGGCTGGACCAAGCCGGGGAGTCGCAGGAGACTGCCTATGTTTGTGGGGCCTTTAAGCCATCACGGACCCCTAAGGCATATCCCTATGCCCAATTTTTTTACCAGTTTCTGTATAAGGAATGGCAGCGTCCGCAGAATTCCTTTTCACTGCCGTAACGTTTCTCTGTGCACTATCCCTTTAAGGAGGACAGTTTTTTGTAGAAGTGAGCATCCCCCGCAGTGGACCCTCCGGTGGCTCGTCTGAATAAGGCGACGGCCATTCCCTTCGAAGGGTCTCCATCTTTTAAGGATCTGGCCGATAGGCGGACGGAGGCGGTATCCAAGGCATTGTTCTTGGTGGCGGGGGCGGCCATGAGGGGTGCTGCGGTTGCGGTGTTGGTCGGATGACCACACGTCCAAAAAGGGCCTCACGGACCTTCCTTTTCAGGGTGGTCAGCTTTTTGGTGCGCAATTGGATGAAATCATTAAGGATTTCAGCGGGCAAGGGCTCAAGGCCTGGCAAGTCTGCCTCAGGGTCCGGTAAGCGGCCCTGGCAGCGCAAGCCAGAGAAGACAGAGGAAAAGTCCTCCCCCGCATGATGGGTTGCTCCCGCCCGACTCTCGGGTGGGGGGCCGACTTCTGGGGTTCGCAGACATGTGGACTGCCCGCATTTCCGACCGGTGGGTGCGGGAAGTGGTGTCTTCCGGGTACAGGATAGAGTTCAGCACTCTACCCCCAGACAGGTTCTTCCCATTGAACTTGAGGCTTCCGCAGGGGCATCGGGAAGCTCTCTTAGGGGCTGTTCAGATGCTGTCCGAACAAGGGGCGATTGTGCCGGTACCTCCGTTGGAAAGGTTCAGCGGCTTCTATTCAAACCTCTTTGTGGTGCCCAAAAAGGGTGGGGTCAGGCCAGTTCTGGACCTAAAAGCGCTAAATCACTTTGTGAAAGCGCGGAAATTCAGGATGGAATCTGTCCGCTCGGTCATGGCCGCCCTTCACCAAGGGGACTTCATGACATCTCTGGATATCAGGGACGCTTATCTGCATGTTCCCATTTGTCTCTTGCATCAGCGCTTCCTGCGCTTTGCGGTAGGAGACCTACATTACCAATTTGTGGCACTTCCCTTTGGTCTGGCCTCGGCTCCTAGGGTCTTCACCAAGCTGTTGGCTCCGGTGCTGGCTCTATTGAGGCAGAGAGGCATTGCTGTGGTAGCATACCTCGACGACCTACTCCTGCGAGCGGAGTCAGCCTCGGCTCTGGAGGACAATGTTGCTCTCACCATGGCCTCGATGAGCGACTTCGGCTGGCTGATCAACCTGCAGAAGTCGACGTTGACTCCGTCCTGTCGATTGGAATATCTGCGTCTAATACTGGACACGGAGCAGGCGAAGGTGTTCTTACCTTCGGCCAAGTTGCTGACACTACAAGCAGCAGTGTGAACCCTGCTGTCACGTCGGTGGTCCTCCTTACAGTTGTGTATGTGGGTGTTGGGGCTCATGGTCTCGACCTTCAAGGCGATACCGTACGCCCAGAGTCACACTCGGCTCCTGCAGCGAGTGATCCTGTTATGGTGGGACAAGTCTCCGTTGTCCCTGGACCAGCTGATCTAATTGGATCCTCAGACCACGGGGTCGTTGACCTGGTGGCTCCGGGCCCCGGCTTTGACTTTGGGGAAGTCGTTTCTCCCCCTAAATTGGTCGATAGTCACGACGGACGCCAGCCTATAGGGCTGGGGAGGGGTCCTGGGGCAGTTGTCTGCTCAGGGCCGTTGGTCGGCGCAGGAATCTTGCCTTCCGACAAATGTGCTGGAGTTGAGGGCGATCAGCCTCTGTCTCTCCCACTGGTCGGCAAGGCTGCACAGCCTCCCGGTTCGGGTTTAGTCGGACAACGCCACAGCAGTGGCGTACGTGAACCATCAGGGCGGAACAAGGAGCTCGGCAGCAGCTGCGGAAGCGGCCCACATTCTGGGGTGGGCAGAACTTCACGTGCCGGCGATCTCCGCCATTTACTTTCCGGGCGTAGAAAATTGGCAGGCGGACTTTCTCAGTCGCCAGACACTGGATCAGGGGGAATGGTCCCTACATCCAGAGGTGTTCCGCCAGATTTGCCACAGGTGGGGCACGCCAGACGTGGACCTAATTGCATCCAGGTTCAATCACAAGGTGCAGACTTTCGTGTGCAGAATAAGGGATCCGTTGGCGGCCTGCCACGGACGCACTGGTAGCACCTTGGGTTCGGTACCGGCTTCTGTACGCCTTCCCTCCCCTCAAGCTTCTACCACGGCTACTGCGCAGGATAGAAGCGGAGGGGATCCCGACAATCCTGGTGGCTCCGGATTGGCCTCGGTGCCCTTGGTACGCCGACGTGGTGCGGATGGTAACAGATGTTCCCTGGCGGCTCCCGCTTCGCGAAGATCTGCTGTCGCAGGGACCCATCCTGCTTTACCCTCGCTGGCTTTGACGGCTTGGCTATTGAGTCCCAGGTGCTGAGGGATAGGGGTGTCTCTGACTCCGTGATTCCTACCATGCTTAAGGCGTGCAAGTGTACTTCGCGCAAGATATATCATTGCACCTGGAAGGCTTATATTGCTTGGTGTGAGGTGGGGGGTTGGAACCCCCACTCTTTCGCCATAGCTTGGGTGCTGGCTTTCTTACAGCAAGGCCTGGATAACAAATTGGCTTTGAGTACACTCAAAGGCCAGATTTCGGCTTTGGCAATCTTTTTTCAGCGTCCGTTAGCGACGCATTCTTTGATCCATACATTTGTACAGGATGTACGCCATGTGGCTCCTCAGGTATGGTCTCCCTTGGCCCCATGGGATTTAAATTTAGTACTATCTGTACTGCAGAAACCACCAAATGAGAGGCTCAGGGATATTCTCTTACAATTTTTGTCACAGAAGGTGGCTTTTTTGGTGGCCATCACATCCGCTAGGCGGGTGTCTGAGTTGGTGGCCCTGTCCTGCAGGTCTCCCTACTTGGTCCTTCATAAGGATAAGGCGGTGCTGCGTCCTTCTCCTTCATCTCTACCGAAGGTGGTTTCCTCTTTTCACATTAATGAGGACATTGTTCTTCCTTCACTGTGCCCACACCTGTCTCACCCCAAAGAGATTGCCCTATATTCTTTAGATGTCGTGATGGCTTTGCGGGTGTATTTGACGGCTACAGCTTCTTTTCGGAAGTCTGATGCTTTGTGCTGACGGAAGGGCCGCGAATGGGTTTGGCGGCCTTGTCAGCTACTATTTCCCGTTGGATCAGACAGACGGTGACCCATGCGTATACGGTCCGGGGGCAAGAACCCCCTTTTCCGGTTACGGCTCATTCCACCAGGACGATTAGCACTTCCTGGGCCTTCAGACACCAAGCCTTGGTGTCTCATGTGTGCAAGGCGGCTACATGGGCCTCGGTGCACACTTTTTTGTAAGTTTTACAAAGTTGATGTTTCTGCATCCGCGGATGCTGCTTTTGCCGCAAAGTTTTGCAGGCGGCGGTGTAGGCGCGGCTGGCACCTCCTGAGAGGTTTCTGTTGGGTACAGTTGTTATTGTTTACCCACCCCTCTTTGAATGACACTGCTTTGGGACATCCCCCCTTGTCAATGAGAAGGCTGCGTCTGTCAGTGAACGTAAGAGAAAATAGGATTTTTTAACTTGCAGTAAAATCCTTTTCTCTGAGTTCACTGACCGATGCAGCACCCACCCCTCTGTGTTGCGTTTGTACGGCTTGTTACGAACTGATATGCTATGCAGAGCTGGGGGGTTATATGCTGGAGTGAGGATGGCCCCCTGGGAGGGGTCAGCTTGCCTTTTTTTTTTTTGCCTAGTCTACACCTAGTAGGATGTGCATAAACCCCACTTGTCAATGAGAAGGCTGCGTCTGTCAGTGAACTCAGAGAAAAGGATTTTACGGTAAGTTAAAAAATCCTATTTTTCCATAGCAGCCAACCAGCAGCTTGTGTCTGTTTTCTCGTTATGGTGTTGGAGCTCTTTATATTGCCTGAAAATTAATCTTGTCCTTTTCTCATTGCAGGGGCAGAAAACGCTTTGTGAGTGAAGGGGACGGAGGGCGACTGAAGTTTGAGAGCTATTAAAAGCGAAGACAGCACAACATGCATCGCCGAGCACCGTTAATGTTTTCTAAATCTCTCTAAAACTTGTTATGGGTACAGAGCCTTTGTAAAATAGTTTTCTAAGATAAACCATTGCAGATGTAAACGTTTGGGATAGGTAGATGTACAGCAAAAGATGATATAAGCTACAAATCTTGAAGTGCCATTTGTTCGAGTTCATTCCACGTTCATGGTCACTCCTCTCTTACAAGGTCTATGTTTTTTGGGCAGTCTTCACAGTCCTGAACCTGTCTCCATTGTAGAGAGGGTGTGTCAACATGGGACTCCATGTTTGCTGCTGCTCGTTCATACAGATCTTTTTTTTTTTTTTTTTTTTTTTCCTTTCTGTTTCGGAGGTGGAAATGAAGAACTGACTTACTCTGAATCATTTTTCCACTTGTGCCAGAGGCGCAAAAAGAATGTTTGTTTTTTTTTTTGGTAAAAAGCATGATGGTAAGGAATAGGGCAATGGGATAAAAAATATTTTTATTCAGCTTTCCAAAGGAAAATACATTTTGATGTGAAAGTACAGAGTATGGTGGCTGGAACATCTATTTTTCTACAAAAAAAAATTAAAAAAACTGGATTATAAGCTGAGTTCTGCTAAAATGTGTGTACATATGAAAACAAAAATAAATATGTTTAGTGGAGCACAGATGGTGTGTCAGTGTTTTTGTATTTTATTTTTGTCACTGGTTTTGGGGATGCTCCTTCCGTAACCTTATTGTTGCATTAACTGTACAACGCTTTTACAACTATGTTGCATAATAAGGGTTCATTTAGCCCTGGTTCACACTAATGCGACTTGAGCGCTCAAAGTCACTCCCCATTAACGGCAATGGAACCAATCTCATTGGTGCGACTCAAGTCACTCCAACTTAGAAAAAAGGTTCTTGCACTACTTTTGGGCGACTTCAACACGACTTGCATTGACTTCTGTTAAAGAAGTTGTATGCAAGCCGCAATGAAGTCGTGCAGGAATGTCGGATTCAAAGTCACGGCAGTGTGAACAAGGGCTTAGTGTCTTTCTGTATTACCTTTTTAATGCTCGTTGTATGCACAACTGTGGGCCTTGTGCCTTGCTGTTGAAAGATCCCGACCCACATCACTGCTTACAAGCAACTTGTGTCCTCCATTGTCTCCCGTGTTTCAGCTGGGTGCTAAAGCACAGGAATCTGCTCACACTCCACTCTGTAATAAAATAACCTGAGGTATCTGCTCCAACGCTCTGCCATTGCCATGCTGCTACATATATGCTTTCAGCCAGCATCACTCTGTTGCGCTGGGAGCACAGTCATTTGGTGCCTCCAGTACTGTGACCAGGCTGTCACTGATAGCCCCCTGTAACTAGCAGCAATTAGAAGCTGGTGGAAGCCCATGTAATTTATTTGCAATGAAACCTGCTGAGCACACCTGCAATCAGTGCATCGCAGCTGCAAAGTATGGGCTCTTTAAAAGTTTTTTTTTTTTTTTGCAGAATCATACTTGCCTAAGTGGATGCAGCATTGGTCCGATGCTGCATCTGTCACCTGCCGGCTCTAAGACTGAGAACCAAGCGATCAAACACCGCAGATCATTCGGTTCTCAGAGCTCCCTGAGAAGAGTGCTCAGGGGAGGGGGCGGGAGCGGCCGGCTCAGACTCTCAGCGGCTTGCTGAGGCTGAGCTGGGTGCTGGTCCAGGCATGTGGGTGGATCCCGACTTCACTGTCATGATCTTGTCCCAAGCCTGGACCGGCTCTGTGACATTGGCCTACAGCAGGCTTCAGCCCACTGTCTGCTGAAAATGGGTCACAGGTGTGGAGAACGAACTGTACTCCTGTGAACCACAGAAGTATAGCCAATCAAGCTTTGGCTGTACTTCTCCTTTAAGTGTCTTCTGCCAGTCTAATCCTCATTTTCATTGTGCTTACTGTAAAGGAGCTTTCTTGTATGCAGAGGTTAAAGTGGATGTAAACCCGATTTCATGAAATTTGAGCTGGGCAGGTCTGTCTGCTGAGTTTTCTTATCTCTCTCCAAAGCCTTGTGTTCTGTAGCTCTGCCCTGCACCCTTCCTCTGTTATCAGCCTGATAACTTTTGACAAGCTCTCCGAAGCTGGAGATAGACCTGTGTGTCGGAGGAGGTTGCTATAAATATATTAGCAGACTGCTTCACGATTCACAGACAATGTCTGCATGTGTGGGGAGGAGGTGTGTGCCTTTCCTCCAATCAGTTGTCTCAGTGTCTAGTAATAACCCCTTCTAGAGGGGAATGAGGAAGTGAAAATTCGAACAATGTGCACTTTCTAAACCGTATATAAATGTGAAGAGAGCAGATATACATGTAAAACTTTTATATAGGAAGATATGTTTCATCTTTGTGTATCATCTGAGGCTGTTCACTTCACTTGGTATATGTGAGGGTTTACATCCACTTTAAACTTCTTTTCCTACAGGCTGCCTGCACAAGCAAAGAGCGCAGCAGTGACTGGTCAGTACTACAGGAAACTTCTGCATTAGGGTGAAGCGCATAAGTTATTTTGTGCTGCAATAGCCTGGGTTTGGAAGAAATACACACACACTACGCCAAGATTCAGTAAGAATAGACTATAGTTAAACAGTATGGGGTTGATTTACTAAAACAGCTGTGCATCGTAACCGATCAGCTTCTAACTTCATCTTGTTCAATTAAGCTTTGACAAAAAACAAACAAAAAAAAAGCTGATTGGCTACCATGCACAGCTGCACCTGATTTTGCACTCTCCAGTTTTAGTAAATCAACCCCAATTTATTTAGCTTGGAGTTCAGCTTTTATTCCCAGAAAGGTGTCCTTTTGTACAAATTAGTAGATATCTGTGATTATTTTTTATTAATTCTGAAATAACACATTATAAAAGAATACCAGCAGTAATACTCAGCAGCTAATCATTTTATAACAAGCACTTTACATTTGTACAGAGAGAAGGCTCCTGTTCTATCTGTAGTCCCTCTATGACTAATAGGTCAGGTTTGTTCATTCTATAACGCACTATACATCTGTAGAGGCCGGGGGTCATGATCTATATGCAGTCCCCTTATGATGGACCGGTCAGGTTTGGGCATTCTGCTGACCCAGCTGAGCCATTTCCTGCTGGCGGATGACTTCCTGAGCATCGCGCTGCATCTTCTCCAGCTTTGTAAGCGTTACCGACTTTAGAGGTAAAAGCTTTGGCTTACACAATACCATAGTGGGGACGTCTTCAACAAATAGCTGCCCTGCAAACACAGATTAGAAATCCTGTTTATGTGTCATCATAATGCAAGGTCATAAACCAAGCCCCTCCAACTGGGAACTACAAATACAAGACTTTTTATACCATTCAGGGACTCCTATAAGGAGACTTCCTTTACATTTCAGCTCTAGCCGAGTGCAGAATGACCTATTCATGCTCTGCTCTTTGCTTATGTACTGTATGTGTATAGTGGGGAAGGGTTAGACACTATTTTGTTTTTTGTTTTGTTTTTTACGCTCACTTGGCGACTGGAAGTTGGGGGAAATCTTTCCAGTGGATCCATGGGACCAACCATATGCCTTTGGTACTTATTGCTTGGCCACTGCTGACTACATTTTGGGATTTCTTTACTCATGCCAGTGAAAGAAAAGCAGGATTTTTGTAGTCGCCGTAAAAACCCTAGTACCAGCGTGCTCCAGTTTTATAGCAAAGAAGTTCCGAGAGCATGATGACAAACCCAGGAAAGCTGGACCTGTGTATCAAGAAAATTATTTTTAGGTGAGTATAAAAATCATATGTTCTTTCTTGTCCAGTGAGGAACACAAAAAGAAATCCACTGTGGGAACATCCAAAAGCAGTCTAACTGTAGAATGGGCAATACAGCAAACAATTGCTAACCGGTCCAAGAAACAGAATACTTGGAGAGCTGACTGAAGGGCCGAAGCTGGCATCAAATGAGGCCAAAACATCCACCCAGTGGAAGTTAGAGGAAGAGAACATGTATACAGAAGACAATGTGACAGCTTTGCAAATCTGCGAAACAGCTGCTTGATTTAGAAAAACCCAAAAAGCACCCAGACCTTTCCTGAGCATTGACAGGAAAGGATGGAACACAATCCTTGAGACCATAAGCTTTGATGATCGTCTGCCTGAGCCAATTAACGATTGTGGAACGAGGCCAGTGCAACGTAAAGCCGGCCATAGATGGTGCGATTTTCTTTCCTGCAACCACCGGTTGGGGAAGGGAGCCATCCGAGTTGGGAGAACACACAGTGACTATTACTAGCGGCTATAGCCGAAAAGTCCAACCTGATGGATCGACTTGGGTGGAATCAGCCTGCCCATACATAGTTGGAATCTTGGCTAGTCCCTGCTGAGATTCTAACCATCTATGGCCAGCTTTAAGGTTTCCACTCAGGATGACAAAACAGGAATCAGTCTTCCTGAAATAAGTAGTGGCTGAGAGAGAGACTCTCACATCCTGAACCACATCCAGATAATAGAGTGAAAATTTCCTTTTGATGAACTGGAGGGGGACAGAAGAACAATGCCGTAGATGAGGTGAAAAGCTGACAATACCTTAGGAAAGAAGGAAGTCCTGGCCCTCATCACCACTTTGTCCTTAAGTAAAACAAGAAATGGTTCCTTACAGATGGCTACAAGAACAACTAACCTTGTGGCTGAGTAGAGAGAAAAATGTCTCTAGGTTCAAACAGCTGTTTCTGAAGTACAGTGAGAACCAGATTCAGATTACATGGGGGCACAGGGGAATGGATGGGGGAGTTACATGGGAGCCTTGGGTCTTAAACAGTAAGAGACCGATGGCCTATGAAACTGAGGCAGAAACATGACCCTTAGTGCTGAGAGCCAAACGCTGGTCCGTACCTAGCTGCAGGATGAAAGTACTTTGTCCCACAGAGAAACTTCTGGGACGGCTGTCCCGAGACTTGTACCAAAGAAAGTAGGTTTTAAGCATCATAGAACTCACAGACTTAGATATTCCCCTCCCTGTTCATTAGAACCTTGGCGTCAACATCCATGCCCTTGAAGCTGGATGGCAAACTGGTCTTTGGGATAGAAGATCCTGAGAAATATGCAGAGCCCACAAAGCAACATGTGTCAGGAGTCTTACCAGGTCAGTGTAAGACATCTGCCTGGGTTGGCCCAAAGCAATGAGGATCACCAGAATGCCATCCACCTTGATCCTGCTAAGCAAATGAGAAAGAGTTTTAAGGGTAGGAAAGGTATAGATCAGGGTGTACTGTTCTTACCAGAGCATCCATTACCTCTACTAGAGGATCTCCGTACCTGGAGACAAATCTGTCAAGTTTGCAGTTTAATCTGGAGACCAGAAGGTCCACATCTGGTGCCTACCCCTCCCCCACGACACAGGTCCTGGAATATCTTGGTGTGTAGGAAACACTTCCCTGAGTGCAGGTGGTGCCAGTTGAGACAATCTGCTTGCCAATTTTCTACACCTGGAATTTACATGGCAGACAAGGCTGGAACATAAAGTTTTGCCCAGGACAGTATCCAGGTTCCTCCCTGATGATTAATGTATGCCACTGTCGTGGCATTATCCGATTGAATGACTTTCCAGTGGGATGGTCCAACACTGAAAATTGCGCAATGTTCCAGGATGTTATTTGAGAGAAGAGACTCCTGAGGACCAAGTCTCTTTCACCGACAGGGTGCCTAGGACTCACTCCCAGCCATTTAGGCTGGCATACATTGTGAGGAACTTCTAAAAGACGGGAAGGAAATTACTTGAGAGCTGAAGTCCTGAGCTACCAAGCCAGGGACAACCATGATAGATGAATCGATTTGGCCAGAGACTGGATTTACTTATCTCATGACTAAATAATGTTTCAGAGCTTTGGATTTGCCCAGCTTGTGAAACTGGACAAATAAAACTGATTTGAAATAGGCTACCATCAGGCCTAATACTGTCATGCAAAAGCATAGAGTCATATGCCTCCTGGACTGGGGAGTTTGAGTCTGAGAGTGTGAAAAGTTTCTTCTGTGGAAGGAACACTCTGACCTGTGCTGTGTCCAGGATTAGACACAAGATTCAGTAAAAATCGGTGCATAAACCATCAATGAAGGTGGGTACTGAGGTGAATTGATAGATGGCGTAAACAGAGGTTGATTTACTAAAACAGGAGAGTGCAAAGTCTGGTGCAGCTGTGCACCTTGTTTAATTAAGCTTTGACAAAAAAAAAAACCTGTAAGCTGATTGGTTTCTATGCAGAGCTGCACCGGATTTTGCACGCTCCAGTTTTAGTAAATCAACCCCACAGTCCAGGAATCAAAAGATTGTGTCCAGCACACAGTTGTATAAAAAAATTTACATGAATACATTACAAAACACATCCTTTAATTGGAACCACCCTGCAAGCTTTCCAGGATGCGTGCCGTAAAAACAAGATCTCATCTTCTCCAGGCCCTCTAACCCCAATTCGGAAGAACCCAGAATTTCCACCAGGTATCACAAAATCCTTTCTTGTAGAAATCTGGCCTCACCCAACGGTCCCTGCAGAACATTTCTTTAACAAAGGGTGCCTTTTGTCCTTACCTGAGCTCTCATGTCTTTCCACAGACCGCCACTTTCCGTTCTGGACATACGCACAAATCTGACACTTCCTAAACTGACCCCAACTCCTTCCAGCGTGGTCACGTCAACACACACCATTTGACACAATTTACCGACAATGACCCAAAATCACATTGGGTCACCCGCAAATGGGAACAAGAGCTGACAATTGAGATTACAGACCATGACTGGGAAAATATCTTCACTTATATACACAAGGGCTCAACCAATGTCTCAACACAAGAAAATTTTCTCCAGGTGGTATAGGACTCCTCTCAAACTACATAGAATGGCTCCCTCAATTTCCCCCAACTGCTGGCATTGCAACTAAGATATGGGTACACTTCTACAGATCTGGTGGGAATGCCCCTTAATTCAACCATTTTGGGAAGAAGTCCACAAACTCGCATGCAAAATATCTACTCTCCTGCTGGACTACACTCCAGCCCAATTGCTATTGCACCATTCCTTCATTCCAAAATCTGATTATTTTCACTCCCTAGCCATACATCTCATAAATGCAGCCGAACTATGTATACCAGTCCACTGGCGCTCCCAGAATCCCCCTAATATAGTAGAATGGTTCAAGAGAATACAGAAAATTGGTGACATGGAGGAACTCATACGCCAAGCAAGAGACACCCCCTCCAAAGTTCAGGAAAGCCTGGGCTTGCTGGCAATACTTCAAAACAACAGAAGAATAAACTAAACTAAAAATAAAGATATGCGTTTCCATCTGGGGGACAAGAGAGCAGGCAGGACCTCCTCTTCTTCCTCCCCTCCCTCCTCCTTTCCACACCATGGGATCTTAAACCCATTCCTCATCCCCCAGCTCCTGATCCTGCCCCTCTGACCAACCCCGCTCTTAAACCACCGCAAGCCCCCCTGGAACTCCCTCAATCCTACAGCTACCTCTTGCCAACATCGCCCCTGTGCAACCTATCGCACGTAGTCCGATACTGTAGACATGCATGTTTGCCTAAACACCCTTATAAACATCCGCATCCTACAATCTCCTAAACAGAATTAAACACCCTAATACCAACTCCCCACATACCGATTATAGGTTCTTAGCTAATGATTCCTCTACTCTGTTTAATTAAGTCTTTGTTCAGCTAGAACTTTCTCCTAGTAAGGCGTTAAGTTATTTGCCTATAAAGACAAACAAACCCTTTTAAGACGCACTTATTGCCCATCCGTGGTTTACTGGGTTGATGTTGAATAAGACAAGATAGCTGTAACCAATGTATCTCCTACTTTGTAATTTTCTTTTATCAATGTCATTTGCTCAAACTGTTGTATGTGCTTTAGCCAAATAAAGTTTTTCTTTGGGAAAAAAAACAAAAAAAAAAAAACTTACATTAAACTTTGATTTGGCACCACATAATGCATGCAAAGGGCCATTGTCAACCCCTACCTCAGGCAGCAGTGACCTAAACGTCACACGCATTATGTAATGGGGCATAAAAGATTAAAGGCTAAGTCCACCTTTTTTTAAAAAATAAATAAATAAAAACCCACATTTGCGGAAAAAAAGTGGTTATTTTGCAAATGAGCCCATAAAGCATCGCTATCGCAATCCAGTGGATCGTAGTTGCAATGCGCAGGCTCCTGCAGACTCTTCCTCCAGCTCCTTGTCCAAACCAAGGTACCACCATTCAGTTAGAGAGCTGGGGGAAGCGTCAATAGAATATGAATGCGGAATGAGCTGTAATTACCTCACTCATGTTCCGTTGAGAACTACAAGTCTGCTGCAGTGGCAGATGTACAGCATTAAGTAGTTTATTCACAGATCTTTGTGTATAAAAGATGTGACTATGCAGGCGGAACCACGCTCAACCTTGCAAAGTTCAAAAAGCACAGCTGCCACCAGGAGGAACCCCCGCATGCTGTCAGGAAGGGGGGTGTAAGTGATCCTTTTTCATACCATGTTATACTCTAAATATGGCTGCAACATGCTGTAAATGGTGGAGTTAGCCTTTAAGGATTTTAAAACAACCCCAGAGTGGAAACCGCACCAAAAGCTACAGACTGATTCTATAGTGTCAGACTAGTGAGAGGTGAAAAAAGTGAGAATCCATCCACACTGGTTGGAGCCAACAAGTACCCCAAGAACGAGACAGGCTTTTAAGTGCAGAGTGTGACATAAATTCCAAGCTAAACATGTCGGCACCTTCAGCAGGCGTGCTGCGAAGCCGGCCCAGAGCCATTAGTAGAGTGTGAACTGGGGGGCACCCGATATAAAAGGACTGTTCCTCTCTCATGGCTGGATTCAGACATGTTGTGACTGTCTCGTGATACGGCAATGTAATGGATCATGGTAAGAGGCATGGCCTCAGGTACTCATGAAACCCAGAGAGCTGTGGGAAGTGAGATGGCCAAAGTCACCGCAGATGGGCAACAAAAACTTTTTAAAGACTGAAGTTCCATGTGTCTCTTTCCAAGCAGTGGCAGTAGCGGGGAGATGCTTCCTCAACACTGTATGGTAGGAAAGAGAGCATGGAGTGTGTGCGTGACACTCTACCTAGTGTATGATGTTAGAGCTTAGTCCCTCATCGTTAACCCCATTCTGCTGCAAAACCAGCAGGAATGGGGAATAATGGTACTCAGTCACCTAAGTAAAAGAGGAAGCTACTAGTGTGCAGCTCAATCGACCTACTCACTAAGCGAGTCTTTAGAAACACTGCAAGCAATGAGGCAATGCCAGCAGCTTTGGACCTGAAATGTGCTTAGCAGCTAACTTTTACCAGAATTGAGCCTGGAAAGTAGCCAATGTGGAACCCTGTGTCCACAGGTACAGGTCACTTTCAGGCTATTACCGCAATGTCCAGCTGGGTCCGTGCACAGTAGCCAGATGAGGATGACAATGCTGGATAGCTGAAATTGAAGAAACAAAGCTCCAGCAGTGAAGTAGAGAAGAGTCTTGATTGAAGAAAAAAAAAAAGCAAGTTAGACTTACCGGTAACTTGTTTTCCAATAGTCTTTCAGGACAGCACCCGAGAGATCATGGCTCCTCCTCCAACAGGAAACACCTCACCATTCACAAATTAAAAGGAGGCCTTCATCCACTATCCTTCAGTTGTTTGTAAAGAACCTCCAGCCCCAGCTGAAACACATAAGCAACAGCTATGTCATAGTATACAGCAGATAAAACAATAGGACGGGTTGCTGCTGTCCTGAAAGACTATTGGAAAACAAGTTACCGGTAAGTCTAACTTGCTTTTTTTCCAAATCGTCTTTCAGGACAGCACCCGAGAGGATAAACGAGACTTACCCCCATTAGGGTGGGACAACAGCCTGCAGGACCTTTCTGCCAAAAGCTTGGTCCTGCGCCGTCAAGAGGTCTAACCTATAATGATGGATAAAAGTTGACAGACTTGACCACGTGGCTGCTTTACAGATCTGCTCAGGGGTGGCACCAGCACTCTCAGCCCAACTCACCGCTAAAGCTCTAGTAGAATGAGCCCGGATACCTACCGGGCTTTCTAGACCTGAAAGAGAATAGGCCTCCGTAATAGTCATTCTTAGCCATATGGCAATGGTTCCTTTGGAAGCTTGCTTCCCCTTCCTGACACCAGCATATGAAACAAATAAAGCAGAAGAGTGACTAAAATCTTTTGTGGCTTCTAAATAACACAAAACTGCTCTCTTAACATCCAGGGTATGGAATTCTTCTTCCTTCTTCCCTGTCGGATTAGAGCAAAACGTAGGCAGGATTATTTCCTGGGCTCGATTCTGGACCGAAGCGACCTTTGGCAAGAAATTAGGGTCCGTCTTTAGAACAATTCTGTCTGGAAAAATAGAAAAAATGGTTCCCTTTTTGACAGGGCCTGAAGCTCACTTATTCTTCGAGCCGTGGTTATAGCAACTAAAAAGACAGTCTTTAATATGATAAGCCTCAATGTAGCAGACTCCATGGGCTCAAAAGGTTCTTTGGTTAGGGCCTGCAGGACAGTTGACAAGTCCCACTTCGGGCAACTTCTGCCCACCACTGGTCTGGATCTAGTGAGAGCCTTGAAGAACCTACCTACTAGTGGGTTGGTTGAAACAGGCTTTTCCAGGAATACTCCTAATGCTGCCACCTGGACCTTCAGAGTACTGACTGCTAAGCCCTTGTCTGCTCCCTCCTGCAGGAATTCTAGGATTGAGGAAATACTGCTTACCGGTCTTTCAGATCTGGAACACCAAGATAAAAACACCTTCCAGTTTTTTGCATAAATTGCCCTGGTGACCTTCTTCCTGCTTGACAACAGGGTAGCCACCAGTCTGTCAGAGAAACCCTTCCTTTTTAACAGTTGTTCCTCAGTAACCAGGCTGTGAGTTTCAATTTTTCTACCTCCTGGTGGAACAGGGGACCCTGTATTAACAGATCCTGCCGCAAAGGAAGGTGCAGAAAAGGTTCCAGCTGCATTTGAAGAAGGGCTGAGAACCAAGCCCTCTTGGGCCAGAAAGGAGCAATGAGGATAACTGTTGTTACTTCCTTCTGGACCTTCTTTATGACCTGAGGTATCAACTGGAAGGGAGGGAAGGCATAACATAGGCGAAACTCCCACCTGTGTCCTAGAGCATCTAGCCCCAGGGATGTATCTGACCTCCTTAAGGAGTAGAAGAGAGGCGTCTGGGAATTTTCCTGAGTGGCAAAGAGATCTACCTCTGGTTGGCCCCACTTTCTGACTATCATCTGGAATACTTCCGGGTTCAACCGCCACTCTGCCTCGTAAATCCGATTCCTGCTGAGGAAGTCTGCCATTATGTTTAAGGACCCTTTCAGGTGGACTGCCGACAAGGATAGAGTATGGTGCTCTGCCCAGTTTAGAATGCTTTTTGCCAACTCTTGCAGGGCTCTGCTCCTTATACCCCCTTGTCTGTTTATATAGGCCACTGTAGTGGCGTTGTCGGATAGAACCTGCAAGTGGAGTCCTTGGACCTGACTGGAAAAAGCCAACAGAGCCAACTCGATTGCTTTTAGCTCTCTCCAATTTGAGGATCTTGAGGCTTCTCTTGTGGACCAAGATCCCTGGGTCCACTGACCGCCCATGTGAGCCCCCCAACCCCAGGAACTGGCGTCTGTCGTCAGCCTTACCTGGACTGGGAAGGACCACAACAGACCTGCCGAGAACCTTTCCTGGTTTTTCCACCACCAAAGGCTTCGTTTTACCGGGGTGGGGATCCTCACCAGCGTATCCAAAGACTGCTGCCGGTGATCCCAGACCCTCAACAAAAAGTTCTGAAGCGGTCTGAAGTGGAGTCTTGCCCACAGGATTGCAGGAATGGATGAGGTCAGAGTTCCCAGTACAGACATAATCCTTCTGATGGACCAAAGATTGCTTGATTGTAGCAGAGACACCTCTTCCATCAGTTTTATCCTTTTCTCCTCGGGGAGAAAGATCTTTTGTTCCACCGAGTTGATGGAATATCCCAAAAATATCACCTCCTGTGCAGGGATAAGATTTGATTTTTGGAGATTCAAGATCCATCCTATGGACTCCAGATGACTCCGAGCTCTGACCAGGTTTTGCAGAAGAATCTCCCTGGACTGGGCAAAGAAGAGGAGGTCGTCTAGATAGGGGATCACTGAAATCCCTTCCAGACGCAAAGGTGCCAGAGCCTTGGCCATTACCTTTACTAGGAATCTTTCTGGAGGTTTCTCCGAAAATTCGATTGCATATCCCGAGGAGAGCAGATTCAGGATGAACTGATTGGATGTTATTGCCCTCCAGTTCGGAAGAAACTCCTGCAATCTTCCTCCCACTGGGAGGGCGGAGTCATTGCGACTTCTGGGGGCCCTTAGGAGGATTGAAGAGCACTCCACTCCTACCCTTTGGCTTCTGAGAAGACCATGGCTTGCTTTTCCCCTGCGTTCTATTTTCCTGCTGCCCTTTTTGGGGCCGAAAAAAAACGCTTTCTTATCTGGACTTTCTTCTTCTTAACTGGGAAAGCTTTCTTCTTGTCAGCCGTGCGGTCAAGAATAGAGTCTAACTCATTTGGAGGTCTTTCTAAGGATCATTTCCATTACCGGTTCCGAGACCGTGGAAAC
>BLSH010482092.1:1252222-1269083 GCA_018402905.1 Glandirana rugosa | reverse complement strand
ACTTCTGGGGGCCCTTAGGAGGATTGAAGAGCACTCCACTCCTACCCTTTGGCTTCTGAGAAGACCATGGCTTGCTTTTCCCCTGCGTTCTATTTTCCTGCTGCCCTTTTTGGGGCCGAAAAAAAACGCTTTCTTATCTGGACTTTCTTCTTCTTAACTGGGAAAGCTTTCTTCTTGTCAGCCGTGCGGTCAAGAATAGAGTCTAACTCAGTGCCAAACAACAGATCTCCTGCGAAAGGGATACTGCACAGCCTATTCTTAGAAGCTGCATCCCCCGGCCAAGTCTTCAGCCACAAGGCCCTTCTGGCTGAATTTGTAAGAGCCGCTGACCTGGCAGACATGCGAATTGATTCTGCCGAGGCATCTGCGATATAGGACACCGCTGCTGACAGAGTTGAGAAGGAGTCCAGAATTTCCTGTTTTGAGGAATCTGCCAGAATATGCGTCTTCAACCTATTGAGCCAGTGCTCCAGGTTTCTAGCCACACATGTCGTTGCCATTGCTGGCTTCAAATTATTCATAACTGACTGCCATGCTCTTTTGAGAAGCAAGTCCATCCTCTTGTCCATGGAATCTTTCAGAGAGCCCATGTCTTCGAAGGCTAAGTCAGTTGATTTTGACACCTGTGAAAACGCAGAGTCCAGTTTTGGGACTTTGTTCCAAACAGCCTCCGGACTATCCTCAAAAGGAAATCTCCGCCTATGTGACCGGGAGAAAAAAGGTTTCTTCTCCGGCTCCAGCCATTCTTTTTTAATCATCTCTGAAATAACTGAATGTACTGGAAAGGTGCGGCTTTTAGAGTCCCCTAATCCCGCATACATGCGGTCATGTAAAGTGAGCTCTTTCTTTTCTTCCTCTATTCCTAGAGTAGAATGGATCACTTTTAGGAGTCCCCCCACTTCTTCCAGCGACAATTTATATTTAGTAGTCGCATCGGATTCACTTTCCTCCTCCTCTGAATCTGAATCCTCCTGGTCCAGAGACCCTGCTCCCTGAGAAGCTGAATCTCCTCCCTGTTCCAGGGGTACCGCAGAGTCCTTCTGGGAGCCCACAAGCAGCTGCTTGGTTCTGCATTCTCTTGAGGGACCTGGTCCTTCCGCTAGGCTGGACCTAAAGCTTTGGAAGGTGGCCCTAAGCTCATCCCTAATTGTTGACACTAGGTCGCCACATAAGGATGGTGACTCCTCTTTGACGATATTAGCAGTACAATCTTCGCAAAGAGTTTTTGTCCAAGAATCACTCAATTTGTCTTTGCAAACTGGACATCTTCTTTTGACTGATTGAACCTGGCTTTTAGCCTGGACAAACAGAAGAAGGGACAAAAGAAGAAACCTCGCTGAGAAGCTGCATGTAGCTGGCAGAAAAAAATATACAAAAACACCCAGGTGCACAAGGACATACACTAATACCTGTGCCCAAGCAAGCCCCCACCACCAATACCCCCTATAGGATTCCCTAATTCAAGGAGGAGTGCTATTCAGCGCACCCTGCCTAGCCCTGTGCTGCCACCCACAAGCCTAGGGTATCCCAGAGGATCAAGGTGGAAAGGGGGGGATGGGGTGAGGTAAAAAAGACCCATAGGAGAATGGCCTTGTAAACAGGTCCCAGACCCTTACCTTGGCCTTGCTGGTGCCTGGGCTTGCCCCCTCAGCAGATGCTCCTCTGTCCTCCATCGCAGAGTGCACTACAGTCGCATGCTGTACCAGGTTCCAGATTCAAAAACGCCGCCGTGCCGACCGGAACCGGAACTTTAAAAAGGCACCAGGTGACCCTGCCCTCTCCCCCTGCGCTTGGCGCCGGAAATGACGCTGCGCGCCCGGCCTGGAAGTGACTGCCCCTTCCTGTGTTTCACACAGGAGCGACTACCACCAACAAGATGGCGGCGCCGCGATCGCCGCACTCTGCCCTTGCCACCGACGGATCGCAGCCAGCCGCTGCTGCCAAAATAGGGGCTGCCTTCCCGCCGGTACAGGCTCTCCCCGAGCACGGAAGGGGGAGAGGGAGCCCACGGACAAGCCTGACTCGGAGCAGGTGGGAGGGTCACATCTCCAAGGCAGCGTGAACGGAGGTGAGAGCCCCAGTCTCCCAGGCAGAACCCAAGAGAACATGGCCCCTCACCAGAGGTGTTCCTCCTGGCTGGAGGAAACACAAAAAACTGAAGGATAGTGGATGAAGGCCTCCTTTTAATTTGTGAATGGTGAGGTGTTTCCTGTTGGAGGAGGAGCCATGATCTCTCGGGTGCTGTCCTGAAAGACGATTTGGAAAAAATGAAAAAAAGAAGTGCAAAAAAGGAAAAGCAAAAGTCGTCGATCTTTTTAGCACACTACCAAAAAACTGAGGCATGCTGGTAGTAAGGCTGGCCATACACTATACAATTTTCTTGTTCAACTTTCCTTTAGATTTACCAAAACCAAATAATATGAGGTCAACCCTAAACTCTTTCAGTTTGTATGCAATCAGGCAGGCCCTTGCACTACTTAGCTGAAGGTAAATCTAAAGGAAATTGAAAAAGAAAATTGTATAGTGTATGGCCAGCCTAAAGGCTCGTACACACGCTGCGAAATTTGTAGGGGAATTTTCGTACGTCGTACGACAACCGATCGTCCAAAATTCTTACCGTTAGTATGGTCCTTTCCACAGTTGATTGTGACTTCGGAAAAAGCTGGATGTGCAGACTATAACATTTTTTTCGGATGTGACCACAACGTCCAATTTTCGTATAATTAGTACAGTTTTCGTCCGAAAAAAATCGCACGATCAAGACTACGCATGCTCAGAAACGAAAAAATACATAGAAAACTATTACGTCACTTCTGACGTTGAATTCGATCATGCAAGAATTTTCGTATGGTTAGTAACCTCTTCATTTTTGACATGAGACATGCATCCAACAAAAAACAGACGTTCAGTCGTCTGAAAATCTAAGCGTGTGTACGAGCTTTAGAGTGGTTATAATTTAAACTGGGTTGGCCTGTAACAGCAGTGATCTCTAGCAATTTTGTCTAATGTGTCTCTCAACAACTTCTATAGCATGTTCACAGTCTCTGGCCATCTTTTTTTTAGAATGTCCACAGTGACCAGCGAAATGCGTAGACGCCATGCCCTGCACACCGTGACGCCTCTCAATGCCTCTCCTGTTGTCACGAGGTGACTGAGGCAGACGTAGAGCTGACATAGACGCGCCGATCGGCGCCCGGCAATGATACACCGCACCGGCTGTCTCCACTGACGATCACTCCTGGGATTTACCTGGTGGAAGGTTGAGAACACAGTTTAGCACATGACTGCCAGCACTTGGACACTAGTGAGACCCTTCCATATATTTTGTATATATCCTCCCTCGTACTCGGTACCTATCAATGCAGCCCAACAGGCAGCTACATATGTGCAACCTTGATCCTTGATAACCCTGAGACTGCCTGCAGCCACACTGCCATGCACTGGGTCTTGCTATCTCTGGGCAGTTGCTTCTCTGATGAGCACGGCCTGTGTTCTCTCTACGGTACCTTCCTATGCCCATCCGTTCAGCTCAGCCAGTCTGTACTGTGTTTCTCCCTACATGTAATTTCCAGCATTGTAGTCCATTTTCATAAGGAATGACAATCAGCATACACTGAATCACTCCTGAATTCACTACAATCCTCACCTGCCGTTTACACCATTGTGGACTATCCATGCCTTTAGGAATTGGCCACTCCTGATCTCTACTCCAACATTTGTATGCATGGATGGATGGATGCATGGTGTTGGTCTGGACGTGCTGTTTTTATTTGACAACGTTGTCACTTGTTATGTTGGAGGGTCTCTGTTTAATGCTTTGTCCAATTTTATCCTTTTCAGTTTTTTCAATTAATATATTAAACATTTAAATTATTCATTAATTTTGTTTTTTCATAATTGGTGTTGTACCATACCCGGGTGGCTCGCTTTATGGCTCTTTAAGGCAGCCTGCTGTGCTGCCTTGGTTCTGTATACCATCTTTTTTTAGAATGCCCACAGTCTCTGATAGATTTCTGTAGCATTACATTCACTGAATATAATGCCACCAAATCTTCAATCTGCAGAGACCATGGGCTTTTCTGACTGCAGTCATAGATCTGACATAGCAGGGATTGTGATGGACCTCTGTAGAGAGACCACAGCTTCTACACAGAAAGTAAGGGTTCTTTTCTGCAGCATGCTGGCAATGGACAGGCTTTTCTACTTCAGGGCTATGACTGAAAAAACAACTGCACACTTTTTGTTGTGATGCACCTGAAATGTATTTAAACTGAAAATTCAATGAGCCTTTGAAAATAGTTTCACTCACCTTGCTTGGGGAGCACCTCCCGAAACATGGATTTTACTTCTGGCATTCTGGAGATCTAGAGACACAATAGAGAAAGACATACGTTTTAATAAGAAATGTATCTGCTATAATAAATGTGCTGAAAGTTCCACCTATGCTATAAATGTGACATAACAGGCAATTTCTTTACTGCTTATTCTATATTGGCAAAAGTATGTGAAGGCCTCCCTTCCCAGATAACAGAGTTCAGGTGTTTCCAGTGAAAGGTCCTGTTAAGTCTAGAGTACACAAATACATTGTAAACAACCGTGCAACCGTGGAAGACCCTTCTCTGTTCCAGCATGACTTCTGTGTACAGTACAAAGCCAACTCCATAAAGACATGGTTTCACCAGTTTGGTGTGGAGAAACTCAAGTGGCCTGCATAGAGCCCTGACCTCAACTCTACTATACACCTTGATGAATTGGAATGCTGATTGTGAGCCATGACTTCTCACCCAACATCAGTACCTGACCTCACAAATGTTCTTTTAGCCCAATGGGCACAAATTCCCACAGACTCTCCAAAATCTTGTGGGCATTCTTCCCAGAAGGGTGGATGCTCAGTTACACTTTGTTACATCATTAGCTCAATCCCTGTGTGCTGGGATAACTGACTCCTGGACATATGCAGTATGAGTTACTGTATGTCATCCTGCACTGGCCAATGAAGATGCATAAAGACCAAGCCAGGGAGAAGATCCTTGGGGCAGCGAGGGCCACCTCATGAACTTCAGAATGTAAAGCCCACTACACACTATAAGAAAATTGGGGCGAACAATCACAGCAGGTCGAAACCGAGGATAGTACTAACTATGAAAATTCTCGAATGACAAAGGCTTTTTTTTTATTATTTATTGTCTCTAATCATGCGCAGTCTTTCCTATAATTTTCTCATACGAAAATAGTACACATTAAACGAAAATCGTTAGTTGTGTTCAAGTATAAGAAAGATTTTGGGGTTTGTCCCTTCGGAAATTTTCGTTTGATGGGTCGGAATCGGATGTTGAAAGTTGTGTACACTATGCAAAGTTCAAACGAACTGTCAGAATACGGAATTGTTTGTCCGATTTTCTTATAGTGTTTACCCCATTTAAGTCCCCTTTTCACACATGGTGGACTCTGTTCCAATCAGCAGGGGATCTGCTCACAGATCTGCTACTGATCAGAGCAGAGCAGGCAGAAGACAAGTCTGTGTCTGCTCAGTTTATGCGGACATGGACAGAGCCCCCTCTGATCTATGGGTGGCAGACTCCACTGTGCGTTTACACCTAACTGTTCCATGAATGGGTCATCTTGTTTGTTTTTAGTGGACTGGATCGGATAAGAGGTAGGTGGGTATAAACAGACACAAGTCTATTTACACCCACCGGTCCATGGGGTCTTCTGGTAAAAGCTCATTCCACCAATGATAGTGTAGTTCCAAATTAAGTGTCTCTGGAATACTAAAATATACCTAAAGCTGAATTCCAGCCTTTCCTACAGTCTTCCACAGTTGTACAGGCTCCTCTCCTGTACTGATATTGCTTACTCTGATTTCACTGCACACTATGAGCTTCTCACAATGTGTAGTAGAAGCTGCAGCAAATCGTATACAATCTGCATCATTTCCTGGGTGGAAGACGCCCAGCATCATCTAGCCAAGGGGTGGGCAATTCATTTCCCCAGGGAGCAACATGAGAAACTGGGATTATCGTGGAGGGTCGAACTTTATTCTGATCAATATTCATTTTGGACCTGGGAAGGACTGCAAGTATGTAAACATATAGAAAACAAACACCTAGTGCACGGAATAATAGATACAAGTGATCATGAAAAAGGTCTCTTTCAGAGGGGAAGTTGGGGGATGGTAGAACTGTAAAATAACAGCGGGACAGGGCTATTCACATGCCACAGCCCTAGCATTTCTAACTTGGAGTTTTGAACCGGCTGTCAAACTCATCCATTGAGTTCAATGGGTTCACACTGCAACTGCATGCATTGCAGCATGGTAGCGCAGCATTATAGGGTTTAATCAGGTGGTGAGGAGGTAATCTAACACCTCCTCACCCCCTGTCAAATGCAATCTGAAAAGCATTGTGACTGGAAGGAAAGAGCCTAACATTGGTACAGTGGGGATTTCTGCAGATCCAGACCTGGAGTGAATAACAGGTGGCTGGCTCCTGGGGTTTGCAGCATGCAGGCGCTAACACAGGAAGAACTTAACAACTTGCCCAGGTAGCAGAGTGGCGAGAGAGCACCGGGACATTTCCTAGGCAACACTCTTCACCAGAATTCAGCATCCCTTATGTACTGATCAGCACTTCCGACCCTGTCCTTCCAGTTTTTACAGCTCTCCACGCAGACATCTGTAAGGCCTGGTTCACACCTATGCAGGTTGCAGTTTGCATATTCCAGGTGCATTTTGCATTTTTGATACATGTTTTTGATCCATTGAAGTCTATGGAACCAAAAACCAGAAAAAAGTTCCTGGCCCTTTCCATAAAATGCACAGATGTGACCATGACCCATAGGAAACCATGTTAAATGGACTGTAGTGTGCTTCTGCAAAACTCAAAA
Source organism: Glandirana rugosa (assembly GCA_018402905.1). Taxonomy (NCBI): domain Eukaryota; kingdom Metazoa; phylum Chordata; class Amphibia; order Anura; family Ranidae; genus Glandirana; species Glandirana rugosa. The sequence goes on along the minus strand of BLSH010482092.1, from coordinate 1,262,198 downwards.
TGCGCTAAGAAATGCCTCTCTGAGGCTGTGAGGAAGCCGAAAGGCTCAGAGAGGCATGCTGACAGTGGAGGCATTGAGGGCCAGATAGGGACAGCCAAAGGGCCAGATGTGGCCCTGGGGCTGCAATATGCCCAGGTCTGCCCCAGTCTGAATGAAGACCAAGGAAAGCAAAATACAGCGGTACTTCTGTTCATGGACTTAATTTGTGAAACGACTCTGGTCGCGAACAGAATTGGTTGTGAACCGAGGCAAATTTTCCCCTTTCCCCAAATTTTACCGAGGGTTCAATGTAAATCAGGTTAATCCGTTCTGAACTTTTTTTTGTTTATAAATACAGTAAAATTATGAAATGTATGTACAAAAAAAAGGATTTTAAACACACATTACATACGGTCTTTCCAGTGGTGTATTTAGGTTTTGTGCTGCCCTAGGCCTGACTAAACTCATGCACCCCCTTAATTTAAATATGAGCCACCTTTATGAGCTTTCCTGTCAAGGTCACACCCCTTCCTGTTTAAGACCCACCCTAAAATTTCCTAGTGGTGACACTCGTTCTGAGGGCCTTGGGGGGATTGGAATTGATTTCCTTAAGAGATTTCCTCACACTTCCTGTTTGGCTATTGGGCAGCACAACAACTCATTTGTTGGGGCCCGCCACCTGGGCCCCTTGGGATGCCCGGATCCCCTACATATTTATGGGCTGTCCCCCTCTGATGGGGGCCTGCCAGTATTATCATACCGGCAGCAAGTGCAGCCGCTTTATGGGGGTGCCAGACCGGCTTGTCTCCCTGCCCAGTCTACCCCATAAGACTAAAAGTGTAGCGCAAGCCTGCGGGGACTCTTTTTGTGCTGCCCCCCTGCAAAGTGCCGCCCTAGGCCTGGGCCTTGTTGGCCTAGGCCAAGATACAGCGTTGGGTCTTTCACATTAAGCTGACCTCTTTCATGTGTACCTCTAAAAAGAAAAAAAAAAACTACAGATCCTCTTTAATCCTTGTTTGAAACAACCCCAAACCCCAATTTAAATGACTAATATAGGGGCCAGAAAACAGCACCATGCATCCAGGAAAAGATCATCTGAGGGGATGATAAAGTTGTAGAATTCATATGTACTGTTTTTCCACGATTCCCAATCAAGTGAGCCCACCCTCATGGTAGTCAGGGGGCAGAAACCCCTATCTGAGTGGACCGGTTCTCCTAAGACTCTCATCTTGCACCGCTCTTCTCAATATGAAAGTGTCAGAGCAGGGAAGATGGCCGCGGCTCCTGTTCGTGAACCAAAGCAAATTTTTGTGAACTCTTCTGTTCGCGAACTGAGTTTTTTGTGAACAAAAGCGTTTGTGAACCAAGGTATCACTGTGTAAGGTCAAAATTCAGCTTAAAAAATATACAGTATGTATAGCTTTTTTTTTTTTTAATGCGAGAATGCAATTAACAAGATTATTTAAACACTTGGTCAGTAAGTGAATGCAAGAAAGACAATGTACAGTGTGTTATTATAGGTTGAGAGAGAGCTAACAGTGCTGGATCTAGTAGTGAATATTAACCTCCTGCTGACTGTGAGTGGGTGACAGATACAGCCACAGCCATATACATATATACATGACTGGTCTTCTTCCGGGTTTGAGGCACGCAGGCACGCGCCCCGTCAGCCTGTGCTGTGATTGGACTCAGCATGAGTTTGGCAGCAGATTTCAGCCAATGACTCCAGCTGAAACCTGCTGATCGGTAGGTTCTGTATTCTATATAATACAGATTTTGGACGGTGTCCGACATGCCAGGAACACTGACTAGGAAATTATACCATTCCTACCTCAGACTCTCCATTGAAGTATATTGTATCTTTTCTTCATTCCACCTCTGAGGGTGTGTTTTCCTGGCTTAGAGGAGGTGATTGTTTTCTATCTATTCTCCCCACCTAATTAGCAATACACTGGTGGCAGTGTCTATGAGAGACACTATCCATAGGAACCAGATTACTCGCCACTATATGCTATAGCTTCCTGGATACTAATGATGTTATTGGGACTTCCTATAAAAAGAGCGTGTCCAAATACGGTATATAATCTAAAACCTACGTATTGATCCCACCTTCATTATATCTTGAACAGGAAAAATAGATCACTCACTTTCATATACATATTGGGCTTATCCATTTGAACCTGTGTCTGCCTCCCTGACTGCTACTCTTTAGGGATTGGATAAACACCGCCTTATAGAATATTGATTGCATATTTACAACCATATGGTCCTGAAGAAGCTATCCGCGAAATGCGTTGACCACAGGTCTGACAAGAACATATGTACTCACGTATCCATTATATATATCACTATACTCTTCTTGTCTAGGATTCCATTTCCAATGTGAAGTTCATACATCATATACTTTAGGGTGGTTATTCCTCCTGTTTTCTTTGTAACTTTTGGGTTAGGCTCGGGATACATGGCCTACCCCGCTCTTTAATGTTTCTTGTTTTTAGATGACTTGTTTGAATAAATATACATTTTACCTAATATAATTTTCTATACGTGTCTCATGTTGTGCCTTTAAAGTCCACACTACATACAGGTGCCTCTATCTTAGAACATCTGTTATTTGTCTGTTTTGGCTATATAATACAGAGTTCTGTATTTACAAACACATAGAACTCTGTGAAAATGGGGACAGCAATATGGCTGTTTCTTTTTCCTGAAAAGCAGGGAGAAAAAAAACAGCCAGATTAGTAAGCAAATGCAGCACACATTACATGTTGTTAGGCACACAGTTATCCCCTTGATTGCCCCTAGATAGTAACCACTACAAAGCCAGTGTTCTAAGTACAGTGTCAGTATACAGTCTTGGCACTGATCAGTGTACAAGTGTCACCAACGACGTCAGTGTGCCTCCCACCCAGTGTCTGTTAGTGCCAGATTGCCCACCACCCTTTCACAGTCAAACTATAAGTCATTGATCATCGCCATTACCAGTATAGCATCATAGCTGTGTAAATTCCAGTATATATACTGTAGTTTGTAGACCCTATAGCCTTTGCACAAAACAATTACTATACACTTATTGGGATTTTTTTTTACGAAATACATGTAACAGAATACATTTTGGCCTAAATTTATGAAGAAACTTGATTTTATTTTTTATTGGACATGTTTTATAGCAGAAAGTAAAAAATATTGTTTTTTTTCAAAATGTTCAGTCTTTTTTCATTTATATTTAAAAATAAAAACCCCAGTGGTGATCAAATACCACCAAAAGCAAGCTCTATTTGTGTAAAAATAAATATATGAATTTAATTTAGATACAGTGTTGCATGACTGCACAATTGCCAGTTAAAGTAGCGCAGTGCAGAATAGCAAAAAAATGCCCTGGTCATGAAAGGGGTAAAACCTTCCGGAGGTCAAACACTTGAAAAGATGGCAGTCAGATAGCTATTTTTTAAATCTTGTTTTGGGAAGGATTACGATCTCTGTCAGACTTTTATTGTTGCCTGCAGAGATTCACTGTATGTGGTCATTATCATTGAAACAGAAATTGAGAAATCCACCTGAGTGCTTTTCTGCTAGTTTCCCTACACCTTACCATGCATGCAGAATCCCATTCTTTTCTAATTGTTCCTGTTCACACTTTCACACTCAGTCATCCTATGCTCATAAAAATACAGGAGCTTTTTTTTCCAAGTGTATCCAGGCACTTTTGGTCTAAAAATCCATTATAGCACAAGAAACAAGCCAGGAGACTCTAGACTGGTGAAGTCCTAGCTGAATAGTTCAGAATGCCAAATAAGGTACAGCAACCAGCTTCTGCAGCTAATCAGCAGATAAAAGCAATATCTGTAAAGATGTAAAGGAGACAAGATGGTGCTTGTAAGTGCAGCAGATTAAAGTGTAACTTTAGTCATAAAATTAAGTTCTGCTAAACCACTTCATGCTGGCCCCTTTTGCAGGTACAGCTATGTAAAACATAAAACATAAGTGCCTATACTATATAAAGTCCAGTAATACACAGTCACAGCCCACTCTGCACATGCTCAGTTGCTCTCTATTTTTAGGCACTGTGCTGAATTTGTAGAGGCCGATCTGCCTACAGCATAAAGATTTTCTGCTGTTCAGGGGCTCTAAGCTTCTGCAGAATGGCGGCCTCCAGCAAAAAGAAACAGTAACAATGCTGGAAGCAATTTACAGCACACACTCATTTTGGTACTATAATTGTTAATGTGGAATGTATGTTCCTTGCTAAAGAACATTATTTTTATCAAGTTGTTATGGTCAAAGTTCCACTTTAAATCATTTATTAGTAAAAAAAATGCAAATTAGCTACTCACATGAAGTAGGAATAAACATGCATATCAAGCTTAAGGCTGGGTTTGTACATATGCAAATTGGATGCGGGAATACCTGCATCCAATACGCATGACAGGCAAGTGTGTTTGACTCTCAATGGAGCCGGTTCACACGTCGGGGGCGGCTGCGGTCCGGTTTGATAAAGGATACGGTGTGTGTTTGGGTCCGGTTCAGGTGCCAATTCTGGCAAAAATTCGGACCTAAATCGCACCTGAACCGGTGAACAGACACATACCGGACCCCAAACATGAATCCGCAGCCGCACATGTGTGAACCCAGCCTAAAAGCAGTCATTCAAGAGGATCTGGGTGACCTGAAGCAGATGGGAGCAACACTGCCAGTGTTAGGTGATGCACAAGCTAAAAACCAGAGGATACAGTGCCTTGAAAAAGTATTCATACCCCTTGAAATGTTGCACATTTTGTCATGTTACAACCAAAAAAGGCAAATTTATTTTATTGGGATTTTATGTGATAGACCAACACAAAGTGGCACATAATTGTGAAGTGGAAGAAAAATGATAAATGGTTTTCAACATTTTTTACAAATAAATATGTGAAAAGGGTGGGGTACATTTGCATAGCGCCCCCGAGTCAATACTTTGTAGAACTGCCTTTCACTGCAATTACAGCTGCAAGTATTTTTGGGGATGTCTCTACCAGCTTTACACATCTAGAGAGGACATTTTTGCCCATTCTTCTTTGCAGAATACCCCAAGCTCTGTCAGATTGGATGGAGAGCGTCTGTGAACAGCAATGTTCATGTCTTGCCACAGATTCTCAATTGGATTCAGGTCTGGACTTTGACTGGGCCATTCTAACACATGAATATGCTTTGATCTAAACCATTCCATTGTAGCTCTGGTTGTATGTTTAGGGTCGTTGTCCTGCTGGAAGGTGCCCCAGTCTCAATTCTTATGCAGACTCTAACAGGTTTCCTTCTAAGATTGCCCTGTATTTGGCTTCATCTATCTTCCCATCAACTCTGACCAGCTTCCCTGTCCCTGCTGAAGAAAAGCATCCCCACAACATGATGCTGCCACCCCCACGTTTCACGGTAGGGATGGTGAGTTTAGGGTGATGTGCAGTGTTAGTTTTTTGCCACACATAGTGTTTTGCTTTTAGGCCAAATAGTTTAATTTTGGTCTCATCTGACCAGAGCAACTTATTCTACATGTTTGCTGTGCTCCCCACATGGCTTCTTGCAAACTGCAAATGGGACTTCTTATGGCTTTCTTTCAACAATGGCTTTCTTCTTGCCACTCTTCCATAAAGGCCAGATTTGTGGAGTGCATGACTAATAGTTGTCCTGTGGACAGATTCTCCCATCTGAGCTGTGGATCTCTGCAGCTCCTCCAGAGTTACCATGGGCCTCTTGGCTGCTTCTCTGATTAATGCTCTCCTTGCCCGGCCTGTCAGTTTAGGTGGATGCCCATGTCTTGGTAGACTTGCAGTTGTTCCATACTCTTTCTATTTTCGAATGATGGATTGAACAGAGCTCTGTGAGATGTTCAAATCTTGGGATATTTTTTTATAACCTAACCCCACTTTAATCTTCTCCATAACTTTATCCCTAACCTGTCTGGTGTGTTCCTTGGCCTTCATGATGCTGTTTGTTCACTAAGGTTCTCTAACAAACCTCTGAGGACTTCACAGAACAGCTGTATTTATACGGATATTAAACTGCACACAGGTGGACTCTATTTACTAATTTGGTGACTTCTGAAGGCAATTTGTTCCTCCAGATTTTAGTTGGGGGTATCAGAGTAAAGGGGGTGGAATACAAATGCATGCCACACATTTCACATATTTATTTGTAAAAAATGTTGGAAACCATTTATCATTTTCTTTCCACTTCAAAATTATGTGTCACTTTGTGTTGGACTCTATCCCATAAAATCCCAATGATATACATTTAAGTTTTTGGTTGTAACATAACAAAATGTGGAACATTTCAAGAGGTATGAATACTTTTTCAAGGCACTGTTTATAAGCTCAGGAGCCAGTCTGACAGCAAGGCTGATAACATCAGATGGTGTCAGGTATGAAGGGGGCATGGCAATGCATTTTTCAAGGCAGTAACGCCTCAAGTCAAGTCAAGAAGCTTTTTATTGTCATTTCAACCATATATAGCTGATGCAGTACATAGAGTAAATGAAACAACGTTCCTCCAGAACCCAGGTGCTAAATACAACATCCTAAACAACAGGCACAGAGACAGACAGAAACACAGAACCAGTAGAAAGGTCCTCACCACATAAAGTGCATGTGTGCAACTGGTGCAAACAGTGCAGAAAGACACACAAGACAGTGCAGGACAGCACAGGACAGTGTGGAACAATACAAAAAGCACAAAACAGCTCCGCCAGTAAACCTGTCCTAACCAGATAAGGTGCACAGTAGCAGAAAATGTAAACAATACTCTTTCAGATTGCACAGTAGAAGAAAATGTAAACAATACTATTTCAGATTAAAACCTACAGCAGCAACAAAGGTAAAGTGAACAGTGACAGGAAAAATCGTGGACAGAATATTTATGCGAAATAGCAAATGGCAGTGATCCTGGAAGATGTGCAAAAAAACAGCATGTAAACACTTTTTGTGTTAGTGAATTAGTGTCAGTGGTACTGAATGATGATGTTGAGTCTGGTTTATGCAGAGCAGTCACACAGAGTTCCGTTCAGCTCTTTGTTGAGGAGCCTGATGGCTTGAGGAAAGAAACTATTGCACAGTCTGGATGTGGCGGCCCGAATGCTTCGGAACCGCTTCCCTGATGGTAGGAGAGTGAAAAGTGCGTGTGACGGATGTGTGTGGTCATCCACAATGCTGTGTGCTTTGCGGATGCAGCGTGTGGTGTAAATGTGCATGATGGAGGGGAGAGAGACTCCGATGATCTTCTCAGCTGTCTTCACTATCCTCTGTAGGGTCTTGCGATCCGAGACGGTGCAATTTCCAAACCAGGCAGTGATGCAGCTGCTCAGGATGCTCTCAATGGTCTCTCTGTAGAACATGGTCAGAATGGGGGGAGGGAGGTGAGCTCTCCTCAGCCTTCTCAGAAAGTAAAGATGTTGCTGGGCTTTTTTGGTGATGGAGCTGGTGTTGAGTGACCAGGTGAAATTATCCGCCAAGTGAACACCAAGGAATTTGGTGCTCTTGACCATCTCCACTGAGGATCCCCCGATGATCAGTGGAGAATGGTCGCACTGTGCTCTCCTGAAGTCAACAACCATCTCTTTAGTTTTGTCGACGTTCAGAGACAGGTTGTTGGCTCCACACCAGGCTATTAACCGTTTCACCTCCTCTCTGTATGCTGACTTGTTGTTCTTGCTGATGAGGCCCACCATGGTCGTGTCATCGGCGAACTTGATGATGTGATTCAAGCTGTGCATTGCTACACAGTCGTGGGTCAGCAGAGTGAACAGCAGTGGGCTGAGCACACAGCCCTGAGGGGCTCCAGCGTTCAGTGTGGTGGTGCTGGAGATGCTGTTTCCGATCCAGACTGACTGAGGTCTCCCAGTCAAGAAGTCCAGGATCCAGTTACAGAGGGAGGTGTTCAGGCCCAGTACGCTCAGCTTCTCAAACAGATGCTGAGGGACAATCGTGTTAAATGCTGAACTAAAGTCTATGAACAGCATCCTTGCATAAGAGTCTTTGTTGTCTAGGTGGTTGAGGGCCAGATGAAGGGTTGTGGAGATGGTGTCGTCCGTGGAGCGATTTGGACGATACACAAACTGCAAGGGGCCCAGTGCCGGTGGAAGCTGGGTCTTGATGTGCTTCATGAAGAGTCTCTCAAAGCATTTCATCAGGATGGGTGTGAGTGCAAGGGGACGATAGTGATTGAGGCAGGAGACAGTTGACTTCTTCGGCACGGGAATGATGGTTGTTGTCTTGAGGCACGTAGGAACAGCGGCGCTGCTCAAGGAGATGTTGAAGATGTCGGTGAAGACATCTGCTAGCTGATGTGCACATTCCCTGAGCACTTTGCCAGGGATGTTGTCTGGTCCAGGAGACTTCTGTGGGTTAACTCTGCACATAGTTTTCCTCACTGCAGCTGTGGTTAGACAGAGCACCTGGTCACTGGGGGGAGGGATGGACTTCCTCACCCCCATGTTATTCTGCACCTCGAACCGGGCGTAGAAGTCATTCAGCGCATCTGGGAGGGAGGCATCACGGTCACAAGCAGGTGACGTTATCTTGTAATTCATGATCGCCTGGATGCCCTGCCACATTAATAATGCCTGGCATTAGGCTTGACAAAGAGTCAGGAATGCCTTGAAATGGGTAGCCATGTCCCCAGGACATCCCTCTGGAATCTCCTCCCCAGCCAGGAAGTGCTCTGAGCTTCTTATGGCTACCCGGCCAGCAACAGTGCTGCAGATTCCTGGACTGGATGCCCCTGCTACAGGGTTCCCTGCATGTCGTGATTTCTTATGCTCTTCATGTCTCCACAAACTAAACTTACATCACACGAGTTCCCAATTTGCTTTTATCATGCAATAAATGTTTTACTGCTGCACTTAGACGGCGCCCTCTGCTGTGGGTGATTTTATGTCTTGATTCAGAGATTTCTTCTGTCTCAGTGGAGGAGCTGCCTCTCGGAAAGCTTCTCTGGGTCAACCCCGGATGTAGCTGATAAAGGCTGGTTTATTGGACACTTATTCTGCTATAAGGCGCCTCTCCATACTCTACTTGCACTGTAAATACATTTCTTATTAAGAATCTACAATGAGGGCAGCTCCTACCCCTATGTAATGTATGCAGATGACATGGAGAGCATTGCTCATTTCTATGGAGATTCTCCTGGCAGTGAACATGCAATGACCATGTGGGGTCCCCCCTTCATCACCACCCCTCTCCCCAGAGCCCAGCCAGGCCTCCCCGTTGTCTTGTTTACCTCTCTCCTTGCAAAAGACGTGCTTCAGACCTGTTGCCAAGCAACATCCGCCGTCACCACGTCCAGCGTGATCCTCTCGCATTGCATCATGGGATCTGTAGTCCTAATTCCAAAACTACGTTTATTAGCAGCAGTATATGGAAAACACCGATCTATGTCACATTCCCAGCCTGAGGGGATCTGGCCGGTGAATAAAACTTTCACTGAAGAATCAAATGAATGTTTTTGGTTCCTGTCTATGGTAACTTGAAATTGTTAGGTCTGAATAAAGATCGTTGAAAAGGGAGAAAGAGAAAAGATCGCGAGAGAACGCATGTGGATGTCATGTGACGCCAACAAGCGGGTGGTGGGTTGTAGTGAAAGTTGGGTCACGTGAGGCGGAGGGAGGAGAGCGTGGTTACGTCATGCGACGCAGCGCGGAGGAGGAGGCGGAGCGGAGGAGGAGGAGGATGGCGGCGGTAGCAGCGGGTAGCAGAGCGGGGAGACGGGTGGAGAAATAACAACAACATGACGGTGAGCGGAACCACAGGGAGCCCCGTGACCTCTTCCCGCTGTGTGTGAGGGCGGCCAGGGAGGGGAGGGTCCAACTCTGCCGAGACCCCTCATCATAGGCCTGAGGGACTGACTGACACCCCGCACCGTCCACTCAGCGACCCCCCTCACCTCACCGCTGTGTGCGCTGACTCCGCCCCCAGAGTTCCATCCCTCCTCCCCCACTGACACCCCCCCTATCACCCCATCCATGACTGAC
>BLSH010482092.1:1231692-1246991 GCA_018402905.1 Glandirana rugosa | reverse complement strand
GCCCCCCCCCCCCCCCCCACAACTTAGTGTTCACCTTTTTTTAGAATAAAAAATGGAAAAGGTTGAATAAACACTGTACCTACATCCAGGGATGCTGAGCTGTCAGTGTCCATGCAGCCGGTCCTGTCTGGGAATTTTAAATCCCTGCTGCTTCTTCATCCCTGTGCAGTGCTTCCTGGATGGACCAGAGAAATCTGAATGGGTCAGTTCCTGCACTCTGATCTGTCCCAGCAGTGCTGCACAGAGAAGAGCAGGGATTTCAAATCCCTGGACTAGCTGCATGGGCACTGAGTGCTCAGCATCCCCGGAGGTAAGTACAGCATGATTTGGGGTTGGAGGGAGTGTACACCTTCATTTTTTCTGTAAAGGTGGATTAAAGCCAGCCATAGATGGATCAAAATTCGGCTGGTTCAGCAGGGACCGACCAAATTTTGATTCATGTATGGGCAGTTTTCTTCTGTACAACCAGCCTGTAAGAAAATTTTTGCACGATCAGTACCACTGGCTAAAGCCGGCAAAGCTGAGGAGTGTATTCTGACAGAAATGAAAGAAAATGAATCGTGTATAGCCAGCCTAACACATTAAATTGAGCGCAAGCCAAAGGTTTTTTATTTTTTTATTGTCTTGGCTAGACCAGGGATGGTTAGGACATCTGTTAGGGATTTTACTGATGTTTGTGTCCTCATTATTAAGCTTTCCTTGTAATGTCTTTATCACAGGGGCAGAGCAATAAGCAATCCAAACGGCACCAAACTTAGGAGGATTACAAGTTATGCCAGTATTTGCTGGAATAGGTGCCCTTATTGTGAGAGATACTACAACTGGTTGCTTTGAATCTAGGAGCCAGCTAAAAAGTTAGGAACCAGTTTGTGCACGTGTGTGGCAATATGTAACCTGTATCGCAATTGACGTTGTCATGTGTAGGTGCGTATATGTGGGGGTGTAGGGTTTATATGTTTGGGGGTAATGTCAACTTTTTACAACTAAAAAAAGGATCCACTAACAGGCCAGATTTTTAAGTATTACTTTGGGGAGATGCAGACTAGAATACTGCAGTCACTGAGCAGCAAATGATATCACCTGTGATGTATTTCAGTTATCTTGAAACCTGGCCTGTTAGTGGGTCCTGAAGACAGGAGTTGAGAACCACTAACATAGGGGAACAAAAAGTCCCCTATGTGATGATTTTTTTTGATGGCAGGTTCTCTTTAATGAGACTAACCCTGGATGTCTGCCCTGTGCTCCACTGAATGTAATGCAGTGCAGATCACACTGCTATACATTCTTTCCTGGCCATGTTGGCCAGGGAAAATTGTCAATGGGGACCCGGAAGTGACGTCATACAAAGAGAGTAAATCTCACTACTGTGGACACAGCAAAGACAAAACTGCCAGCTGTTCTAACCCTTCTACACAATCCAAAACCTTAAAGTGACTGTAAGGTGTGTTGTTTTTTTAAAAACAACAAACAGGTTATACTTCTCTGTGCAGTTGGTTTTGCACAGAGCAGCCCAGATCCTCTTCTTCTCTGGTCCCTCTTCAGTGCTCCGGGCCCCTCCCCCCTGCTGAGCTCCCTCACAGCAAGCAGCTTGCTATGGGGGCACCCGAGCCAAGCTGAAGCTCCCTGTGTCCATTCAGACATGGAACCATGGCTTGGTCAGCCCCTCTCTCCTCATTGGCTCACTGAGTTTGATTGACAGCAGGGGGAGCCAATGGTACCCCACTGCTTTCTCAGCCAATACAGGGGGAGAGTCCTGGACAGCCGAGTCTCCCCTGCAACATCGCTGGATAGAGATAGTACTCAGGTAAGTATTAGGGGGGCTGCTGCACACTGAAGGTTTTTTATCTTAATGCATAGAATGTATTAAAGCGGAGTTCCGCCCCAGTTGTAGTTTTTACACAGATTCCTGCGAATGAAGAACGCGACTTTGTAAGTGGAGCCAAACACAGCAACCCTACATTTATATAATGACAAGAACTGCTAGGGAGAACCCCGAACTTCTGTAAGGGGGGCTGATGGATGTCAGACCGACCTTGCTGCAGCCTAAATATGGGTGGGTAAAGAAAGGCGGCACTCCGACATCAGTGCCAGGTGTGCAAAAAGCAGACCCGTTTCGGCGGAAGGAACCTCCTTGGTCACTGCTAAAAATGGATGCAACATGAAACCTGGTCAGAAAGATGGACTTATCTTTTAAAGCAGTGGTCTCCAAACTGCGGCCCTTTGCTTGCCTTTATCCAGCCCTTGGGGCACTGTTGCTCCCTCTGAAGCCAACGCTGGGGCACTGTTGCTCCCTCTGACGCCAGCCAAAAATCACTGGATAAAAAAACGCTGCTAAAAGCGTTTTGTAGTAGCGTTTTAGGAGCGTTAACATTTTATTGGCATTTTTGCAGTAAAAGGGAAAAAAAACCCTCAGAAAATGCTATAGCAGCATTTCTGCTGGAAAAACTCTCCAGGAAACTCTACAAAAACATTTTTTTTTTCCTGCTCCTAGATGCTGACGCTCAAAAAATGCTAATAGCCCAAAGTAGTGTGCATGCACACCTAGAATAACACCATTTATCTTTCTAGAAACAAAAAAAAAAAATGCTCATAGCTTCTAGAAGCAGAAAAAAACACTGGTGTGCATGGAGCCTTAAAGTATATCCTACCCATGAATAAAAAGTTAATATATTGCAACTTACCAGTCCTTAGATTTGATGGCTGCATTTTTTTTTCTTTTTCAGGCTTTTCTTTCACTTTATTTTCACCTGGAAACACACTTCAGGTTCCTTCGTAGCTACATTAATTTCTCCACTTTTTTTCATATCACAGCGTGCTTTTTATTTTTGTATTCACATAGGCTTTAATGCTTCCTCTTGCAATCTTTTAATTTTTTTTGGAGTTGCATATATAAGAGATCTGCTTCTTGTTGATCTTATCAGTGTGTTAAACTGTATTTCCATATATGAATTTCCTGTTTGGATATTATCTCAACAGTTGTTAAGTAGGGAAACTCAGTGAGGCCAACCCCCAACTCTCTCTAGTGGTCACTCTACTAATTCCTATATATTTTTTTTTGATGCATTTTTTTTTTGTTTTGAATCATGTGAAGTTACACATAAGTTTACCGCAAGCCTTTATACTTCCTTACATGGATGCATAACATTGTTGTTCAGTTATTTAACAATCCAAGAAAAATGGCTGTAAGCGATGTATGAATACAAGGCAAACAATACCTGTATTGTGAACCTTGGAATTCTGATACATCAATACAAATAAATCATAACTGGGTATTATAGTGAACAAAAGAGTGCAGGGTGAAGAGCCTTAGTTACTGCAAGTGGGTCATGATTGTCATGGGAGAAGCAAAACACGCAAAGGGAAAGAGTGAGAAGTGGGGGAAGAATTAGAAGAGAGAGTAATTGAAGGGTTAGTCGGGTATTAGGGATGTAAGGAGTGGGAGGGGAGGGTTAAATGGAAAGTGGTGGGGCCAGGCAGGGAATGTCTACTGAGAAGGACACCGAACGTCACCACGTCAACCACCTGAGGCCCATTAAAAACAAAACCTTTCAATACCGCTTTTAACAAAACAGTTGGAGAGGTGAAGGAAGTACAGTAGATCCTCAGGGTGGATAAAGCAGAAGCATGGAGACCCTTGGACTGCAGACCATCAGATACAGCTTCCTCTCCAACAAGAACAGTGAGAAGCAAAGTGATGACATCACCAAACTCCACCCCAAATCTGGTTAGAATAGCAGTCAGAGGCACAGTGCCCTAGGTGATCTCACGCTATATACAACTACAGTATAAGGCTGCAGAGCAGAAGTGCATAGGCACAGGAAGCTTATTTTTCTTGAGGAATTCAAGATGAAAGGTAGACCTTTTTAGGCCTAGGCATAATAAACATGGGTTAAGGTAAAGAAGGGATAAATAAATAAAAATATTTTTTATACACACACACACACACACACACACACACACACACACACACACTCTCAGGTCCATAAATATTGGGACATCAACACAATTCTAATCTTTTTGGCTCTATACATCACCACAATGGATTTGAAATGAAACGAACAAGATGTGCTTTAACTGCACACTTTCCGCTTTAATTTGAGGGTATTTACATCCAAATCAGGTGAACAGTGTAGGAATTACAGCAGTTTGTATATGTGCCTCTCACTTTTTAAGGGACCAAAAGTAATGGGACAATTGGCTGTGTGTGGCCAAATCAACTGTTTGGAACATCCTTAAAAAGAAAGAACGCACTGGCGAGCTCGGCAACACCAAAAGACCTGGAAGACCACGAAAAACAACTGTGGTGGATGACCAAAGAATTCTTTCCCTGGTGAAGAAAACACCCTTCACAACAGTTGGCCAGATCAATACAGTGTGTACAGAGTGAATACAGAGGGTTCACCACAAGATGTAAACCATTGGTGAGCCTCAAAAGCAGGAAGGCCAGATTAGAGTTTGCCAAACAACATCTAAAAAGCCTTCACAGTTCTGGAACAACATCCTATGGACAGATGAGACCAAGATCAACTTGTACCAGAGTGATGGGAAGAGATGAGTATGGAGACGGGAAGGAACTGCTGATGATCCAAAGCATACCACCTCATCAGTGAAGCATGGTGGTGGTAGTGTCATGGCGTGGGCATGTATGGCTGCCAATGGAACTGGTTCTCTTGTATTTATTGATGATGTGACTGCTGACAAAAGCAGCAGGATGAATTCTGAAGTGTTTTGGGCAATATTGTCTGCTCATATTCAGCCAAATACTTCAGAACTCATTGGACGGCGCTTCACAGTGCAGATTGACAATGACCCGAAGCATACTGCGAAAGCAACCAAAGAGTTTAAGGGAAAGAAGTAGAATGTTATGCAATGGCCAAGTCCATCACCTGACCTGAATCCGATTGAGCATGCATTTCACTTGCTGAAGACAAAACTGAAGGGAAGATGCCCCAAGATCAAGCAGGAACTGAAGACAGTTGCAGTAGAGTCCTGGCAGAGCATCACCAGGGATGAAACCCAGCGTCTGGTGATGTCTGTGTGTTCCAGACTTCAGGCTGTAATTGACTGCAAAGGATTTGCAACCAAGTATTAAAAAGTGAAAGTTTGATTTATGATTGTTAATCTGTCCCATTACTTTTGGTCCCTTAAAAAGTGGGAGGCACATATACAAACTGTTGTAATTCCTACACTGTTCACCTGATTTGGATGTAAGCACCCTCAAATTAAAGCTGAAAGTCTGCAGTTAAAGCACATCTTGTTTGTTTCATTTCAAATCCATTGTGGTGGTGTATAGAGCCAAAAAGATTAGAATTGTCGATGTCCCAATATTTATGGACCTGATATAGATATATATATATATATATATATAATCATAATCTCTATCCACCTAGGTGAATGCAGCATCGGCCCCCTGCTGGCTCTAAGCCTGAGAATTGAGCGATCAAACACCATTGATCGCTCAGTTCTCCCCTCTGCTCTGAGCAGAGAGCAGTGACTGTTGGTCACTGGTTCTCTTCTCTGCCCCTCCAGTGCTCACTGAAACACTGGGCTGTGGAGGGGGCAGGAGAGGCTGGGCCAGCTGCCAGTCCAGGCATCTTGTGGATCTCAATCATATGGAGCCTGGACCGACTAAAGCCTACTGTCGGCTGAAAATAGGTCACAGGAGTGCAGAATGTACTAAAAAAGCTTTGGCTGTACTCTTCCTTTAAACATCCAGTGGGTAGATTGTTCATGTGAATATCTGCTGTGTAAAACATTGCATTAGAGTGATTGTAAAGTTTTACACAGAGCAGCCCCGATCCTCTCCTTCTGGGGTCCCCCACCAACGCTTTTGGCTGCTGCTCTTCTCTGGGTGCCACCATAGGAAGTTGCCCCCTACAGTGGCACATGTGCAGGCTTGATCCTGAACCGTGCTCTGTGTGTCCATTGATGCACACAGTGTGGCTTGGCCTCCCCCCCCTCCCACTCCCTTGCCGCTGGATTTCAGTGACAACAGCAGGAGCCAGTGGCTCCCGCTGCTCACTGAGTCCAGTGAGCAGGGAGTGAGAGAGCAGTGCTGCTGCACTCAACCACAGCACTGGATCAAGATTGAGCTCAAGTAAGTATTGGGGTGGGGGGGGGGAGGGGAAGAGCTGACAGTAGGTTTTTTTACCTCAATGCAGAGAATGCATTAAGGTAAAAAAGCCTTCAGCCTTTACAACCAATTTACCCTTTATCCTTATGGAGGGGGTTATTTGCAAAGTCATTTGTAAAGTATATTTCTGAGTTGCTCACTGTTTAACTGAAGTGAGAAATGAATTTGCCAGGATTGGCTTTGTTTTTAAGCATTACTGTGTATTTTAGGCATTATTGTATATTTCTCTTTGCTTATATTGCACCGGCCTATTACACAGCGATAATGAAATAGCAGCATTGACTTTTATAGCATGGCTAGAGTTTATAGATTGGCGTGCTGAGCTTGAAGTTTACTTCAGTTCTTCTCAGAGTTGCTCCAAGCTGTACAGTCCCAGTTGTCTCTAGTCAAATAAAATGACAGGTAAATAATTGGCTTCATGTCCAAGCGCTATTAAGTACTAAACAGAATTTGGGAGCATCCAGTGCTTACTTTAAAATTGGGCAAATGTGATATGAATTGATTTTCTCTTTTCGAGCCAACACCAGTTGCTCGGGATTTCTTGCTGACATTCACACTGTGTATTTTGATTTGTCTGCTATGTCGTAAGGGGTTGAAAACCTGTGAAAATGCTGTCCTGTCTTTTATAAGCGTGTCCTATTTTTTGCTGGTCTATATGTCTTCAATTTGCCTGATATGACTGTGGCTATACAGCAGGATGATGTTTCTGTAACTGTAAAAAAGAAAAAAAATTAATATATAATTTTTTTTTTAAGAAGTTTGAAGTTTTTAGCAAAGGCTCTAGACTAGAGAATAAAATGGAAGTCATTGCAATATTTTATGTGACTGTATTTTCACAGTGGTTTTTCAAACGCAACTAAAAAAGAAAAAAAAATGTACATTTGAATGAATTTTAATACAAAAAACACAATATAAAACCCAATTGTTTGGTATAATATAAATGATGGTGTTACGCCGAGTAAATTGATGCCCACTATGTCACGCTATAAAATTCGCACACGCTCGTGGAATGGCAACAAGCTACGATACTTAACCACTTCAATACTATGCACTTAGAACACTTTACTACCAGACCAATTTTCAGTTTTCAGTGCTGTTGCGCTTTGAATGACAATTGCGCGGTCGTGCGACGCTGTACCCAAACAGATTTTTTATCATTTTGTTCCCACAAATAGAGCTTTCTTTTGGTGGTATTTGATCACCCCTGCGGTTTTTATTTTTTGCGCTACAAATGATAAAAGACCAAAAATTTTGAAAAAAAAAATTCTCTATTTTTGTCACAAAACTTTGTAAATAAGTACATTTTCTCCATCACTGGTGGGCACTGATGTGGCAGTACTGATTGGCACTCATAAGGCAGCACTGATGATTTGCCACTTATATCCAACAATGATTAGCACTGTTAGGCCGCACTTATAAGCAGCACTGACGGGTACTGATAGGTGGCACTGATATACAGCACTGATATGCAGCACTGACGGACACTGCTAAGCGGCACTGATGGGCACTCATAGACAGCACTGATTGGAACTCATAGGCTGCACTGGGCACTGATAGATGCCACTGATGGGCACTGGTAGGTGGCAATGGTGGGCACTGATATGTGGCACTGGTATGCATTGATAGGGGCACTGGTAAGCACTGATAGGGGCACTGGTGGGCATAGATACTGATAGGGGCTCATTCCCTGGTGGTCTAGGGTGGCATCTGAAGGCACTGAGTGCCATCCACATTGGGCACTATGTCTCTTACCTGGTGGTCTAGGGGGGTCTCCCTGGTGGTCCAGATTGGCTCCCTGGTGGTCCTTGGTCGGCTCCCTGGTGGTCCTGGGTGGGCACATCCCTGGTGCTCCCTGGTGGTCTAGGGTGGTGATCCGAGGAAGGGCTGTGCTGATAAATCATCAGCACAAACTCTCCCTGTCAGGAGAGCAGCCGATCGGCTCTCCACTCCTCAGGTATGCAGACCTGAGTACAGGAAAGCCGATAAACGGCTTTCCTGTGTTACACTGTGACCAGCCGTGATTGGTCACGGCTGATCACATGGTAAAGTGCTTCGGATGGAAGGACTTTACTGAGATCGGTATTGCGGGGGGTCAGACTGACCTCCCACACCACCGATCGCCGCTTGTTATCCTGAAGACGTCATATGACGTCAGGATAACTAAGCCACTTCCCGGCCGTCATTTTGCATACGGCGGTCGGGAAATGGTTAAAATCTAAATAAATGATGCTTTAACAAATTTTATATTTTACCTGTTTAAAATTAAGAAGGAAGTTTCGAGCTAGAATTATTGCTCTCGCTATAATGTTTGTGGCAATACCTCATGTGTGGTGCGAACACTGTTTAAATATGCGTGCATGACCTACGTATGTGCTTGCCTGTGCTTTCCCCCCCCCCATTTCATGGAAAAAAAAATATATTTTTACACCTGTCGCTTTCTTAATTTTTTTTTTTTTTTTTTTTAATCGCTTTTATTCCTACCACAGGAAATGTAAAGCATGACAGGTCCTCCTTTATGAAGACATTTTGGGGTCTCTAAGACCCCACATCTCTCCTCCTACCCTTGAAAGTGAGAGATCAAGAAAAAAAAAATATTATGATGCTTTCCAGAACAATAAAAATGGCAGTGTTTAGATGCCCTAACTGGAAGTGAGGAAAATGCTCGTCCCTTCCGGTTTTCTAGACCAGTGATTCTCAACCCTGTCCTTAAGTACCCACAACAGGCCATGTTTGCAGGTTTTCCTTTATCTTGCACAGGTGCTTTAAATCAGAGTCAATGGCAAAGAGGTACTTGAGGACATGGTTGAGAACCACTGTTCTAGACCATAGAGGTCATTGGGAGGACTTCCGCTGCCTGTAAAAGCGGTCTAGTGGCTGATTAGCTGCTAACATTGCTTTCTCTTTGTAGAGCATCGTTGGCTGAAGAAAACAATATTGGGGTTATGGCTGACCACTGCAGCCATAACCATGGTGTAACCACTTCAAATCAATCGCGTACATGTATGTGATTTGGTGGCACATCGCCTCCCAGTCCTCACCACCTGTCAAATGCTCTGAAGAGAAACCTGAATGCAGATTGCTCTTCAGAGAGCAAAGCTCCTGTGAACAACCTCTAAAAGCCATTCTTGTGTAGCCAGCATTTGATTCTAATATGGACTGGTGGCCTGTAGCTATGGCGTCCTGACTGAGAGCTACCGGCAATATGCAGTAGAATACAACTTTACTGGATTGTATAAAATCCTGTCTAATTGCCGGAATCAACAAGTAGGTACATGATATCAACTGGGACATTTTTGAGCAACTTTTAGACATAGGAATTTCAACAGTTTGAGTCGATCGTGCATAATATAATACATGCTATGAATATTTTTGAGCCCCTGAATAATTTATTATTTTTTTTTTTCTTTTTGAGAAGTTCCTTTTTCAGATGTAAACAAACAAGTTTACTATGTTGAAAAGGGTTTTATGGTTTTGTTTGGGTGCTTGTTATACTTGACTTTTTTTTTTTTTTTTTTTGCTTTTACTGTTGAGCAATATTTTAAGAAGCCTTCGGTATTGGGTGTGATTTATTTAACTGTGTTTGTTCTTGTTCATTGGCTCCAGTATCTGGATGATTTATAAACACAACGGCCTTGGAGAGAACATCATAGTTTGGTGGTTTGATCTAGCCATAGGAAAATACAATCTAAAACCAATTATTTCTCTACTTTTATGGTAGTTACAAGTGTCTGATGACCCAACAGTGCTGTCAATGGTGCCTTGCATGCAGGGTGGATAAAAATCAATGATTTTTTTTTTAAATTGGATTTTTTGAGTTAAATCCAGATTTTTTTTTTTTTTTTTTATCAAATATATTTTAGTAAAATGCTTTTGGAGTAAAAATCTATTTAAATATAGCTTTCTGTTTAAGATACATTAATAATTTAGTTTATTCAGCATTAAATGGAGCTTAGTTATGTAGCATGAGGCTGTATATTCTGCAATATTTAAAGTATGTCGCAAAAGTGAGTACATCTCTCACATTTATGTAAATATTTTATTCTATCTTTTCATGTGACAACACTGAAGAAATGACACTTTGCTACAATGTAAAGTAGTGAGTGTACAGCTTGTATAACAGTGTAAATTTGCTGTGCCCTCAAAATAACAACACACAGCCATTAATGTATAAACCTCTGGCAACAAAAGTGAGTACACCCCTAAGTGAAAATATCCAAATTGGACCCAAAGTGTCAATATTTTGTGTGGCCACCATTATTTTCCAGCACTGCCTTAACTCTCTTGGGCAGGGAGTTCACCAGAGCTTCACAGGTTGCCACTGGAGTCCTCTTCCACTCCACCATGACGACATCACAGAGCTGATGGATGTTAGAGACCTTGCGCTCCTCCACCTTCCATTTGAGGATGCTCAATAGGTTTTAGTTCTGGAGACATGCTTGGCCAGTTCATCACCTTTACCCTCAGCTTCTTTGGAAAGGCAGTGGTCATCTTGGAGGTGTGTTCGGGTCGTTATGTTGGAATACTGCACTGCAGCCCAGTCTCCGGAGGGAGGGGATCATGCTCTGCTTCAGTATGTCACAGTATATGTTGGCATTCATGGTTCCCTCAATGAACTGTAGCTCCCCAGTGCCGGCAGCACTCATGCAGCCCCAGACCATGACACTCCCTCCACCATGCTTGACTGTAGGCAAGACACACTTGTCTTTGTACTCCTCACCTGGTTGCCACCACAAATGCTTGACATCATCTGAGCCAAGTAAGTTTATCTTGGTCTCATCAGACCACAGGATGTGGTTCCAATAATCAATGTCCTCAGTCTGCTTGTCTTTAGCAAATTGTTTGCAGGCTTTCTTGTACATCATCTTTAGAAGAGATTTCCCTCTGGGAAACAGCCATGCGGACCAATCTGATACATTGTGCGGTGTATGGTCTGAGCACTGACAGGCTGTCCCCCACCCCTTCAACCTCTGCAGCAATGCTGGCAGCACTCATACATCTATTTCCCAAAGACCACCTCTGGATATGACTCTGCACTCAACTTCTTTGGTCGACAATGGCGAGGCCTGATCTGAGTGGAACCTGTCCTGTTAAACCACTGTATGGTCTTGGCCACTGTGCTGCAGCTCAGTTTCAGGGTCTTGGCAATCTTCTTATAGCCAGCCCTAGGCCATCTTTATGTAGAGCAACAATTTTTTTTCAGATCCTCAGAGTTCTTTGCCATGAGGTGCCATGTTGAACATGCAGTGACCAGTATGAGAGAGTGAGAGCGATAACACCAAATTTAACACACCTGCTCCCCATTCACACCTGAGACCTTGTAACTTGGCAGCTTATTATTCTAAATAGGAAACCATCATTTTGTTTGCAAATAATAAAGATTCTAACAACCAGCATGAATTAGTCCTTACATTTAAAGAGCACCTGTCATTTCATATCCATCATGGCAGCATCTGTTAGTGGGCATTCACTCACCTGCTGCCGCCACGTCCCTCACCTTGTTGTGTCACTGCCCATCACCAGCCCTCCCATTAAAGTAAATGGGACTGTCGGTGAGTCAGAGGAGGTGCCGCTGCGGGACAGAGATGACAGTTGCTCTTTAAAAATTATGATTCAAACTGAGTTGATTTAAATCCAAGCCTTTTTTTTTACTAGTGCTCTAAATCCTGATTTAAATCAAATCCACCCTGCTTGCAAGTGATTTAAAGTTTAAACTTAGGCAAGCCGGAGTTCCACCCTATTAAAGTGGAGTCACACCCTATTAAAAGTCAGCAGCTACAAAAAGTGTCTTTAATAAATCAGACACTCGCCTGTCCCAGCTCCAGCAATGCAGCCGCCCACTGCGTCGCTCTTCTCCCCCTCCTCTGTTCAGCGCCGGCATCACAAGGGGTTTGGGGCGGGGCTGAACCTCCTTATGGCTTCGCGGAGCCAGGAGAGGAAGTGCAGCTGGGACCCTATCAAAACAGGGTCCCCACTGCCCCCCCCCCCCAAATAATTGACATGCAAATTGTGGCATGTCGGTGGGGTCACCATCCCTTAAAGCAGAAGTTCCTCTTTGGGTGGAACTCCGCTTTAAGCTTCAGAATGTTTTTATCCCCTTCATGACCAGGCTCTATTTTGCTATTTAGCACTGTGCTACTTTAACTGGTAATTGTGTGGTCGTGCAATGCTGTACCCAAATTACATTTATATATTTTTTCACATAAATCGTGCTTTCTTTTGGTGGTATTTGATCACTGCTGTTTTTTTTTTTTTTTTTTTTTTTTAATCTTTATTATGTAAATGTAAAAAAATCAAAGTGTGAAAAACAATATTTTTTACTTTCTGCTATAAAATCAAATAAAAAAAAATTAAAATCAAATTTCTTCATAAATTTAGGTCGAAATGTATTCTGCTACATGTCTTTGTGAAAAAAAAAAAGCACACTAAGTGTATATATTAAGTTCACACTAGGGTGAATTGGGTGCAGTTTTCGCCACATCCAATTTGCATGTCAGGAGACTGTGACTGGCTCTCAATGGAGCCGATTCACAGTTCTGGGACGACTGCGAAGAAGTTTGCAGAAGAGTTCTGTGCATCTTCTGGTCCATTTCAGGTCCGAATCCAGCCAAAAATTCTGGCCTAATTCGTCCCTGCAACGGAGAACAGGGGTGCACTGGACCCCTTCAGTGAGCCGCTCCGCACAGCAGTGTGAACCCAGCTTAATTGGTTTGTGTGAAAGTCATAACGTCTACAAACGATTGTGTAGTGTGTGTGTGTGTATGTATATATATATATATATTATATATACTGGATTTATTTATTTATTTTTGTACTAGTAATGCCAGTGATCAGCGACTTATAGTGAAACTATGATAGTGAGGCGGGCAATCTGACACTAACTGATACTGTGTGGGAACTGACTAAATGACTGCTGTGTTGAATGCGAAAAAAATAATACACTATGTGCACAATTTATTAGGCAAGTGAGTATTTTGACCAAATCATCATTTTTATTCACATTGTCCGACTCCAAGCTGTATAAATATGAATGCAGAGACATAACTAGAACATTCAGGGCCCCGGTGCAATAAATTATGAAGGCCCCCCCTCCTTTCCTCTTCCCACTGATCTTGGGGCCATTTACTCCCATCGCAGGTCCCTTTATTAGGGTCCCACCCAATAAACGAATAGTTTTGTACCGAACCTCCCATTCATTCAGAAACAGAAGTATAGAAAAAAAAACGTTTACTATTTTTCAGTTATGAGTAAACCAATTGGTACCACTCACTGACTCTGTCCATTCAGAAAAGGAAGGAGCCGGTAAATGACAAATTTACTGACTCGTTCCCATCTCTCCATCATGACTCATCTTCTACAGCAGCTGGCAGGAGGGGGGAAGACAGCAGCTCTGTAGGGGGGGACCAGGGAAGCACACAGGGACCCTGGGAACAGCAGAAGACAAGTAAACTGGATAGGAGGGGTGGCGGGGGCAGCATATAGAGGAACCAATCCATTAGGTGGAAAATGGAGGAGATTGGTTATTCTAAATGCCGCCCCTGTCGTCCCTCCTAACCAGGTATACAAGAGAGGCACACGGGCCCGGTTGCAATTGCAACCTCTGTAGTTACGCCCCTGTGTGAATGCTTATTGTTTTTAAGCATATCAGATGATGTGTAATGGAGAGTGTGGCCTAAGGAGATCAACCCCCTATATTAAGGTGTGCATAATTATTAGGGCCAGTTCACACCATAGAAACGCAGTCTAGATGCATTCCAGGTGCTTTTCTGCAGGCACATTTTTGATGCAGTCCAGTGCTGTTTCCCCCCTCTCTTTTCTTAACCTTAAGGGCCAGTTCCGGTGCATTTTTATGCTTTCTGGTACGTACGTGTGTGTTTCTGGTACGTTCCGGTGCATTTCTGATACGTTCCAGTGTGTTCCACTGCAGTTCAGCGCAGAAAAAATGCAGCATGTTCTACTTTTTTTTCTCGAACTGTAACGCACTGAAACTGACCGCACTGGCGTGAACTATGCCGCTGAAAACCATATAACCTACTTTATATAACCTAAAAAAAAAATGCACTGGACTGCATGTGGTGTGAACTGACCCTTAGGCAGTTTCTTTTCCTCAGGCAAAATGGCCAAAAAAAGAGAAGTCAAAAATTGTAAAGTATTTCAGAGGGATGCAGCACTCTTGAAATTGCTAAAATTTCGGGGAGCGATCATCAAAAGTTTTGTTGCAAATAGTCAACAGGGTCGCAGCATGTTGAGAAAAAACATTCACTTTAAAGATTTGAGAAGAATTAAACTTGAAGCTACCAGGAACCCATTATTCTTCAGGGCTGTCATATTCCAGAACTGCACCTACAGCATCAAGACTGGGCCAAGAAATATCTGAAGGCAAATTTTTCAAAGGTTTTGTGGACTGATGAGACAGGGTGGATTTGATTTAAATCAACTCGATTTAGATCACAATTTTTAAAGAGCAACTGTCATCTCTGACCCGCAGCGGCTCCTCCTCTTACCTGTTGTTGACTCACCGACCGTCCCATTCACTTTAATGGGACGGCTGGTGCTGCGGCAGTGACACAACAAGGTGAAGGACGTGGCGGCAGCTGGTGAGTGGATGCCCGCTAACAGGCGCTGCCATGATGGATCTGAAATGACAGGAGCTCTTTAACCACTTCAGCCCCGGAAGGATTTCCAGCTTTAGGACCGGAGCCCTTTTTGCGATTCGGCGTTGCGTCGCTTTAACTGACAATTGCGCTGTCGTGCGACATTGTACCCAAACGAAATTTGCGTCCTTTTTTTCCCACAAATAGAGCTTTCTTTTGGTCGTATTTGATCACCGCTGCGTCATTTCTGATCGCCGCTATAAACAAAAGAAGAGCAACAATTTTGCAAAAAACCCCAAATTTCTTTTTCCTAAAATACAAATCCAAAAAAAAATATAAAAAAAACATTTTTTTCACCGTTTTTGGCCGATTTATATTCTTCCTCATATTTGCGATAAAAAAAAATCGCAATCGGCATTTATTGATTGGTTTGCGCAAAAGTGGCCTCTTTACTGCGTCGCCACTAGTTTATGCTGGTTTTCTTTCGAGATAAACACCCTTTTTTTCCTGCGTTTAAAGCAAACCCATGTTACAGCGTGCTGTCGCGTTAACAGTCAATTTCGCTGCGTTGCGGC
>BLSH010482092.1:1185590-1200994 GCA_018402905.1 Glandirana rugosa | reverse complement strand
TTCCTCTCTGCCCATCCCCTTTCCTCTCTGCCCAGCCCCTTTCCTCTCCTCCCCTCTCCGCCCAGCCCCTTTTTCTCTCCGCCCAGCCCCTTTTTCTCTCCTCTGCGTCCCTTTCCTGTCCTCTCCTCTCCTCCCCTCTGCGCCCATCCCCTTTCTTCTCCTCCCCTCTGCGCCCCTTTCCTGTCCTCTCCTCCCCCTTTGCGCCCATGCCCTTTCCTCTCTTCTCATCCAGATTGAGTGTTCTGCTGCAGCTGCTCCTCCCCATTGGTAAAGTGTAAGGTAACCTCTATTATATACTTTTATCCTCTCTGTTTCAGGAACATATTAAGTACAGTGTGTATTTTTTTTTTTTAAATTATAAGGCTAAATACCTTCTTTGCCCAGGGCTGCAGTATGGTCACATGTCCTCCCTCTGCTGGCTTTCATACATCAAAGGGGAGTCTCAGCCCCTCCCTCTGCACTCCTTGTATCAAAAAGGAGAGCAGAGGGGGAACGTGACCACACAGCAGAACACGGTATTTAGCTTCATAATTAAGAAAAAAACACTATTTAATATTCCTAAAACAAAGAGTTGTACCTAATAATAAAGTGGCCAGTGAGTGAAATGTACACTACATCACCAAATATAATCGATATGATGTTACAAACACTTTTGACCATTATGTGTATATGCTTTTAAATGCCGGTAACATGGTTTTTATTTTTTTTTCCATTTTGTTTTTTTGGTGTTTGTAAAGGAAGAACATTTTTTTTATAGTTATGCATTCTATGCTTTAAGATAAAAAACCTTTTGTATGTAGCAGCCTCCTCAGCACTCCCCTAATTACTTACCTGAGCCCCTTCTCTCTACAGCGATGTCCACGAATTTCTATGCTGTCCGGGACACTCCTGATTGGCTGAGTCACAGCAGCGGCGCCATTTGCTCCCGCGGCTGTCATAGTCAGCCAATCAGGGGAGAGAGGGGGCGGGGCCAGGTTGGGGCTCCATGTCTGAATGGATACGCGGAGCTCTGGCGCCCCCATAGAAAGCTTCTTGCTGAGGGGGCACTCAAAAGGAGGGAGGGGCCAGGAGAAGCAAAGAGGGACCCGAGAAGAGTAGGATCCGGGCTGCTCTGTGCAAAACCAACTGCACAGAGGAGGTAAGTATAACATGTTTGTTTAAAAAAAAAAAAAAAAAAAAAGACTTTACAATCACTTTAAATGTTTGTTCTCTACCTTTTTTTTATTGTCTTGCTTTATAATCTCCTCTCTGTTTTTACTTCAGATGATCTAGTCTGGAGCTCTTACATTTGGTATTTGGCTGCCTGCTTGGATTGTTGCTCACCGAAGCCCCCAGGATACAATATGTAGCGGAGGAATATTTTGACCTACATCTACTCCTTTACAAGACCAGGGATTTTACCACGTGTTGCTTTCCACTCTGAGTTCATGAGGTTCTTGGCTTACGGGCTTGCACCATGAGTACCAGTGTGGGTAAAGAGAAGGACCCCAAGGATAAGGAGCTGAAGGGGCCTGCAACAGTAAAGGACCGTGAAAAGGAGCCCAAGGCCTCTGGTGGCACTCTGAAAGACAGCAAAGACAAGGACCTTAAGACCAAAGTGAAAGATGCCAAAGAAGGGAAGAAAGATGCCAGTGGGGCACAGCCTGGGGTGGCATTTTCCGTGGACAATACGATAAAACGTCCCAACCCAGCAGCTGGAATGCGCAAAAAGGCCAGTAATGCTGAGGTGATCAAGGAATTGAACAAATGCCGGGAGGAGAACTCTACTCGCTTGGACTTGGCCAAAAAGTCCATACACCAACTCCCGGCCTCCATCAAGGAGCTCACACAGCTAACGGAACTTTATTTATACGGTAACAAGCTGCCATCGCTGCCGGCAGAGGTGGGCTGCCTGGTGAACTTGGTAACGCTGGCGCTTAGCGAGAACTCTTTAACCAGCCTACCGGACTCTCTGGACAACTTGAAGAAGCTGCGCATGCTTGACTTGCGGCATAACAAGCTGCGAGAGATCCCAACGGTGGTGTATCGGCTCAGCTCGCTCACCACGCTATTTTTGCGCTTTAACCGTCTCACTACTGTGGAGAAGGACATTAAAACCCTGACGAAGCTAACGATGCTGAGCATCCGGGAGAACAAGATCAAACAGTTACCAGCAGAGATCGGTAAGGAGATATTGGTGGTTATGCGTGATTTATATAAAGTTGTCCTATTCTGTGACAAAATATTTAAAGAGTAGCTCCACTTTTGTTGAGAAAAAACAATCCCCTCTAGGTGATCCGTTTACATTGCAAGGATTTTGATGTTGCTGCAAATTGCTACCTGTTTCTGCTCTAAAGAAAAAGCTATTTGTTTGACCACATCCTATGCAGACTGATTCTGAATGGAAAGGTCAGGTTAAAGTGATATTAAAGGCAATTATTTTTTTTTAAATAACAAACGTGTGATACTTGCCTGCTCTGTGTAATGGTTTTTGCACAGAGCAGCCCCAGTCCTCCTATTCTCGGGTCCCCAGTTGGTGCTCCTGGCCCCTCCCTCCTTCCAAGTTTTCCCCCAGAGCAAATCGATTGCTAAGGGGGCATCCAGGCAGGTTAGTTCCCCAGGCCGCTGTTTTGTATGTCGATTCACACGCACAGCCACTGCTCAGCCGCACCCCCCGTCCCCATTGGCTCACTGGCTGTGATTGACAGCAGCAGGAGCCAATGGCTACTGCTGCTCTCTCAGCCAATGAGGGGGGAGTCGCTGTAGAGTCGAGGCTCTCTTGCATATCGCTGGATCGCAATAGGGCTCAGGTAAGTATTAGGGGGGTTCAAGAGGGCTGCTGCACACAGGTTTTTTTTTTTTACCTTCATGCATAGAATGCATCATGGTAGAAAAAACCGTGAGCCTTTACAACCACTTTAATTATAATTAACTGACCCATACTGTCTGCAGTATCCTTATCCTTTAGCAGTAATTAACCCTTAGGGCGGGTTCACACCAGATGCAGTCCAGTGCATTTGTAATCTGCATCAAAAATGCATGCACAGTGTTTTCCAATGGCCCTAGTTCACACCAGTGCAGATCGTTCCAGTGCAGTCAACAAAAGTAGAATAATGCTGCATTTGCCCGTGTGGAACACATCTAGTGGAGTGCATTAAACGCCCCAGAAAGCCCATGTCCTGAATTGAGAGGAATGACAGTGCGTGCCTGGTTAGTGGAAGAGGAAGCAGTGCTGGATCAGTAAACTTGTAAAAAGTGGCACTGTGTGTCTTGTCAGGTAGTGGAGAAGGCAGTGCTGGGTCAGTAAGCTGTATAGAGGGTGATAATGGGTCTTCTCAGATAGCAGAGGTGGAAGTAGGGAATGATCAGTATGGCCAGTTCAGCAGGAACCGGCCGAGATTGGAAATTATGTATGGGCAGCCTTAATGTTAGGGGTGTTAAAATTAATCAGCTTATCGATGCATTGCTCGAATGACGTCATCCTGGTGCGCCCTGCTTCTCCTGACATCATCCCAGCGTGCCCCCGTCGAAGTCTTTCTGTCCCCCTCCTTCAGTCAAAAGTTATCCCCCTTTGCTCCTCGTTCCCCCACATCACTCAGTCACAGTGTTTGGGGGCAGAGGAGGACTGCGGGGGGGATGCTGTGATGTCTGGAGAAGGCGGAAAGGATTAGGAACTGTGAGGGGCAGAGTTGTATGACATTGGATAGGAGGCGGGTTTGGGCGGCCCAGAATGAGGAAGAGGGTAGAGTCCTTGGTGGAGGATGGAGTCTGGTGGTGATAGGAGCTGGGGTGGGGCCTTCCATACTCACAATGATCGTCCACTGCCTGACAGTGCGTCACGTTCTCTCTATTCACTGACCAACTAGACCCAGCCTGACTGCCTCGTGTGATAGAAGGACCTGCTGCCAGGGGGGGACACTGACCTTCCCTACACGCTACACAGCTGCCTGCATACTGACTGTGTCCGGGGGGGTGGTAGAGACTATACTATACTACACTGTGTAGGCACTTTACTCAATGAACCAATGCATCTGTATTGTACACACACACACACACACACACACACACACAAACACACACACACCTGTATACTGTACACCCCCACACCTGCCTCTCCTAACGTCGTCCCGGCATGCCATCTTTCCGCAGTGTCTGCCTCGCCGCCATTCGCCAGCCATCTTCTGCACCCACATAAAAATATGGGCAGTAACCGTGATGCATTGCTAAATCGAATCGTTAACAGGATAGTCATAATCAAATCATAAGACCAGTGAAAATGCGCATCTCTACTGAATGTACCAAGTTGATCGACCGACTTGGGTAAAACCAGCCTGCCGGATTTTACATGTGATTATCGTTAGTGGCTGCTATAGCCGCTAGCAATAATCAATGTCTTCTGGAGGTTTCCCCCTTCTGGGAGAAGACCATATCTTGACAGGAGGGTTTCCCCTGTCGGCATCTTTTTAGATAGTGGAGGCGGAAGTTGTGCTGGATCAGTAGGCTGGATAGAAGGTGATGGTGAGTCTTGTCAGATAGCAGAGGAGGAAGCAATAGAAGATCAGTAAGGTGACTGTGTGTCTTTTTAGATAGTGGAGGAGGAAGCTGTGCTGGATCAATAAGCTGGTATAGGAGGAGATAGTGTTTGCCTTGTCATATGGGGAAGGAGTCCTGGAGTAGTAATCTGTATAGAAGGTGACACTGCGACCCTTATCAGATAGTGGAGGAGGAAGCCGGTCTAGATCAGTAATTTCTATATAAGGGTTCAGCGTTTTGTCTTGTCAGATGATGGAGGAGGAAGCAGTGCTGGATCAATATGCTGTATGTAAAGTAACAGCGTGTGCCTTGTCAGTGCTGGATCAGTAATCTGCAATAACTGCTTTGCTGTGTTGTGTCATTTGTGGGCAGGAGCTATGTTTTAGGTTAAAATAAAAGCATAAACTATTTGGGTCATGTTTAGACATGTGAATAAAGCAATATTTAGATCTGCGTTGTAAACAAGGAAATGGAGCGCACATCCTATATGAAGAAAACGATTCCACTTCTTCCCTGTTTATATAGTTCATCTTTGTTCTGCCGATAAATATTTAGCAAATTAACTTTTGTCTCTGCCCTTGATTGTGATTCTGCATCCTTTACAAAGTGACTCCATGCAAGTATATAAAAGCTCACTATAATACACTGTGTTCCCTAAAACCTAAAATCATAGTTCATACATTGTGACGTGACCTTAAAAAAACACAGACCCGTTTTTTTATAGCGTCACAATAAAAGATCCTGCTTGCAAGACTTTTTCTAACGTCCCGCAATCGCACCGCCCCAGTGTGAAAGCACTCATTGCAATCTATGGAAGGCAGTTTTCAGTCGCTTTGCAGAGGCTATTTCTAGCGCTAAAATGCTTGAAAACTACCTGTGTGAAAGGGGTCTTACTGTGGTCAAATCACAGTAGGAAGTTATTTAGTATAGGTGAACTAATCCCTTAAGAGCAAGAGGAGGTTCTTTTGATGGGCTTACAGGAAGAAGAGCGCTTGGAGTGGCTTCTATAATTTTGCTGGCAGGAATTGTGGTTGTGAAGGTTTTTATCGCCCTCCATATGCAACCATATTGGAAATTGCGAGCAGGGGTTTCTGGCAACTGGATTGCTTTACTATTTGCAGGTAAAGCAGTTCCTCAATGTGGTTGAACTCATTTATCTGCTTGTCTAATGTAGGCCATACATGGTTCGAATCTCCGTTCAGCAGGAACCAATCAAGATTCAAACTGTGTATGTGCAGGCTGAATGTACCAAGTTGATCGATCAACTTCGATACAACCAGCATGCTGGGTTTTACCTGCGATTATCGCTACCAGCTGGTAGCAATAACCACAGGCTTCTCCCCGCTAGTATGGCTTCCCCCGCCCTCCCCTGACAGGATAGGGCAATGGCCTGACAGGAGGGATTTCTGCATCAGCACTGTGTTGATGGGGCAATCGAGGAAATATTTTTCCTGCAACCAAATTTGCTCCACGTATGACCGGCCTAACAATTGTCATTTAGCACGCTGTTATCATTGTATCTTTCACCACTGTACACTGGTCTAGATTAAGCCCCCATTCACACCAGCACTACTTCAGCATGATTTCAAAGCCGAACATCAGTTCGATTTGCACTATTGATCTATTTCATTGCGACTCTATACAACAGAAGTTTATACAAGTCACAATCAAATCGGTATAAAGTAGTGCAGGAACCTTTTTCATAATTGCTGTGACAGGAGTCGCAGCGATATGACTGGTTCCATTATCAGCAATGGGTGTGACTTGTCATGCGATTTGGAACTGTCAAATCTCCTGACAAGTCATAACAGTGTGAGCGGGGGTATGTATGGTTAAATATTTACCCTGAATATGCATAGGATGGGAAGAGTACTGTATTTTTCTGGCCTGCACTGCAGTCATTCTGTCTTGCCTTCTCAAGAACGGTGATCTGCTTTGTTTACATAGACAGACCGCCATTCTGATGATCTCTTGAAGGATCAGCAGGTCCCGGCAGACATCGGGTCTGCTAGAGCTGCTGATTGGCTCCTGCTGTGTCCAATCGGAGCTGGTCACCGGCGGCGTACGCACGCTCCCCAGACCCGGAAATGTCAGATCCCGTACTAAGTACGGGATCTGGCACAGAGCGGCCACTCTGCTGAAGTATATCTGTATGGGGTCATCGCTAACTGGTTAAACTAGCAGTGGGTGAAATATTGCAGAATCCTAGAGCCCGAAGGCAGTTTAAAGGGAACCTGTAGCGACAGAAATGCGAGAGCTTTTGTTGACTTTCCTGGAACAAATGTGTCGGACTAGAGTTCACATTTTCTGACTTTAAGCCTGGGTTCACGCTGACAGCGGGAATGAAATCGTGCGAGTTCACCTGAACTCACACGATTTCATTACCGCATGTCCGTCCCAACTTCGGGGGCGATTTCAGAGACGTCTGTGCAGGTTGCTGGACAGATGTCTATGGAAATCGCACCCGAAGTCACCAAAAGTAGTACAGAAACTACTTTTGGGAATCGGTGTGGTGCTGCAAATTCGGATGGTGCCATTGCCTGCCAAATCTCATCATTGTGAACCTAGGCTAAGCCCTGGTTCACATTGGTGCATTTTGGCATGCGATTTGACATGTCATTGACATGGCAATGGCACCGTGATAATTGGTTAAAAGCTTCTTTAGCAAGGCAGTGGTCATCTTGGAGGTGTATTTGGGGTCATTATGTTGGAATACTGCCCTGCGGCCCAGTCTCTGAAGGGAGGGGATTATGCTCTGCTTCAGTATGTCACAGTACATGTTGGCATTCATGGTTCCCTCAATGAACTGTAGCTCCCCAATACCGACAGCACTAATGCAGCCCCAGACCATGACACTCCCAGCACCATGCTTGACTGTAGGCGAAACACACTTGTCTTTGTACTCCTCACCTGGTTGCTGCCACACACACTTGACACCATCTGAACCAAATACATTTATCTTTGTCTCATCAGACCACAAGACATGGTTCCAGTAATCCATGTCCTTAGTCTGCTTGTCTTCAGCAAACTATTTGCGGGCTTTCTTGTGCATCATCTTTAGAAGAGGCTTCCTTGTGGGACAACAGCCATGAAGACCAATTTGATGCAGTGTGCGGCGTATGGTCTGAGCACTGACAGGCTGACCCCCCACCCCTTCAACCTCTGCAGCAATGCTGCCAGCACTCATACGTCTATTTCCCAAAGACAACCTCTGGATATGATGCTGAGCACATGCACTCTACTTCTTTGGTCAACCATGGTGAGGCCTGTTCTGAGTGGAACCTGTCCTGTTAAACCGCTGTATGGTCTTGTCCACCATGCTGCAGTTCAGTTTCAGGGTCTTGGCAATCTTCTTATAGCCTAGGTCAGGGATATGCAATTAGCGGACCTCCAGCTGTTGCAGAACTACAAGTCCCATGAGGCATAGCAAGACCCTGACAGCCAAAAGCATGGCCCCCAGAGGCAGAGGCATGATGGGACTTTTTTGCAGCAGCTGGAGATACGCTAATTGCATATCCCTGGCCTGGGTCATCTTTATGTAGAGCAACCATTCTTTTTTTCAGATCCTCAGAGTTCTTTGCCATGAGGTGCCACATTGAACTTCCAGTGACCAGTATGAGAGAGTGAGAGTGATAACACAAAATTTAACACACCTGCTCCCCCATTCACACCTGAGACCTTGTAACATGAACGAGTCACATGACATTGGGGAGGGAAAATTACTATTTGGGCCCAATTTGGACATGTTGAGTTATTTTGAGGGGACAGCAAATTTACACTGTTATACAAGAGGTACGCTCACTACTTTACATTGTAGCAAAGTGTCATTTCTTCAGTGTTGTCACATGAAAAGATAGAATAAAATATTTACAAGAATGTGAGGGGTGTACTCACTTTTTTGAGATACTGTATATGCTCCATGGACCATGTTATCTTGGAAGCTGCTGTCAGTCAAATCCTGAGGAGAGGGAATGGCCGAAGGGCTTGAAGTCAAGGGCCTATGAAGCTGTGGTGTCTACATATGTACTATCAGAACGACAGGCTGTAGTTCTGGCTGGGTACATACGTGAAAGGGTGGCTACTGAGGGGCTTCATGAGACCCTGCAAGGCAATGCAGCTACCCAATGAGCAGAACCGATCCGGCTTGGTTATGAAGAAAAAAAGGGACTGTTTTTTGTAGATCTGTCCCAAGGTGACAACGCTGCTCTTTCTAAAGGGACATGTCCTACAGCGAGTGAACGGCGGAAGAACAGATGCATGCACACAGTGTGAATACAAATGAATGGCCGGCACTGCCGCTATTCAGATGTAACCATCCTTCTGAGCTTTTGAATACCCCTGGATGCAGACAGTTTGTGTGCAGGTACGGCATTTCTGGCTTCAGTTAAGCAGCTCTAAATGTAAACAGCAGAGTGCAGCTGCACCCTGAGGTGGCATTTTAGACACACCTGAATGCACCAGCCAAGCCATCCTTGTTCCCTTGTTTGAAGGCCTTAACATAAAGGAGAGGTGTGCACCGCCCAGAACTAATTGTTTTGATAGTTGACTAAAGTTCATCAAGCCAAGTATAAAAAGGCAACCCTGTAGCTGGAAGATTTAGGTTGACAATACACATGGCAATTATCAGTCAGTTTCAACAACGATCAAATTTTAACTTGTAGGATAATTCTACAAAATGATTGTTGCTCTTCAAAGTGGAATGCCAGATTTAATTTGACTTTAAAAATGTTTTGGGGGTCAAGCTGTCCCAAACAAACTTTACATAAGGTAGAGAGATGGGTGGATCACGTCAGTTTCCACCACAGCCAATACCTTGCACTCATTGATAGAAACAAGGCTTCTCTTGAATGGCAGAGAAGAACACTGCCCGATCTATTTGGTTCTGGTGTAAGACAGGACATCTTCGGTACTGTTGCTGGAACACAGCACCACATATTAATGCAGTATATTACTGGGCATGCAGCGGCTGCATAGTAATGTGATGGAAATAATTTGTTGGGCCAAGCTGGCCCAAACAAACTATTTAAACTCGTATTAAACTTGTAATTCTACTTTAAAGTGAACCTGCACTTAGCCTATACTGTGAAAAGCAACATATTTATTTTTTACAGTGGAGGTGGACTTTAAAATGATATTGAAGAAGTTTGGGAAAATAAACATACA
The DNA here is from genome assembly GCA_018402905.1 of Glandirana rugosa. Taxonomy (NCBI): domain Eukaryota; kingdom Metazoa; phylum Chordata; class Amphibia; order Anura; family Ranidae; genus Glandirana; species Glandirana rugosa. The sequence continues at coordinate 1,191,319 of BLSH010482092.1, read as the reverse complement.
CACTTGCCTATTTGGCTGCAGCACAATAACTTTTGCGCAACCCAATCAGTATATTGTGATTTTTTTTTTTTACCAAAAATATGAGTAAGAATAGAATATATATGAACCTAAACTGGTGAATACATTTTTTGTTTTTTTATATATATATATTTTTTTTTGGATATATATTATAGCAAAAAGTAAAGAAAAAATGTGTGTTTTTTTTCAATATTGTTGCTCTTTGTTTACAGCACAAAAAAATAAAAAATGCAGAGGGGATCAAATACCACCAAAAAAAACTCTATTTGTGGGAAAAAAAAGACGTCAAGTTTGTTTGGGTACAACGTCAATGACCGCGCAAGTGTCAGTTAAAGCGACGCAGTGCCGAATCGCAGAAAGGGCTCTGGTCAGGAAGGGGGTAAATTCTTCCGGGGCTGAAGTGGTTAAAGTGGTGTTCCAGCAGTTTTTGAGTTTATTATTAAGTCAGCACCTACAAAAAGTGTAGCTGCTGACTTTTAATGAACACTCACTCACCTGTCTCACGGTCCAGAGATGCGGCCGCCCGAAGCCTGTGATCTCTCTCTCCTACTCTCCGCGGCGCCGGCATTACTAGTGTGGGCACCCGGCTGTGATAGTTTGCGTCTTCACAGCTGGGTGTGCACTGTGCATCCTGAGTGGCCGGGTAATCTTCTGTGACCTATAACTTAGGGATGGGCCAAACACCCCCGGTTCGGTTCGCACCAGAACATGCGAACAGGCAAAAAATTTGTGCGAACATTCGAACACCAATAGTCTATGGGACCCGAACATGAAAAATCAAAAGTGCTAATTTTAAAGGTTTATATGCAAGTTATGGCCCTTAAGTGTATGGGGACCCGTGTCCTGCCCTAGGGGACATGTATCAATGCAAAAAATTATTTTTAAATCAATCGTTTTTTCAGGAGCAGTGATTTTAATAATGCTTAAAGTGAAACAAAAATTAAATATTCCTTTAACCCCTTCAGATCCGTGCTATAGCCGAAGTACGGCTCCAACGTGGATCTGAATCTCCGGGTGGACGTCCATGGACGCCCTGCCCTTGTGCGTGCTCCTGGTGCGCACTCACAGGCGGCGGCATGCGCGCGCTGCATGGGCGCGCCCGCAGGTCGGGCGGACTCGATGTCCACCCGAGACCCGCGGTCCCCTGTCAGAGATGCAGAACAGAGAACCGCCAATGTAAACACGGTGGTTCGCCGTTCTGTGACAGGGGACATAGCAGATCTACTGATCCCTGTCACTGGGATCAGTTAGATCTGTTATGTCCCGGCCAGCCCCCCCCACAGTTAGAACACATGCAGGGAACATATTTAAACCCTTCACTGCCCCCTGCAGGTTAACCCCTTCCCTGCCAATGACATTTATACAGTAATCAGTGGACATTTAAATTTCTGATCGCTGTATAAATGTCATTGGTCCCAAAAAGTGTCAAAAATGTCCGACCTGTCCTCCCCAATATCGTAGTCATGATAAAAAATCGCAGATCACCGCCATTACTAGTAAAAAATAAATAATAAAAACGCCATAAATCAATTCCCATAGTTTGTAGACGCGATAACTTTTGCGCAAACCAATCAATATACGCCGATTTGCAAATTTTTTTTTTTTTTACCAAAAATATGTAGAATCAGCCAAAACTGATCAAAAATTTATTTTTTAATTATTTTTTTTTTTTGGATATGTATTATAGCAAAAAGTAAAAAATATTGTTCTTTTTTTCAAAATCGTCGCTCTTTGTTTATTGCGGCGATCAGAAATGACGCAGAGGTGATCAAATACCACCAAAAGAAAGCTCTATGCGTGGGGAAAAAATTATATAAATTTTGTTTGGGTACATGACCGTGCAATTGTCATTCAAAATGTGACAGCGCTGAAAGCCAAAAATTGGTCTGGGCAGGAGGGGGGGGTTTGAGTGCCCAGTAAGCAAGAGGTTAAATATCGTGCCTGCGGGGGTCCCTTAGTCTGCCTGTGAAAGGGCGCACCTCTGTGAGGTGTAGAACATAGCCAGAGCAAAATTACATTTCCAAAGGAAAAATTTTAATTTATTATCGCGGCTGAAATGTATTGCCGGCCCCCGGCAATATACATAAAAATCACTGAGAAAATTTGCGTAGGGTCCCCCCCTCAGTCCATATTAGGCCCTTCGGGTCTGGTTTGGATTTTAAGGGGAACCCCGCGCCAAAATTAAGAAAAAAATTGTGGGGTTCCCTTTAAAATCCGAACCAGACCCTTATCCGAGCATGCAACCTGGCCGGCCGGGATGGGAGAGTGACGAACGAGCGCCCCCCCCCCCCCCCGAAGCGCACCAGGCTACATGCCCTCAACATGGGGAGTATGGGTGCTTTGGGGCTGGGATGTGGTTGTGGGAGTCTGCTGGCAGGGGGCTTATCAGAATCTGGAAACTCCCTTTAATTAGTGGGCCCCCAGATCCCGACCCCCTCCCCCAATGTGAATTAGTATCGGGTACATCGTACCCCCACTAATTCACCAAAAGTGTCAAAAAAGAAAAAAACATAGGAGACAATCAGGGTCCTTTATTTAAAAAATGAAAATAAGTGTCCCCCATCGTCAGTCACGGCGTGCGATGGACCCGGAAAAAAAACAAAAAAAAAAAACAAAGCTCCTCCTCTATGGGAGGGCTCCCGCCAACTGAGCTCTTTGGTTTGACGTTTTATTAAGTGAAGGGCGGGGCCACCCAGTGACGTAATTGAGTGACCCGCCCCTCTGACATAACCTGACATCAGAAGGGGGCAGGGTCACTCGGTGGCCCCGCCCTGCACTATAAATCGTCAAAACAAAGCCAGCACAATGCATTATGGGGCGCTCCATGGCGGCAAAGTCGCAGCAAACGCCCGATAATGTTCTACGAACAGGCGAACGCCCGATGTTCGAGTCGAACTTACATTCGATTCGAGCTGCCGGCCCAGATATAATTTCAGATTATAGGCAGCGTTGCTTTGCCCTGCATGAGCAAAACACTGGTTTATTTTTAGCAAGTCATGCCCAAATATTCTTCATCTTCAGTAATCCCATAGGGAACTTTCCCTGCTCTGTAGCTGTATGAGCTGTGACGTCCGTATAGTAGTATTGTTTAGTGAAGGGGTTTGGGATGCCTAATTTTCCTGTTCGTGATTCTCACATAGTCTGGGAAAGCCTTGGCAGCCCAAATCCCATTCTTTTAAAGCATAATCATACGTATATGAAATCTGGCCGATAGTTTCTTGCAAGGCAAGAGTTAAACAATGATGTAATCTTCCCAAGCAATGACATGGAGCTCTTGGTTTGTTCAGCACAGGCTAAAAATTTATTTTCCGTTTTTGTAAAAGTGAGTGCCAGGATCTAAAGACTGCTTAATCGTTCTTTCCAGAAACTGAGGCTCTTGTGCTGTAAGAAGTATATTTGGAACGGCCTTCAAGGAAAGAGCAGCATGGGTGACGTTTTGTGACAATGCAGATAACATTGATTGCTGACTCTAGAGAACTCCAGTTTGATAGATTTCTTTGCAGGGAAACATGCAAAATAGATTGAACGGACACTTTTACCCCCCCCCCCCCCCTTCCTACCCAGGCCAAATTTAGCTTTTCAGCGCTGTCACACTTTGAATGACAATTGTGCGGTCATGCAATGCTGTACCCCAACAAAATTTTTTGCATTTCTTTGGAGACAGCGCTTTCTTTTGGTAGCATTTAATCACCACTGTTTTTTTTTTTTTATTTATTTTTCTAAACGAAGATAAAAAAAAGACGAAAAATATTGTAAAAAGTTTTTATTTTATTTTTTTTTTTAGTTCTAAAAATTTGTAAATAAGTAATTTTTCTCCTTCACTGATGTGCGCTGATGAGGCTTCACTGATAGGGCAGGCACTTATGGACGGGGGTACTGATAATCAGGGCACTCATTATCAGTGCAGATGTCCCCACTGAGGAATGCCGCTTATCGGCTCTCCTCTCCACGAGCGCTCCGTGTGAAGAGTGGGGTGCCGATAACCAGCATTTCCTATTTACACTGTGATCAGCTGTGATTGGACACAGCTGATCACATGGTAAAGAGCCTACGCCATAAGCTCTTTACTGTGATCAGTATCAAATACTGTAGCTGCTGACTTTTTAAATAAAGAGAAACTTACCAGTCCAGGAGTCCAGTGCTGTCTTCACCTGGGCTGGTTCTTTGGCGGTCTTCTTCAGCGGTCTTCTTCAGGTCCCCTGCACCACTAACTTGGCTGTGGGAAGCCAGCTGTGACTCCTTCTTTTCTTGTATACACGATGAGATTATCGGGCGAATGATCGTCCGTTTCTTTTCGCATGTTAATCTCAGATCTAATCGGAAGAGTTTACTTCAGTCAAGAAAATTCTTGCACGACAGAATAAAAGATCTAAAGCGATGTGTTGTAGTGTATTTGTATTGCATTTTCAAACGACAGCTGTACTGATGAAACAAAAATCGTATGATCGGGCACCGTGCGAGAAAATATTTTTCCATCATGTCCGGACGTAAAACATCGGATGAACTGTCACGATGTAACGATCCGATTATCATACGATCGTTTCGAAAGCAGCATTTTCCATACGATTTTTCTGATCGGGGCTTAAGACATGGACAGTCCCTCCAAATAAGGGCTTGTTTACACTTCAAAACAAGGCTTCAGACGTGCTTTGTTAAAGCTCTCTGAACGCCAGTCAAAACCCATCAGTAAATAAAATGGAAAGCTTATAGTCCTGTTTACACCTTGCATTTGCTTTGCTTTGGCTTCAAAAATGATACCTCATGTTGCTTTAGTGGTGCTTCAAAGCGTTTTCAAAGCTTGCATAGAAGTCTATGACAGAGCTCGCTTGAAGCACGACCAAAGCACCACTGAAGCATCAAAAAAGCAGGTTGAAGCGGTAGGAGCGTTAAAGCGGAGTTCCACCCTGTTAACAGTCAGCAGCTACCCTTTTGGTAGCTGCTGACTTTTAACAATCGGCCACTCACCTGTCCCTCGTTCCAGCAATGTGGCCGCCAGAGAGCTCGCTCGTCTCCCCCTCCCCTCGTCGGCGCCGGCATCACAAGTGTCCCAGAAGATCGCCATGAGGGAGGGGGGAAGGTGGACTTCCTTTCTGGAGCTGTGGCTCCAGGGGGGGGAAGTGGACCTGGGACCCTGTGAAAACTTGACCGAAAGTATTGGTACGCTTCCACATATGCATTTTCTCGGCCTATTCAGCCATCTGCCTGGAGTTCAGCTTTAAAAGGACAATCTAGAAACCTAAAATCACCCCCAAAAAGCAATCTCCAGATCAAATGCTTCTCTCATGTAACAACCTGCCCTAGGGAAGGCCACATGCTTCCAGCAATGTTCTACATGGATTTATTTCAGCCCAGTGGGGTAGGCGGCAGCAACACCATAATCTTCCATGTTTTTGGAATGGGATGTTCAAGCGTGCGACGGTCAGCAACTTTTGGCCATATGGTGCACTACTAAGAAACAATCCTAAAACTTGTTTTCCAGACAGATTTGGGGCTCATTTATATTTTTTTTCAGCTTCAACACACATTAATGTGTTTTTGATGCTTTGGCGGTGCTTTGGTTGGTGCTTCAAGCAAGCTTTGTCATAGACTTCTATGGAGGCTTTGAAGAGGCTTTGAAACACCACTAAGGGCACATTTACTCTTTCTTCTGCTTCAACACACATCAGGGTGGATAAAAATCAATGATTTTTATATATACCTTCGTACACCGG